>VXBT01013754.1:66050-81564 GCA_013400235.1 Oriolus oriolus
TGCTGCCCACGGCCACTGCCACCCCCTGGGGCAACGGCACCGCCTGGGCCCCCCTGCCCGGACACGGGGTCAACGACACGGGCCCGCAGCGGGCCAAGAACGCTACATCCATCCTCATCGCCATCGTCATCACTGCGCTCTACTCCGTGGTGTGCGTGGTGGGGCTGCTGGGCAACGTCCTGGTCATGTACGGCATCGTCAGGTGAGAGCTGGGCACCCAGCGCTGCCCGCGAGGGGTGGGGTGTGTGCAGGGAGCGAGGGGGCACTTTGGGTGAGTGGGCACCAAGTGCGAGAGCACCGATGGAGCCAGGGTGTGCCAGGGGTGAGTGTGCAGCGCATGGAAGGTGTGAGATGGTAACATTGAGTGAGTGTGCACCAGGAGTGGGTGTGCACCAGGGACGGGTGTGCACCAGGATCGTCCGTGCACCAGGAGGGAGTTTGCACTAAGTGAGAAGTGTGCACAGGGGTGAGTGTGTGCCGTGTGTCAACCAGCAGCAGAAGTAAGTGTGCACCAAGAGTGAGTGTGCACCAGGTATGAGTCTGCGCTGGGTGTGAGTTTGCCCCAGGTGTGAGAGTGCTCCGAGTGTGAGCCAGCAGCAGGAGGAGGGTTGGGTGTGCACCGGCTGCTTGTGCACAGGCAGCATCGAGACGGGTGTTCCTGACGGGTGTGGTGTGTTTGTGAGCAGTGCGTGTGCAAGTGTAGGGGGGCGCAGGTGCTGTGCGAGGGGTGAGAGCAGAGACCATGTGTGCCTGGAGCAGCTTGGGGGGTGCAAGGGAGCTGTGTTTGAGGGGCACGGACATATACAAGAGGGTACCCCATGTCCTTTGTGAGGAAGAGATTCGACAGTGCTGGTCACGCTGCAGGCTGGGAGCTGCCCTGTTTGCAGGGTGGGTCCAGACCCCCCGCCCCAGCCAGGGGCTGGTGGGTTCCCACTGCTGCCACACCACTCCGTCAGTGGGAATTACCCACCCAGCCCATTCCCAGTTCCTTCTTGTGCCGGCACCTCCTGCAGCTGCCTGACTTCTGTTTTCCTCTAACAAAGAGGAGAAACCGCATGGCCCAGCCCCATTTCCCTCAAGAGCTGAGCTGTCCTCTGGTCCTCTCAGTGTGGGGTACCATCTCCAGCAGCAGAGAGACCCATTTTGGCTCCATCCAAGACCTTGGCACCTGTGGCAAGGCTTTCCCTGGACAGAGAGGGAGTCTGTGGGGTCTCTGCACCTCAGGACAAGCAACACAACCCAAATGCCCCCCATTTTAAAGATGGGGCGTGGCAAGATGCTGCTGTATCCAGCCTGGCACTTGTGCTAAGGTACAAAATCTCATCAGTCCCTTTGTCCGAGACACTGGCTGCTCCTGCCTGGATAAGACGGGTTGACATGGAAAACGGGACCATAAAGCTGAATCTTGCAGAGGATGGGACCAGTGCCAGCAGTGAGCCGCTCCACAGCCCTGCCAGCAGCAAAGGATGGAGCTGTGCTTGCAGTCACACTCCACACCTCCCGCCTGGCAGGAAGGAGCAGAAGGGTCTCACTGGGTGCCTGGGCTTCACAGCCACCCCCTACTGCACTGGAGGGGGCTTGGTCCTGGTGGTCCAGAATTTGTGGGGTAATCCCAATTCCCATGGCCTCAGGTAGTGCTGTAACCCCAGCATGGCCAACACCCTAGAACCAAACCAAACCAGAGCTGGTGGCTGGATTTAAACAAACCCCCCAAAATTCACATTTTTAACCATTTCCATCCTCCTTTCCCCATAGCTATCCCTTTCAGTCCATAGCTATTGTTACAGGAAGTAAGCACAGCCCAGCACTGCCTGCACTCAAATAAATGTGGTGACTTACCGGAGGGAAGGAAACTGTCCTGAAACGTGTCCACGAGCCACCCTGGAGTGCCCATCACCCTGTAATCAGACTTTGCTGCCCCTGCTCCCCACTCTCTGCGGGGCTCTGCTGTGTGTTTTTAACCATCCAAGAGGGTGGGTAGTGGGGAGGGGGATGGGGGAGTCACTCACTGACCCAACCTGACCCCTAACAGGATTTTTCATCTACTCGAAATGGCATTAAAAATGAGCCCTGGTCTGAAAAAGCAAATGGAGGTAATTGCGGCAGAGACAGATGCCGCGAGTGATGTCAGGGTGAAGGATGAGTGTTCTTAGACCCCCTCCAGCTGGTTCTGCTCAGAGAGGAGAGGGAAAGCACTTTAAAGAGAGTGATTTCATGTGCAAACAACATCTTCCCTATTTTACTCACTGAGTAACCACACGTTAGCCAGGCTTTAGCAAGCCTGACAGATCCACAGATCCCATCACCACAGCTTCTAGCCCCCATTTTCCAACTCACGATGGAATTAAACACAGAATCACAGGGTGGTTTGGGTTGGAAGTAACCTTACAGACCATCTTGTTCCGCTACCCTGCCATAGGCAGGGTTGCTTTCCACTAGACTAGGTGGCTCCAAGCCCTGTCCAAGCTGGTCATGAACACTTCCAGGGATGGGGAATATCTCCCGTGAAATGAGAAAATATCATCCTCCAGGCCCCTGGGACAGGAGGGGCTGTGGGTACATGTGCCTTTGCCCTTTCCATGGCCAAAGCCTCATGGAGTTTCCCAGGGGTCCTTGTCAGAGTTCTTCCATGTCATCAGGGTTTGGGCCAGGACTAGAGGAGACCTGTGTCTATGCAAGAAAGGTCTATGAGATGGGATCAGCTCAGATTTGGACATCGCTGCCAGGGAGATTCCGGGTGTTTGCCTTGTGCTCTTCTCCCAGTGCCACCTCCCAGTGCTCTTGGGGTCCAGGCAGTCTGGAAGCACAGCTGGAGCACATCCTAGGGGTCAGGGACCTCAGAGACCACACTGAGTTTGCCACAAAGTCCATGAGTGCCAGGAGCTGGCAGATGCAGGCACAGGACCCTGGTACATAGCTCTGTGAATGGACACACCGTGAGCCAAACAGCCAAACCCCGAATAAATCCTTCTCCAGAGCAGCCAAACCCAGCTGCACACCTGGAGGGAGCCCAGCACGCCCAGCACCCTCCCTACCCCAGCTATGACCAGCACTGCCATTCCCAAGGCAGTGTCAGATGCTTTTAAAAACACCCCTGGAAGCAATTTGCAGCTTTGAGCTCGGGGCTGCAAGTGCCTTCATCCCCACCGAGCCCATCAGCCCCCCACCAGCTCCCGCACAGGCTGCAAGGACAGCTGGGCGCAGGCTTTGTCAAACCAGGCTCTTTCAGGCAGCGGCTTTTAGCAGTTCCAGGAGTTTTTCTTTCACTTAACTTATTTTCCAAGAGGTTTGGAGAGGGGGTCCTACTTGGGAGTCGAGACTGGAATGCAGAGCTGCCCTATGCTTGCCCCATCTCCTCCCATCTCTTCATCAACACCTCCCAGATTGTTCTGTTCAAGTGCATAACTTCCCAATCAAGGCACTCACTTAATTGCAATGGGTTTGGCAGCCTGGGGAGCTCCATCAGCAGCAGTGGATGGTTTGCTCTAACGTGGGCAATAAACCTCTTTCCTGGAGCAGCAGCTTCATTTGCAGCTCAGGAGGGTCACCAGGATGGATGCCCCACCCTGTGCAGGGGGTTGAAATCTCAGAACAAGACTGGAGGGGGCTGTGTCTTGCCCCAAAACCCCAGTGCTGGAGGCTAAATTGCCATCCTTATTATCCCAGTCATCCCCATCATTCCAGTCAAATACATCGTCAGAGATCATTCCCATCATCCCAGACATTCCCATTATCATCCCAGTAATCTCCATCGTCATCCCAATCATCTCCTTTATCCCAGTCATCCCTGTCACTGCTTTGCCCTCACCAACCCCATCCCGCCTGGGGATGGGTGATAGCTCCAGCCCTCCAGTCTCCCACCCTGGCACATCTGGCAGGGGGCTGGGAAGTGCTTACCCAGCACAGCCAAGCACATCTGGCAGACCATGGAATGAATAACTGTTTTTTTATCATTTTACTCAAAAAACAGAGACCAAAGATGCGTGAATCTACCTGAACTGACTGTTTGTTCACATAGGAGAGGCGAAACCTGACAATACCACAAATTCTCAGCTTTTTGTTTAACCTGGAAGGAAACTTTTCTGCAAAAGCGCTTGGAAAATAACACTAAAGAGAACTGAAAAGGACTTTTCAAGGACAAGACATTTTTAATGCCATATTTAAATAAAAAAAAAAAAGAAGCTCAGCTCGAATATTTCCACCCTTGGGCAATGGGCTGCCATTTGCAGCCATGGTGAAGAAGACAGGAATGCTCTTGGAGCTGGGAGCTGGGTTAAGATGCTGTTCTGTGTTTCCTCCCAGAGAAAAATGAGTTTTTCAGCTCTGGTTCCCAGTTCTATCGACAGTGGAATCTGGTGGGTCTCTCTCCTGACTCTGCTGAGATGGAGAAAGGATAAAGGGAAGGGGTTGGGTACCACCATCAATTCCAGGAGCCTCTTTCCCACACCAACCTCCTGTCCTGGGCTTGAGCCAGGGCAGGACCACCTGAGATGGGACCTACTCAATCCTCCCACCTCAATTTGGTCCATGTACCCCTGACATGTAATGAGCTGTGCCAATTATCACAGAATCCTAGAATGGTTTAGATTGGAAATGACCTTAAAGCCCATCTAATTCCACTCCTTGCTGTGGGCAGGGACGCCTTCCACTGGACCAGGTTGCTCCATGCCCTGTCCAGCCTGGGACACTTCCAGGGATGGGGCAGCCACAGCTTCTCTGGGCAACTTTTGCCAGGGCCTCACCACCCTTATATCTGATCCAAACCTGCCCTCTGTCAGTTTAAAATTGTCTTACCCCTATCACACACGTTAAAACTCACTTTCTATCTATTTTATAAGTACTCCAAGGAAAACAATCTTATCAGCTCAGCAACGAAGTGGTCATCTCCCCGCTCTGTGCCCTACCCCACTGCTGCTACAGGCAGGTTAGCCATGCACAGAGATGGTTTTGTGCAAACTGACCCTGTTATTAATTAATTAGAGTGCATCTAAAGAGGCTTGGGGCTGGGGAGGATGCTCTGAGCAATGAAGATTTGCTGGAAGGGAGCACAGGAAGAGTTGGAGCTGCTGGTATAACCCTGCAAAGATCAGGGTCTTCCACAGAGCCGCTCCCACCCCACACGTGTTGCTCTTTGGGGGCGCCCAGCAGATCCCTCAGTATCTGTTTCCAAGCCACCACACCATTCAAGGCATCCCTTTGACCAACACTTGCAGGACTGAATGCTCCTGGGACACACACACACACATCCCTGCTGCTCTGGCATCCGCCATAGCTTTGCCTCATCCCTTCAGGAAAGGTTTGGACATGAAGGACCAGGCATTTCTCTTGCCATGGTGTGACAAGAACCAGAAGCAGAGCCAGCCCTTCCCAAATGCCCTGGGGGACACAGCCAGGCTTCCCCAAAGGCCCTGGAGCTCCAGGCTGGCTAATTGGGCTGCTTCCAGATGGCCTGTTTCCGGGAGTAATCGATCCAATTTCTGCAAGCAAACTTGACAGGGAAGCAGGCTGGATAATCACAATTTACTGGGTGGAAAATCAGATGAAAGAGGGTTGAGGGGATAAAGGACATTGTGCAACTGGTTCAGGGAAATGGAGCAAATCAATCTCACTGGAGAAGTGACTTCTCTGGAAAGTTCTTTATTCCTCTGAATAAAAGCAGGTGTGGAATGAGTGTCACCTCCCCAGTCAGGTGCAGGAAAACCACTGTGGCAGGGGCCAAGCCATGCAGGTCCTAGCCCAGCACATGTGAATGTCGTCCCCTGCTCAAGTACCAGGATGTGGTGCGTGGCTCCCTGCCCATGGCTGGAGAGTGGAATGAGATGAGCTTTAAGGTCTCTCCCAACCCAAACCATTTTGGGTTTCTGTTATTTTATGACTTCAACACACAAGAGCACATGTATAGAATCACAGAATGGCTTGGGTTACAAGGGACATTAAAGCTCATCTCATTCTACTCCCTGCCATGGGCAGGGACACCTTCCACTAGACCAGGTTGCTCCAAGCCCTGTCCACCCTGGTCTTGCAGGGATGGGGCAGCCACAGCTTCTCTGGGCAACTTGTGCCGGGGCCTCACCACCCTTACAGGGAAGGATTTCTTCCCAATATCCCATCTAATATCCTGTCACTCCTGGCCCTTGTAAATAGTCTCCCCATGTTTCTTGCAGGCTCCTTCAGGGACTGGAAGGCCACAGTTAGGTCACTCCAAAGCTTCTCTTCCCCAGGCTGAACAATCCCCATTCTCTCAGCTTTTCCTCATAGCAGAGGTGTTTCATCCCTCTAACCATCTTGGTGGCCTACCCTGGACTCGCTCCAACAGCTCCATGTCCTTCCTCAGTGTGCTCCCTGGTGCACCCAGAAAGTTGCTGAGCACATTGGTGCTGCAGAAAGACGCGTCACAGCACCACACACAAGGCTGGCGTCACTTTGTGAGCAGCCAGGCTGTGCCCCCTCCTCATCACATTAAGTGCCCTGACCGCCTGTAACATCTCCCTTCTCTGCCACCCCCAGGTACACAAAGATGAAGACAGCGACCAACATCTACATCTTCAACCTGGCGCTGGCCGACGCACTGGCCACCAGCACACTGCCCTTCCAGAGCGCCAAGTACCTCATGGAGACGTGGCCCTTCGGGGAGCTGCTCTGCAAGGTTGTGCTCTCCATTGACTACTACAACATGTTCACCAGCATCTTCACCCTCACCATGATGAGCGTGGACCGCTACATCGCCGTGTGCCACCCGGTCAAGGCCCTGGACTTCCGCACGCCAGCCAAAGCCAAGATCATCAATGTCTGCATCTGGGTGCTCTCCTCCCTCATCGGGGTGCCCATCATGGTCATGGCAGTCACCAAGTCAAAAGGCAAGTGGCTCTGGGGACACATTCCCCTCCTCTCCCGTCGGTCCATCCCGGGGGTGACCTGGCAAACTTGACCTCTGGTCCTGTAGCAGATTTGTGGTCAGTGGTGGGCACCTCTCCACAACACCATAAATGTGCCCTGTCTTGGAAAAAGCATCGTGGTGTTATTTCCCATCTTGGAAACTGTGCCAGAAATTGTCCTCCCTTTCCCTTAAGGGTAGGGATGCCACACCTTTCCCCATCTCTGATCCAACCAGTGCCTCTCCCCAGCTGCTGGGATGCAAATCAGATGCCTAAAACCACCCCTGGGGATGCTGCAAAGTCTCCAAGTGGCCCACACTGAGATCTGCAGCTCCTGTGTCGGGACACTGGCCCTTGGCTGCTAGGGAAAGCTCTGAGCATCTCTAGGAAGTGGACAGATTTCAGTGGAGTGTGACATGGGGATGTGTCCACAATGGGGGTTGGGAGAAGGCAGGATTGGCCTTGAATGGCCCAGGAGGCTCTGCAGGGAAAAAGTTCCAGGGTCAGTGCACCCACTGCATTCCCTCAGCGTCTTGTGGGCAGGGGTCTGATATCACAGAGCTCCCGGGGAACGTCTGCCAAGAGCGGACAGGTAGGAAGGTATCTCCCTGGGGTTTTAGCAAGCCATGACTGAGAAGAAGGCAGAATATTCTCAGCTGACACTCCACCAGCTCCCTCTTTGACCCTCCTCTCTCCTGCAGATGGGATGGTCCTGTGCACTCTCCAGTTTCCTGATCCTCCCGTCTACTGGGACACCGTGACCAAGATCTGTGTCTTCATCTTTGCCTTCCTGGTCCCCATTTTGGTCATCACCATCTGCTACGGGCTGATGATTCTTCGCCTGAAGAGCGTCCGGCTCCTCTCAGGCTCTAAGGAGAAGGACCGCAACCTGCGGCGCATCACGCGCATGGTGCTGGTGGTGGTGGCAGCCTTCATCATCTGCTGGACACCCATCCACATCTTCGTCATCGTCTGGACGCTGGTGGACATAGACAGGAAGAACCCCTACGTGGTGGCCAGCCTGCACTTCTGCATCGCCCTGGGCTACACCAACAGCAGCCTCAACCCCGTACTCTATGCTTTCCTGGATGAAAACTTCAAGAGGTGCTTCCGAGAGTTCTGCCTGCCTCTCCGAGCCCGTGTGGACCAGAACAGCTTCTCCCGTGCCAGGAACACCACGCGGGAGCACGTCTCCACCTGCACCCCTTCTGAAGCCCGCAACAAGCCAGCATGACTAGAAGCGGGCAGCCCCCAGCGGGGCTGCCGGGGACACAGAGGAGACGAGCTGCGCTCAGAAGTCACCCAGGTCACCACCACAGAGTTCTAGCAGAATGGTGGCCTGGGCACTGCTCAGTAACACTGCTGGGTTTGCATACAGACTGACTGCCGAAACCTTTTTTCATCCTGGGAAAGAAGAGTGGCAGAATTGGGACTCACCAAACGATGCAGGGAGAGGACCAGAAAAAGAGGCAACTTGAGCAAAGATGCTCCGCTGCTGCCACCACCTCAACCAACAAAACGCAGCAAGGGCTGTCACCCTCCAACACGTGGGTCTTGGCAGAGGACTGCAATGTCCACATGTCTCTTCTCCTGCATGGGCCAGGATGACACCACAGCCTGTGGCAAGAGGGGAAACACTCCCATGGCAGAAGGGAACTGTGGCAGGAGATGATCACAGGATCACAGAATCATTCAGGTTGGAAAAGCCCTCCAAAATCATCAACTGCTCTCCCACAACTACCAAGGCCACCGCTAGCCCATGGCCCCAGGTGCCACATCCACACAGTGATGGTTAAATCCCTCCAGTGATGGTTACTCCACCACTGCCCTGGGCAGCTGTGCCAGGGCTGGACAACCCTTTTAGTGAAGAAATGTTCCCTAATATCCAACCTAATCCTCCCCTGGAATGACTTGAGGCCATTTCCTCTGCCACATCGTGGGACCTCATTCCATCCCCCTCTGAGCTGTGTCCAAAAGACAACCAGAGATGGGAGGAGAAACTTATGCCACTTCAGAGACACCGTTTTCAAAAAGCTCCAGATCCATTGTAAAAATTCTCCTGGAGTCCTTCAAACTGGGACTGCTCCTGGAGAAAACTTTCTACTGTTCATGTCATTACTGTGTTATTTAGAGACCTCTAACTGCAGCTAAGGCTGCCCTGGGCATGGATGTGATGCTGGGAATATGGATATGGCCAGGGGATGGAGCAGGGCACGTCTGAAGCTGACCCCAAATCCGCGTGCCAATACCAAATTCCCTAAGCCCAGCATCCATCAGGGTGACAGGGAACTGATGGAGTCATTAAGCCCAAGAAGAACCTCATTAAGGGAGTAATTTGTAGGAACTTGAGTTGTTTCTTGCAGTGCTAAAGTAATTAGGATGGAATAACAGGCTGCACCAAGGGCTCTCCCTCCCCTGCCCATCAGAAGGAAGAACAACAGCACTGCCCAGATTGCCATAGCAGAGACAAAAATGAAAGGATGGGGTTGTGGGGGGTTTTTTAGAAGATGACAAAAATATCACCTCCCTTTCACAATTCCCCAAGCAGAGACAGAGGTTGTGCAAGCACCAAGAAAGCACCCACATCCCACAAGAGGCAGAAATTTGGGGATTTCAGCTCTCATCTGGATGGAACAGCATCACTCCAAAGGGATGGCTGAACTCCAACTCCCAATGCATCCTACAAGAACCACCATCCAGGGACCTCTTGACCACATTATCTGCAGCTGAACAATAACGGATGGGTTCTCCCGCTCCCTGAATCTCCCCTCCAACCCTGTGCCACATTCATGAGCCACCACTTTTCCTTCCCCTCACCTTCCCACTATCACTGCCAGCCACTCAGACAGCCCAGGGAGGAGGATGCTCGGAGGAAGTAGTAATAGCATTGAAAGAACAAATTGATACAGCTGGAGGAAGCAGGCGAGCACCCAGATGCACCTGGGGCTAATGGGCTGGATGCAGAGCTTGGCTTGTGTCTGGTTTCTCCAGTTGTATCAATTTAGTCTAATAAAAGCCATTACCTGTCCTCACCAGCCCCACCTTTCTCCAGAACTGTGGAAATTGCAGCCCTCCTCATTAGAAAGACAGAGCCCACGAGGCAGTCAAAACCAATTTCTCTTTCAAAGGAATCAAATAGGGTGAAATTGCCCACTGGGGTCTCAAATCAATTGCACCGATGCACGCGAATGATCCTCCCCATCTGCCTGCACCATGTCAATGTGCCACAGGCAAAAGCCTCTCGATCAGTGCTGCATCCACCTGGACATCTCCAGCTCATGTCCAGGGCTCTTCAGAATCCCTTTGCAGGCTTAAATAGAGTCCTGGATTACCAGCATGGCCATGCTTGTGCTCCTCGCCCCCTGCTACCACAAGCCCAGCTGCTCATGAAGTATCAGATAAGGGAAAGCACGATCAGTTCCAGGGCAGGAACTGGGGGGAAATCCCTAGGGTCACATATAGCTGAGCTTCAGCTCTGTGAGAAGAGGGACTAAGATATCCAGAAGGAGTTGGAGACCATCTTTCAGCTCTCCACCTCTACCCACCCTGGGGCAGAACCCTCAGCAGCATGTGGTGGGTTTGGAGCTGGTTGATGGCAAGGACCTGGCCATGGTGGGATTTCAGGATGTCCCACCAGGCTAAATGCTCCTGCAGGGGTGGGATGTCCTGTGGAGCAGGACATTTTGGAGTTCACTCCAAGCTCCAGCATGAAGCTGAATTCCAGCTTGATATCTCAGATTGTGGGGTACCCCTAAAACATGCGATGACCCTGTACCAGTGATGTCGTCAAGCTGTTTTAGCCAGTGCCTCAGTGTCCCCTAAAAACCAACTCCATGTTCAAGGCTGGGAATGGCACAACGGAGAGCAGTGTTTCCCACAGCAGCACAGGGAGGAATGTGGGACACAGGGGAAGTGAACCCCAGCATCAGGGATGGAGCATCCTTGCCCTGGCACAGCCCCATCGAGGACATGTCATTGTGTTGGGGGGGGCCAAGAATCCCCCCCCACCATGAGTGCCGGGAGCTGCAGGTTGACTTGAGGCTTCACGAGCAACTCAGCCACCCCACAAAGCTCAGCCCCCGCTCTTCCCATCCCCACAGGGCCTTTCTTTTCATCTGCTGAATTCCCAGCCTGCTGGAATATGTGACTGCCATGGCCTTAAAGCGGGTTAAAAGGCTTCAAGTCATTACTTTTTAAAATGCCACCATGCTTGGGCAGAGCTCAGAGCCCAGGACACAGCAGAGTGTGTGGCTTTCCTGAGCTTCAGGTTTGCTGACTAAAAGAAAAATAGAATATTCCTGGGAAAAATAGGTGGCAAGCAGCACACCAGAGCATATGGGGTGACATGGACCTTGATCATCCCATTCCAGCAGCATGCCAGCAGGGATCTGGGGGCTGATCCAGCTTCTTCCCACCTAAAAAACAGCTCCTCCAGCCCATCATCTGGGCTGGGAAACTGGGGACAAATCCTAGTCTGGGGACACAGCGCTGGGAGATCCTGCCTGCCCAGACTGAGCCATGCTGTAGGCAGGATGCTCAGAGGGAACTCTCTGTGTGCTTTTATAAATATATATGTATGTCTGTCTGTAGCTGTATGAAATTAAAGTGACCCCAAGGCCTCCCATCACGCCTCCCACTACAGCAGCTGCTCCATGTGTGACGGAGCTGAATATGCCGAATCCACAGCACCCCATAAAGTACTTCAGCCACTATTTGCAGCTCCAGCCCTCAGGATTTTGGCCTTACAGTGGCATTTCTGTACAGGAACCCTGCTTTCTAAAAATTAAAATAATAAAGTAAAATAAAATCGGAGATAGGAAGCAGTTTCCAGCTGTCTTGTGATTCCCAGGCATTAGCAGGGTTGGCTCAGGGTGGTCTGAGGAGTGATGGAACTACCTCTAAATTTACTCTTTACTCTTCCCTGTGAGGGTGGGCAGGCCCTGGCACAGGGTGCCCAGAGAAGCTGTGGCTGCCCCATCCCTGGAAGTGTCCAAGGCCAGGCTGAATACGGCTTGGAGCAACCTGGTCTATTGGAAGGTGTCTCTGCCGATGGCAGGGGGTGGGACTGGATGGGCTTTACGATCCCTTCCAACCCAGGCCATTCCATGATTCTAAATTCGAGTTCTAAAAACTCACCTGGACTTGGAAAAACACCTTTGTGAACCCCCAAAGCCCTTTAGCTTAGATTGTTTGCAAGCCCTAGTCACCAAAAACCTCTTCTGCCACCGGTCGTCAAGATACAGTTTTATTTTAAAAGCCTAGCAGCTTGCATTCTGGCCCAAATTACATTTGTAATTTAAACGTAAATGTGGATTTAGTGAAAAAGCAACAGAAATGGGTGTTGGAGCCTGTAACTTTGCTCTGGCTTAATGAGGCTCTGGATTTTAAGGTATTCATCACTTCTGCTTTGTAGGTTTCTGAGTTCCCAAAGAAGGGGAAACCATAAAGAGCACGGAGTGGATGTGAAAACCAGATTTCCAGCCTGGAGGTGTTGTTTAGCCAGGGTGTCACTGCTCCAGCACCACTTGAGGACCCCTCTCCATCACGCAGCACCCTGGAAAAACTGAGCCAGGTGCTGACTCCGGTGATTTCACAGCTCGGTTAAACCAGCAGCCAGCCCAGATTAATTATGTGGCAACCTGTGCTGGCACACAGGAGCTGCCACACACCTACCAGCTATTTCCAGGGACCTTTGCAGCCCAAAAACATGTGTTACTGCAGGAAACATCCTTTTGCCCATTTTTTTTTCTTTAATTAATCCACCAAATAATGAACCCTGATGTATTGGGCTTTATTCTTATGTGTGTGATTAATTATGATGATGCCGGTTTCCTTGTCTGCAGGTTTAGGCTGACTTTAGAACTGCATTAACATGCGGGTGGAAATGAATGGATCTGGCTTTCCTGGGGTGGATCCAGGCTCTCAGCCCTACAGAGATGCTTGTCTTGCAATTCATCATTTAACAGGGAAAAAAAATCGCTATGAATAATTCCTAGAGGATTTTTTTTCTCCTTTTGGAGTTACAAATTCTACTTAGTTTGTACTGTTTTATTCCCTGAGCAAATGGGACCAGGAGGAACATGCAGGGAGGGGATGGGGGCTGGCTGGGACCCTGTGTGAGCACTGGGGCTCCTCCAGGCGGGGATAGGGCCAGGATCCCCTTCCCCACCTCCCAAGGGTTGTGTGAGCCGTGTGAGACTTTCCTTACTTTTGTAATGGGAGAGGAACCAGGACTTCAGCAGTTTGGGGAGGGGGCAGAGACACCCTCACATCACTGTTTCAGCCCAATTCTCATCCCAAAGAGACCCAAGACATTCTTCTACCAGGAGCCACACCAGAGCACTGTGCACGCCGGTTATCCTGGGGTGTACTGGCCAGGTACCAGCCTTAATGATGCGATTCAGGGAGAGACAGCACAGTGCAGTGACCAAACTCTCTCACTTGCAGACCCATCATTAAACCCCATCACAGGCAGCTTGGCCATAATTAGAGCTCGTTTCCTCTTCCAGGCAGGAAAGGAAGAACAAGAAAACAATCTCAGTATCCTCCAACCCCTCCTGAAGATGCAATTCCCTCTGCAGATCCTGCAGTACCACTGCATAGGCAGAATTTTTGTATCCAGAACAGCACCTTGTTAAAAAATATGAAAAAAAAATCCCTCACAAACACACAAACCCTGCAAACAACACTCAAAATGCTTTTATTCTGTGCTCAAAAGAGCCTCATACCACCAGGCCTCATCGTCCATGGATGCTAAAGCCCTCAAATCCCACTTTCCCAGCTTTTGTCTGTAAATCAAAAGCCTTTTATGCACTTCCAATAGCAACAGATGGAGACCACAGTGTGGGACTGGAGCTGCCAGCTGGGGATGAGGGAGGGTCTGGAGGTGTCAGCACTGGAAAAGATCCACTGAGGCTGGATCCTGACACAGCCAGGGGTCAGTTGGCTCCACAGGACCCAAATTCCTTCTTCCTCATCCTCAAAACGCCCCCAATTCACTCCGTGAGCACAAAATTTCATTAATGAGACATTTCCCTTTCCTCAGTTAAGCTGTTTTCCTTTGCCCACCCTCTCCCCCCTGTGTGGGGGCTCATCCTTCCTCCAGTTTCCAGCAGCTTCCCACTGAAATGTCACTCTGGCTCCCAAGACAACAGCTGATTCATCAGTTCTGAATATTTTAAATCTTATTGTTCTCCCCCAGCCATTTTCCTCCCATTTCTTGAAAATACAAACAAGCCCCATTCACAAAGATGTGTTTTCACCTTTCCAGGAACAGGGCCAGCCCCACAAGGATGGGTACAATCCCATCTCATTTGGGAGTGATCTGGATTTTCTCGGCACCTGCAGGAGCTGGAGCAGGGAATTGCATTGGCTCCTGGCAGGATCCAACCCTGTGGTGACCACACAGTGGTGCCACAACTGATCCTGTTCCTGCTGCAAGGAATTGTCCAAATGTGGGAGATAGATGCAAAAACCTGCCAGTGTTGTGGATAGGGAGGAACTGGGAGCACTGGGATGTGGGGTCCTGGCTCCCAGCTCCCTGGCAGCTGAGGCTGTTTTTGGATAAACGTTTTTGCTGGGAATCAAGCCCAAGACAAGGAGCAGTTTCTCCATCAGTATCCAGCAGGTCACATTTCATGGAAGAGCGTCAAGTGGTGGTGACACCCAGGGAGCAGAATTAGCCACGGAATCAGGGAGCACTTGCCCTTGGCTCAGCCTGCAGTGATGGCAAAATGTGGGCTCGATCCCTGGCAATACAACGTTCCTATGGGCCCACATCCCAACTTCATGCTTAGAGTCCTTTGCAAGCCCAGGACTGCAACCATCAACACCTGATGGGAGGTGAGTGCCCCCAGCCCCCCCCCAGCTGCTGCTGGACCCGCTGAGGCCATCCCTGATCATAAATCCAAGCTCATCCCACATGGGAGCAGCAGAGTTGCCAAAAGCCTGAGCTGCTCCCGGTGCCCAAAGCCCATCCCCGCCCAGAGGCTCATTAAGGAACCTGCTCCTGTCCAATGCGACCTGGGTCCTGTAAACAGCGACCTGGGGCTCCAGTCACACCAGGATATGGGAATTAGCCCCGTGGGTTCCAGTCTCCACACTTCTGGCTCAGCTCCAGCTGGGAGCACCCAGCAGGGACATGCCAGGATCCTTCCAGCTGTGCCACGGGCTTGGTGATGTCCCTGGAGACCCAAAGACACCAGGGGTGCCCCATCAGACAGGCAGGGAACCAAAGAGAGGGTGACAGAGACAAGGACCATCCCCTCTCCCTGTCCCGGTTCTCCCAGGCCCGTGGCCCAACAGCTGCCAGAGCATTCTCCTGCTGCCATCCCGCGGCCACGTCCCCCCACTGCACAGAACACCCAGACACAGCCGGGACCATGACAGCTCCCCTAAAAGCAGCCACCCATCCCGACTGTCCCCAAGAGCCACAGCAGGTCCCACGGGAGAACTCCCCACCCATTCAAAGCACAGGAAAAGCCTGGATTTATCAAAACTCAGTTTATTCCAAATGTTAAAAGATGAGAGTTTTTTGTCCTTTCCGCCTTGATTAATCAACCAAAATACATTTTCTTTTTTAAAAAATCCAACCCCCTCTGAACCACTGTATAATCCCAGACCCCCCCCCCCCCCCCCCC
>VXBT01013754.1:90197-155902 GCA_013400235.1 Oriolus oriolus
CATCCGCGTAAGGGGCGGGGATAAACCTTACATGGGCATACGCGCCGGGGCCTACGCTCGGCGGAAGGGGCGGGGCCAGCGCCGCCTGCGCAGTGGCTGGCAGGGCGGTTGGCGCACGCGCAGTGGGAATGGCGCGAAAAGCCGCGGCCTGAGGGGAGGCGCCGCTATGGCTGACCCCCCTCAGGGATCAGCCGCTGATCCCGCCCCTAGTGAGATCAGTTGATAAGACACGACCACACGAGCAGGGGTTTTTTTTTTTTTTTTTAAAAATCTAAAATACTTTTATTTAATAATTAAAATCTGTTGCTGAGGAGACTAATATACAATGCAATGGCGGCTGTACAGGGGCTGCTGTGAAGAAAGAGCCCCCAGCCGGGCCAGGGCTGGCATGTTGCCACACAGGTATGTGAACAAGACAAAGTTCTTCTCTCCCTCCCCGCCCCCCTCCGCCCCCAAGTGGCATCTCACAGATGGTTTAGTTTTGTGCATACCACAAGCAGTGGCCCATACCGGATTTTTTTTTTTTTAAACCTACATTTAGGAAGAATTTTTTCTCTCAGAAGAGAAATACCATCTTTTTAAGGTCACTTTTTAAAACCTATTCTTCCCCTCCTTTTGACCCACACAGTAAAATTACCAAGTTTCCAGTAGGTTTAGCTGTAAAAATGAGAAAGGCAAGCTTCAACCCTGATTTGGGAAAGTAAAAAACATCCGAGAGAAAGCCACAATAAAAAGGACTGACTACTCTCACAGTTTCCCCAAATAAAAAAGTTTTAAAAAGGCAACAGTCATTTTTCCTGGTTCTGTAATTTGTTAAACAAGCCTAGATATCTCAAGATCTATTATTAAGATCACAGCAAGTGTGAGAGAGTGCAGAGCAAATGTTTTATGCATCTGTTGTTTTTCGGTTTTGGTTTTTTTTTTTTTTTTTTTTTTTTTTTACAAAAAGATGCAGCATATGTTAATATCTATACAATTCCCTTCCAGGACAACAAACCGTTGGTCAGTAGTGATTCAGGGCATTAAGGACATGACAGAAACAAGCAAAATCCCTAAAAAATAACGAGTCCCATGTCAGTTGTCTGCCAGGGTTCTCTGTACACAGCTAATATACATACACGTGCTTCCGAGCACACGCTCTCCTCAGCTTCCCAACACCAGAGCTGCCTTTTTTTTTCTCCCTTCCTCATGGAAAGGAGGAGGAAATGAGGAATTGCACTCCCAAGACAAGTCTGTACAACTGGGGAAGGAAGGGGTCATTCCCCTGGGCACGGTCTCCTGGCAGAGTCATATTGCTGAGCCACACGAGGTATAGTGTCAGTTCCAGCCTGATGGCATGAGAGATGTGTTTGTTCCAGTGAAATGCTACATTCAGACAGGATTCCCCTTCCCTGGCCGAAAGCCCTTTTCTGGATATGTTTGGAAGGCAAATCTTGGAAGAGCTGAGGTTCCACCCTCACTGTATTGCCTAGGACAGGAATGCAGAGAACTTCCAGCCCTCACGGGTTTCTTGCTCCCTCCTTGGAATATTATGGTCGATGGTACCTGAAAGGCAAGTGAAAAATCTGAGTGTTATCCTTGAAACTCAGGTTAAATGGTTACTTGGGCACTACAGATGGCCAAAGAGAGTAAATTGAATTATCTCAGAACTCTCAGCCCTCAGGGACAAACAATTTCACCTCCTGTGCTCTGCACTCAACTTTGCCACATAGAGCTGGAAGGAAAAGAATCACTTGGGCCATGATCCAGAGGTGACTACACAGATAACACCCAAGGTGTTATTAGCAAGGTGTTTTGTGGCTGTGGCTGCACATCTCTGGCCCCAGAAAAGCTCACCCCAGCTGCAGCTTCACACTGGTTTCAGATACACCTCAAACCAGCCACTGGTCACTCTGAGCTTCCAGGATGGAAGCCCCAGTTTAAGGAAAAACAACCCACTTTGTGTCTGCTACTGCTCCAGTCACCCCCCAGGACCGAGACAGAAAGGGACATTCAATCTCCAACTGCCGCACAAATAATTTTTCTAAGGTTTTAGTGTTTAGCCCCTGAGAACTGTCCTTGCAGCACAGCTCTGACAGTTCCAGCAAGACCGAAACTCTTAAGTAACACATTCTCACCTGGTGAACTGCTTGCTCTCCTCATGCACTTCCATTTCACAGCTCTTAAACTCATTCAGCTCCTTCCTGATGGCCGCCTGCACAGAGAGGGAGACTTTTTTGTAAAGGAAAGGGCTCAGATTGCAGCAGCCACCCCAGCTTTCACAGTCCATTAACACCAAGCTGAATTTAATCTGCCCCTACACGATGAGGGCTGGGCGGTCCCCAGAGGTGCCTGGGGAGGACAAGGACAGATGGTTCCCTGCAAGCTTCTTATGCTATGACCAACACCCAGTATCCTTGGTCTGTCCAGAAAAGGGAATGGGGCTGGGGAAGGGTCTGGAGTAGCAGGAGCGGCTGAGGGAGCTGGGGGGACTCAGCCTGGAGAAAAGGAGGCTCAGGGGGGACCTCCTCACTCTCTACAACTCCCTGACAGAAAGGTCAAGACAGGTGGGGGTCGGTCCCTTCTCCCGGTAACAAGTGACAGGACAAGGGGAAACGGCCTCAAGCTGAGCCAGAGGAAGTTTAGACGAGATACAAGGAAAAAATTCTTCATGGAAAGGGCTGTGGTAGAATCACCATCCCTGAAGTGTTCGGGGACATGGCTTAGTAGTGAACGTGGTGGTGCTGGGTAAACAGTTGGACTCCATGATCTTCAAGGGCTTTTCCAGCCTTAATGATTCCATGATTTTATGATTCTTACATCAGTCAGAAGCTGAGGCAGAAGCCACACTGTTCTTCAGACTGTGCCCACCTGGGCTCCACCTTGCCATGAGGCAGCAGGGAAGCAGAGCTGGGACAGCATATGCAGGTGAAGGGACACCGGTGGGGTAGCAGAGGGAAAGATGGAGAGGTGAAGCCAGAGGAACAGAGCAAATCTCCTTGGCTCACACCCTTTCGCATGGGACACCCTGGTCTGGCTCTCCTTCCCATCCAGGGCCAGGACACTCTCAGTTACCTTGTCAGCTGGTGTCAGCTTTGTCCATGGCTTATCTGCTCGCCGGTCATAGTCTTGAGCATCTGTTACTTCCACATATTCATTAAACCTCAGGATCTTCCTGGCCTGCAGCTCTGCCACTGTAGGCCTTTGGCTAAGCTGAACACCAGCAAAAACAAAGGAGGTTAGTCTGAGCCTCGTCTACAAAGCAGATCCAGGACTAAGCACCCCAAGCAAAACTAAAACCAGTTCCCTCACTGGGCCTTAACCACAGACACTACCAGATCTTGCTCGCAGCCTGCAAGGGAATAGGTCAACCTCTTACAGACTGGATACTCCCATTTGGATCACAAAGCCAGGCTAGGGCAGAACCTGGGCCACATTGTCATGAACAAGGACACTGAGCGGTTTGAGAACAGCCACTACAAGGGTGAGCCCTGCATGACACTCCTAAACACAGCTTCAGCAATGGCAACATTCACACTTCACACCCACAGGCCCTGGGAAAGCTTTTCCCAGCTGTGAGTAACAATCACAAGTAAATTGGATGTAACAGCTAAAAACAGCTGTTACTCTGCTCAGTTCCCACACTGCTGTTACTTTAGAAATAGATTTTAGGGAGCCTAGTATGAAGTCACGGCTGCTGAAGAACTGTGCTAAAGCAGCCAGGCCAGCAAACCTTTCAAGTGTCAGGTGCCAAATTTAGTTCTCATCTCGCTTGTTACACTTGCTGCCAGCTCAGATCTGTCACTGACAAACGTGGCCCTGATGCCAACGGCTCACCGTAGGTGACAGTCCACATTCCAAAGTCACTGCAGTCCGAGGGTACTGGGGACACTTACACAAGAGCCCCGTGACTTCCCCCACAGCAGGGTACCTAAAACGTGCCCATTGCCACCATCACGCCCGGCAGCCCTGCCAGGTGGCCATCACCGTGGGAGCCAGCAGTACCTTTCTGGTGAGCCGGCGCTTGATCTCACGCTTCTCAGCTTGACGGTCAGCTTCATTTTTTGCTGCCAAGGGGAAAAAAAAACCAACCATTTTTCATGTAAGCATCAGGCTTTGAAAAGTGCTTTCTAGGCTTGAACAAAGGAGAGTATTGAGCTGGATCAGATCATCTACAGATCTAAAGGCTTAGGACAGGCAGAGAGAGTGCAGTACAACTCAATACCCTGTGTCACCTCCTGAACTGGCAGGGGCAAATATGCCCCTTACACAGCACCAATGAGTCATTCTCATGTCAAAGATTAATGGCCATATCACCAAAATACATCCAAGCCACTGTGCAGCTCGCTCCTTCACAAGGTTATTATAGTTTAAAAGAAAATAACAGCACAGATAAATATTTTAAATGGAAACTTCCTGAACTGACATTCCCATTTCCTCAAGATGTTTATTTAAAACTTTTGCAGAACATGATATGGCCAAGAGAAACAGTCCTGACTTCATGATGCACTGCTGGTTTTGAGATCATGCAAGGCAATGCTGTAATGTCTGGAACACAAATAAAGGTCCAGCCCAAACAAAAACACCTTTAACAGTTCTTGCTGTATAACAGCAGAGTCTGAACCAGCCTACACACTCTTCCCTGAGGTGGCAGGCATGGGACAGCTATTCTGTCCATAATCATATGATCCCAGAATGGGTTTGGTTGGAAGAGACTTCAATGATCACCCTGTTTCACCCCCTACCATGGACAGGGACGCCTACCACTATATCCCAGGTTGCTCCAAGCCCCATCCAACCTGGCCTTGGACACTTCCAGGGATGGGGCAGCCACAGCTTCTCTGGGCAACCTGTGCCAAGGACCTCACCACCCTCACAGGGAAGAATTTATTCCTAACATCTAATCTAAATCTCTCTCAATTTAAAACCATCCCCACCTGATAAATTAAGATGTTAAAGGCAAACTTATGGTATTTCTCAGGACCACCAGAGAAGCGCTACTCACGCTGAAGAATGTTCCTCTGTTCCAGTTCTTCTGCAGTCGGTCTCTGACTCAGTCGCCTGAAGAAAAGTGTGACAAGTGCAGAATGTTGTATCTGGTCACTCATCAGTAGAAGATGAAGGATAAAACTGCCTGGCTTCAGTGCATTATACAGCCTTCTCCGCACTCCTCACTCACCACTGAGGATCACTGCTGCCCTGTTTTACACTCTGCTTTGCTCAAACAGCTGCTCAGTCACTGGCAAGTTTTGGGAAGGGCTCTCCCACTCAGAAGCAGCTTTGCAGGGAGCTCAGACAGCAGAGCCTGGACTGTCACCAGTCCCTCAGCTTCATCCACCACCAGCACCCACCCTGCATCCATCCACACACCTTTCTACACCATTTGTGTTTTACATGTCTGTAATCCTTGAGATTTTCCCCTCACAGTCCATTTAACTTCTGGAAACAGGGGCCTGTCAGTGGGATATTGTTCAACTCCAGGAGGAACTCCCAACCTTTCTAACAGAGGAGGAACAGCAACACTAAACCTCCCAGCCCTGCTCCAACCGCTGTGCTCAACTACCCACCCTATTCCAGCAAAAGCTGCTTGGATAAGGCACCGACTTTGTCCAGTCCCACCCCGCACACACTGTGCCGGCAGCTCACGCTGAACATCATCATTATCTGTACCTGATCAGCGTTGTCCCGATCTGGTGACGGATTTCATTCCACTCCTCCTTGCTCTTCCGAGGGAAGACAATCTTCTCCTCCTGTGGCGCAGTTGTGTTCCCCAGCTTTATAGCAAGCGTATCTTTCCTCTTCACTTTGTTGGCTAGCGTGCCTGTGGGGAGGGAGAGCAACGGGATGCAGCTCAAGGCTGCCGAGCCTGCCACAGCAAGCCCAGCCCTGTGCCCCTGGCAGTTGTGCTCTCCCTGAGGGAGAGCTGTCCTCTCTCCTTGCTCTTCCCAAGCTCTGCACTGCACATCAGCAGCAGCCAGCACTCTTGTGCGACACCACATGCTCACCTAATGCCGTCCTACCTGAGGGGCTGGGACAGCACAGGCTGTCACAGGAGCCATTTGCAACTGAAGGGGTACACTCAGCAGGTGAGTGCACAGGTTTGGCTGCAGAGTCTTGGAAAAAGCAAGGCAGAGGACATGTGCTCCACATGCAACCAAGAACCAGCTGCTTTGAAGCGCTGTGGGAACTGGCACTTTGATCCAGATCTCAGTGCAGCCAGGCATGAGTTCAGCAGAGGAATAAAAAAGCCAGCTGCAATGTCACAGCCTTACTGTTATGGCTTTCATCTTCTTCCTCATCCTCATCATCTTTATACAGGATGGGCCCCTCGGAGTCAGAGTCGCTCATCCCTTCGTCTCCTTCCTGCTCCTCCAGGAGGACCTGGGGTACCAGTTTGGGGATGACTGTGACAGATGGCACATCTCCAATATACACACGAGGACCTGAATTCTGCTCCTCTTCCTGGTCATCTTCTTCCTCTTCCTCATCGTCTGGACTAACGAGAAGCACACTATTACACCTCTGAACACACGGCACAGGGGCTGGGGAATATCCCTAAAATCAATACCTCCTTCTCTCTCCTCAGGGAAGCCCAGAAACCAGAGGTGCAAGAGCCACCACAGGATTCTGCACTGTCCCCTCTCTTCAAAGCACAGGGAGCTCTGGCCGAGGAATGACAGAGGCAGGTTCTGCAGAACCAAACAGCCCTCTGACCCCACTAACTTTGTGACTTGGAGATTCAGCTCTGCTATAACACAACACAGTCCTTTTCCCACTTACGTTTAGCAAAATGAAAGGCTAAGGAAGGCCACAGATGGACGGAGTCTGGAACCTTGTTTGGTCTTCGTGCAGTTACAGACAGTCCAGGCCTGGATTCCTGGCACTGGCCTGTGTTTGTAATCTGGAACCGATTTCCCTTTGTGAGCAATAAAATCCCAAACCCAGGGGTAATTTCATGGGGAAGATGCTCTAGCTCTTAAGAGGCTGAAACACAAATTTGGCCAACAGGAAAAATGGTTTCAGCAGAGACCTAAGCCCTGCTCAGAGCCATCCCCACCATCACAGCACTGCAGGAGCTGGGGAGAGCTGGTACACATACAAGGAGGTACTCACACTTTGAGCATCTCAATGGTGACAGGCAGGGACCTCGTCCTGCCCAGGGTGCCATCGTCTTCTCCGAAGCTATCGCTCTCAAAGAGCAGCGAGTGAGCCCTGTGGGACCCCTCGGGAGGTGGGGTGACAGGCAGAGGGCTGGCCAGAGCCTGCTGGATACGAATGTGCAGTGGGATTTGGGGCAGGCGAGGCAGCACGTGGGGTTCACCAAACCCTTGCTCTGCCGTCCTCTTTGACATTTCCGCAGACCTGAAGTCTTCAGGAGGAGGAGGAGTCTCCTTGGGCAGATCCAGGGGGTGCGGGGCATCTAGGACAGGGGTGGGGGTGGGCAGGGCCACGCGTGGAGGTTCAGGGGGTACATGGGTGGGCAGCGGCGGCGAGGGCGAGGGTGGTGGATAAGCTGAGGTCACGTGCAGTGGAATTGGTGTGGGGCGACTCGCTGTCACTGTCCTGTCATTTGGGGGCTTGGAGGTGACAACCTCTGACATGTTGTTAGGCAGGAGGCCCCTCTTAGGGGGGAGAGGAGGGGAAGGCTTGGATAAGGCTGTACCGCTGGTCATTACCTGGGACAGTTCAGCTGAAAAGAAAAACCACAAAAGCCACAATGTTTAACAGGGTATTTTTCCAGATATCCTTCACCAGTGTAGAAAAAGCACGGCAATGCACTCAGAGCCTTGGACTAAGCAGTCTCTGCTGTTTTCTACTGGAATGTCGTACCAGAAATAGCCAGGCTGCAAGGCTCTAGTTTGTCCTTCCTGCAGCAAAGGTAAGATTTGGGAGAGCAGCCAAAAACAAGCAGGCTGAGACAGGTTTGTGCATCCTGCTGCTTGAGAGAGAGAGGAATGACACCAGCCCTTGAATGACAGCACAGGAGCCTGCCCAGGAATGCAGTGATGTGGGCACCTTATGGCTGTATTTACAGCATAAAAGGAATCCAAGACATCCAGGACACCCCAGACTCCAGTTGTGTTAATGGCTCCCCTGCACATTAAAGAACTTCTTGAGAATTCTCAAAAAGTCCTAAAGTCTTACTTTTTGCTCAGAGGCAAAAATCAGCAGAGCTGCAGGCAGCAGTGTGCTCCCCCCACTTCCAGTCATCCATGAGACCCAGTCTGAGAACACCCCACTGCCAGCAGCTCCTCTGGGTTCTGCTTTTCTGGGATGAGGTTCTGCTTTACTCCCTCTGAACTCTGTTCCTTAAGCCCCATGTAAACTCATCTGCCACTACAAAGTAACTAGAAAAACTTCCAAAAATACCTAAAATCATTTAGTCTATTTGCTGTTTGATGGAGGAGAGAGAAAGAAACAGAGACATGAAAAATGCCTGCAGTGGGCAGTCACAGGATCCTCAAACCCCACTCCGTTCCTAGGGAAACTGCACCAGTAAAGACTACTCTTGCTTTAGGAGTTTGCAGCTTTTAACATCCACGTATCCATGGCTTCTGGGGCTTGTACAGGCTTTGCCTAAAGCGGCTGAGACTTGCTGCACATTTCCCTGGAGTGGGTGACAGTGACACATGGGTGTCCCCACAACAGAGCTGGGGGAATCCGTGGCCCAGACACCACAAGAGGGTGCTGCAAGTAGGAGAGTTTCCCAAGATAAGGCCACATAACTGGAGAGAGGTGGGCACATTTTTGAGATGTTTAGGATTTTCAGACTTGTAGATTAAGGGGCAGATTGCGCAAAACATAGAGTGCCCTCAGCTCCCGTGCAAGGGACTCCAGTGTCTCCTGAGCAGTGCTCCCAGCCTGGCAGGACAAGGCTTGAGGCACCTCTGGGTAAGAGCAGAATTTTAAAGGGAGCGAGGAGCTGGCAGAAGGAAGAAAGGGCCGGGGTGGTGCTTGAAGCACCCTCCCAAGCCAGCCCATTACCCTCAGTCCAACAGACTCAATTCCCAGGCTGGCACAGCCCCTTGTGACATACGAGCATGGGCAGACCTGGTGCTCCTGCACATGCTGTGCTGCCTGTGGCTCCTGAAACCTGCTGGAAGCACCAAGCCCTGGGGGTGCCACCAAGCTCTGGGAAAGCAGACAGCACCCTGTTCCCTGCTTGCTTGTTCAAGCTGATGCCAATTAAATTCCTGCTCCTCAGTTTCTGGAGCTTTATTTTCAGCTGCTGCTTGAGACACCAGAACTGCTCAGGGAATGAGCATCCTGGGGACAGACAAAGGGGTGACCTGCACAGTAACACCCAGTCTATAACAGCAGCACAAAGGACATCCCTGCAGTCAGAGCAGGCACCAAAGACCCGCGGAGAGCTCACAAAGCCAATTCCACTCCTGCGGTTCATCCACAGTGACAACACAAGGCTTGCACAGCAACACCGCAGCTCCAGCTCCATCCTGCTGGACCAGAGGCCTGTGGAGCCTCCTCTGCATCTGCCTTCTTATCCAGGAGACAAAAGAGAACTGCCTGTTCTCTCCTCCCCTGCACACCCCGCAGTTGCTCCAAGCCCAGCCCATGCCGTTGGGAAGAGGCAGGATGGCTCCGAACAGATGTTGGATACACTGCTGTTTCCAGACACATTTTTTGTTCCACAAGTACCTCCTGCAATTAGCACTGGGGCATTTCAAATGCCACCTGCAGTGCGTGCAAGCAGCCTAAAGAAAACAAGAAGGTATTTCATGGAGTGCTCAAGCACGGTCAGGCTAATCAAGCTGGTCTGACACACAGGGGTTGTTAACACCATACCAAGGTCACTTGCAAAACCTGCCAGAGCAAGGTGAGCCCCAAGCAGAGCAGAGCCATCCATCCACACTGAAAGCAGTGGCCCAGGCTACTTCAGATGGCAACTTGCACATCCAGCACTGCCTCTCAAACCACACCTGAGTAACACCTCCAGTTTCAGTGATAACAGTGCAGACCTTCCCAGGAGCCTCCCTCTTGATCTGTGCTAACCCCTGCTAACCCTGTCCAAAGATTCGGAGGCGTCTGTGCGAGAATTGCCTGAAATGCCAACAGGCCATTGCTGCATGGAAGTCATCCCAACTCTTAGTGTTGCATCTTTAAGATCCCCAGAACTCCCACAGAGAACAGAGACTAAATGAGCTTTAAGAAACTCTCACCAAATCTTCTGCTTCAAAAAGTTACAGAGATAAAAACATTGAATTCTCTAAATGGGAAGATTCAGTTCAAATTACAGTTGAGCTGATTTATCCATGGGACAAGACTCGTATGTCAATAGCCCAGCCACAGACCTTAGAGGTGGTGCCTGAGTATAACCACAGAAGTCTGAATTATCCCTGCCAGCTCCTGGTCTCTGCCCTAAGCGGAAACCACATGGCCTGGCAGTGACACCCATGACAGACACTGTTTGGTGTAATGTGGATTTTTTGGGCTTGTTTGTTGGTTTCATTTTTTTTCCCAGAGCAGCTGAAAGAAGGAATCATCACTAATCACAGTCTCACAAAGCAAAACCTCATCCACCATTCCCCAATCCCAGCTGAATCCCAGCCCCCAGTGAAGCATCAACATTCAGACACTGTCTTAGATTTGACAGAGAACAGGCAGGCAGGGATTCCTTCCTGCAGGTAGCTGTGGGGAACAGATTGGATAGCTCATGGCAGAAGACTCCAGTAATTACACTGTTCCCAGAACGCATGTGTCCTGGCTAAACACTGGCAGATCTGAGTCCAAACTGGACTGTTTTCAAGAAAGATGGTCAGACATTCATGATGCAACTAAAAATCTTCCCTTATGAAGGGAAGAGAGTCTTGGAGCAGTGGCTCCAGAACATCTCAGGGTACAAAAACCAGCTTATTGGGGTCACTTACCTATTAGTGAGTTGCTATTTCTGTTGGCAGGTTTGGGAGGAGGGACGGGAGGCTGTTTGGCAGGAGCTGTGCTGGTTGTACTGGTGGGAGCAGTAGTGTTGGCACTGGCAGGAGCAGGGAGCAGAGTCCTGGGGGCTGGGGAAGGGGCAGCTATGGAATTGCCTGTCTTTGCTGCCGTTGGGGCTGTGCTGAAGGGGGCAGTTCTTGCAGTGCTGCTGGCAGGCGTTGGATCCTTCGCCTGCGCTTCGTTTGCCTCCTGGGAAGTGGAGGGAGGTCTTTTTGGAGGAAGCAGAGGTTGTCTGGGAACATGCGGCTCCTGAGGTGGTTCCAGTTCGGGCGCAGGGTGGCTGCTGGAGGAGCCTGCAAAGGGAGGCAGCTCAGTTTAAGGCACTGGAGGGCCTAGTGAGGGTGGGAGAGATCAGATGAGAATTCAAAACTGATTCCAGGAGAATGCGAAGCCCTGATTTTGCACACATCTGGTTTCTTACCTTGCCTCTTCTTTGGCTCCTCCGCTGGAACAGGCTTCCTAAGGCTGGATGGCTTTGTGGCCTCTTCCTCCTGGCCGGGCAGGTCACAGACCCCAGGGCCCCCAATGGGGACGGTGTGGCCATTCTTCAGTGCAGGTGGGTTCAGCTTCTCTGGCTCTTCACCATCTGCAAGGGGACAGGAGGAGAGAGAAGCAAAGAGAAAACTCAGAAGGCAGGAGAGAGGAGAGGTGGCTGAGCTGACTGAACCACTATGGAGCCACATCAGCTTCTCTCTGGCTTCTGAAACAGCTGGTCTTCAGTCACCTTCTGCACAGGACAGCACAGCAACCCAACCAGCTGGAGCTCAGAGCCCTTCATTTCATTATCAATGAGTAAATCACACAGCACTGTATGCCATCAAGTGTTTTTCTTCTCCCTGCCCTTCCTCCTGTGTTTCAGATTAGTGTGCCCAGTGCTCTGCTGCAGCACAAGGAAGTTGTAACTGAAGTCATAAACCTCCAGCAGCTTTTGTATCCACCCTCCGTCACGGAGCAGTCACCAATTCCCTGTTGCAATGCAGATTCCAACATGAGCCAAGTCATCTACTGCACATGCAATAACAGACTTTCCTAAAATCTTCAGATTAGTGGAAGCACAGGTGTGCTTCCTTGTTGTGTTTTCCTTGTTTCTACCCTGAATTTGGCACAAAAATCACTGCTCAACCCAAAACATCAGCAAGGCAGATTTCCTCACTTTACCTTTGTTTTAATCAGATGTAATGACAGTGCTAGAATTTGATGTAGCTCACTTTGACTATTTCTGCTTTTACAAATTCTAGCATGGAGTTTTCCAGTGTTAGAAGCAAGACCTCTTTTTGGAAAAAACCCATCCAATCCAACCCATGCTTTTGAAGGTCCTTAAACTCCTAATCCCCATGAGGAAATACTCCACCATTCTCTGGAATTGCCGACAGGACAAATTTTTGACAGTACTACTCTCAAAAAAAGACTCGGCATCTACCTGTAAGGTGAAATCGCCCATTTTTACTGATTTTCAACTCAAGAAAATTTGAATAAATACATCACCCATATGATTAAAAATCTTTTTCAGTTCGGTCTGCTGTCTCTGAAGGAATTGGGAGTGTGTGGCATCCAGGCCCTCCAGGTGCTAGACCCCAGCACACTCTGCTGCTCTGATTTTTGATAATTTATTCTACTGCCCTCCTCACCTTTCCTCTCCCTCCCAAGTACTACCCCTCCTTCTCTAACCTGTTGTTATTCAGAAGCTTCCCAGGACTTCTTTTCCACAAGAAACAGCCTTGGTTCCTGTGAGCAGCTGGCAGACGGTGCTGCCTCGCTCACTCACTGCCCTTCCCTGAAATGCCGGAGGCACCAACAGCAACAAGAGGGAGTTTCCTCCCCAGCTAGGGCTCAAACTCAAGGGATGGGCCAGAGATTTTTATGGCAGCAACTACCTCTGGTTATCCAAACTCTTCAGCAAGGGAGACAGGAACAGTATAATCCAGCTTTCCTTACCACTCCCTCCCTTCTCTGGCAGGGAGCTGCAGCTCCTGATTGCCTCTTGCACCACCTCTCAACTTCAGCTCCAGTGACCTTCTTCAAGGTCAAGAGAATCCAATTCCATCTTCTTTCCTTACTCTGAGCCCAGTACCCACATCCTGGAGCCCACAGCCTGCTGATCCCCCCATCCAAGAACAGCAAGGCCTCCTCTCCTGGCTTCCCCTCCACTTACACATCTTTCACCTGTACTCCTCTCTTCCTCATCTCAAAGGGTTTCCAGCATCTTTACCCCCTAAGAACTCGCCTGAGAAAATTAACTGACCTTGTACAAGCAGATTTTAAAACTGCAAACAAATACAATATCCCACCCTAACATCTTATGACTGCCCAAGTGTCTTAAACTCCCAGAGGGATTTAGATAATGCGTCTCTAATCTACCCCTCCTGCCAACACCGACGGCGCCCTCATGCCTGGGGTTTGCACTTTGTCCGGATTACACCCATCTTCCGTTTCTGAAACCAGAGCAGGTGTCTCAAAGAAGAAAACTCCACTTCTTAGCCAGGCTTCTGTTACACCCGTACAGCATGGAAGATCTCTGCCTCCTCTACCCTCTCTAGTTGGAAGTTTGGTACCCAAAGTCTTCAATCTCTCTTCCAGTTTCACCCCTGTGACCTCCCACCCTTCTGTACCTGGTGATCTCTGCAGCGAGGCACTGACACCCTCGGGGAGGTGTTGATGGCATCAGTTGTGTTAAGACTTTATCTCAGTTTTGCCTTTGGTGGTTTGGTCTGAAAACCACTTTTTCACCTCCAGTTTTCCACTTAGAACCAAACTTGCACTAGGCCAAGGCTGTCTCTGCAGTGTGTGTCCTGAGGTGCAGTTACATGTTGCTCTAAGCCAAGGGCCACACTCCCACCCACGGGAGACGGGGGGCTGCTATCTCCCCACACCTTCCTGCCCCATCCCTTGGGCCACATCACACAAATCCCAGCCAGGTGACTGGATGGTGATCTGACAACTTATTTTGGCAGCATGATCCCAACTTGGAGACATCAAAGATGAAAGAAAAGGGGATAAGATTTCTTAGACAGCAGCACAAACTTTAATAAGCCTAGTGGTGACTATGACACCATACCAGGAAGCATCTCTTGGAAGAAATGCCCCTACCCAAGCAGCTCAGAATTCATCTATTTCTGATTCTTCTCCCAACCTGAGCCCCAGGGGCAGCACCTCTCCCATTTGGGACAGTGGGAGATGATGAGTGACAGTGTGACAGCAGAGGCTGGCAGGACAGCACAAGGGATCTAGAGAACACAGAGACGGACAGGATGGTAAGTGACCACAGCACAGCCCTCCCTCCCTGCAGGAAGGTGTCCCAGATAGGCATTGCACTTCCTCAGCACCATCTTCCTCCCTGAGCAGGCTGCCTTCCTCCCAGGTGGGAAAACAGACAAGAGACAGCATTGAAAAGGGTAAGGCAGACAGGAATCACTTTAGCAGAAAGCCCTTAAATCTGTCTCCCAAGGGTGAGGTTTGGCCAGAGGAAGGATCAGCTACACAGACACAGACAGGAGAAGTTCGTTTGCAGACTCACCCTGCTCAGGCTCTTCCAACAGAACCCCTCTTTTTACCAGCTCCTCTCTTGGCTTTCGCATAGAAATCTTTCGTTCTAAAACTGATATTAAATTGAAAAAAAGCACTCAGAAAACAGGGCAAGCTTGAAGATCAAGACGACTTTTTTTTTCCTTTAAAGAGATTCTCTAGAGGAAATAAAAGGGCTTCAAATTTCACTGGTTTTGCATGGATTAAGAGAGAGGAGGAACTGCATGTTCAGACTCGCATTTCACACTGCACTGCTGATCATGGAGCAAACTCTCCCTCCCCACAGCTGCTTGGGGAGCTTCCTTGAAAGAAAGGAATTAATCTGTCTGAAACTACAGCTCCATGGCAAGGTATTTCTGGAGAGATTGCAGGTGCCAACCCATCACCAAAGGCCCATTCTGGTTCTTACACGTGTCAGCACTCAGGCTTGTAACAGCAAGCCCTTCTCAGATGGATGGAGGAAGGGACACCCTGTTACTTTACCTTCTGAAGTCTCCTTAAATTTGTCACTGCTTTTCTTTTTCCTCCACTTCCAGGGTTTGAAAATCTTGCCAAAGCTCGAGAACTTGCTTTTCCTCTTTGTAGGAGGTGTGGTGTCACCTGATTCCAAAACATCTACCCCCATGCTGGCATCACCTGGGGCGTGATCCACCTCTTCAGCTGCACAGAAAAGAAGGAAAAGAATAAAGAATTACTTCTGTGCTGCAGGTAACGGCTCCCATCTCCCACCAACACATCCCACACTGGGAAATGGTGGCACACGTTCATGCAAAGAAGGGAACAAGACTCTTTCTGTGGCTCCTCTGAGCCCTCACATCAGCTTGGGGAGACACAAGTAGGGTTCCCAACATAAACAGGGCAAAGGAAAACTGATAAGGGACTTCCTGATGAGACAAAGATTACAGAATCCCAGAATCATTAAGGTTGGAAAAGACCTCCAAGATCACTGAATCCCATCTGTGACCAATCCCCACCTTGTCACCAGCCCAGAGCACTGAGTGCCACGTCCAGTCATTCCTTGGACACCTCCAGGGATGGGGACTCCACCACTGCCCTGGACAGCCTGTGCCAGGGACTGACAACTCTTTCCATGAAGAAATTCCTCCTGATGTCCAACCTGAACCTCCCCTGGCACAACTTGATGCTGTTTCCTCCCGTTCTCTGGGGGCAGAGCCTGACCCCCACCTGGCTGCACCTGCCTGTCATGGAGTTGGAGAGAGCGAGAGGGTCTCCCCGAGCCTCATTTTCTCCAGGCTGAGTCCCCCCAGCTCCCTCAGCCACATATTAATTCAATTTTGCAGTGTCACAGCTTTGCCCATGAACACAAACCACTTCCCTACAGTTTCTCATCTTCATTTGGAAGCAACTGGTCACAAGTCATTACATGAAACAAACACCTTCCAGCCCACTGAGCTGATGTTCACGACCGTCCGCACCCCGAAATCACCAGACCCGTTCCAGCAGCTGGATGTGCTCCATTTTCCCCTCTCTGATTTTCCTTCTATAAATAAGGGCAGCAAAGCTTGCCAAGAGCAACAACTCCACAGGAAAGCGACACAATACAGGCCTGTGCTCCACCTACTGCACTGGAGTCTCTGGAGAACAACACAAGAAGGACACGGAGGCGGGAAGGGACATGCACAAAAACCAAACCAAAGCAAAAAAACCCCACCCCAAACTCAAAGGAACCACTTTTGAAGCAGAACCAGAGCACAAAACACTAATCTGGGGTCCGTTGATCCTGCCTTGCCTGATGTTGCTGTTTTGGGGTATTTGATGGAACACAGAGGAGCACTTACAATGAGTAGAATCTAGCACTGGCTGCAAAAAAATAAATCAGTGCACATGAGCTAAGTGAAGCCAGCTGGTGCCCACTCCATGGCAGGATTTCCAGAGCCAGGATCCCTCAGCTTCAGGACTAGAGACAGAAGCACTGCAGAGCTCCATGGAAAAAATCCTATGGGGTCCCACCACGCCAGAGTGTCCTCATACAAACGGCACTCAGGTGTCTTCTTCTGGAGCCTCCAAGTCAGACACTGTGGAGCTTGGGAGCACAACAGACCTTTTAGTCAGCTTCAGACAAGCCTGTGTGACATGCCTGCAGAACAGGCAATGCTCCATAGGTAACAGGAAAGTTCAGCCAAGAATCCCATCTCCAGAGACAAAGATTGGGAAAAGAATTTTAGGGGAAAGCCGCTTCACACATAGGACAAAGAGCTAATAATGTATCTTCTGTATCCTACAAACCTCCACTGAGGATACAGGCCCTGATGTGAAAAAGCAGATTCCTGTCAGCATAGGGAAGAGCATGTTCAGGACACAGGGGAAAAAAAAAAAAAACCACAAAAAAATGCATTGTTTGATGCAGCTCTACCTGGAACCCTGTAGTGCTTCCCAGCATGAGATCTCAGATCCCAGGAAGCATGAAGCACAGGTAGCCACAGCCATGGGCTCCTGAGCAGCCTCAGGCCACAGGGCTGGGAACAGGCTACCCCTGTGTCACTGCAGGACAGACAGACCCCAACTTTCCAGTCTGAGCACAAATGGAATGGAAGATCACTGAAACACAGGGAAGAGAAGAACAACAGAGGGAAACTGGAGAGTGTTTGAGCTACTGTTTGGTTGTACTTTTGTTTAAATCAGCCCCATAACAGAAAGTCCCTCACTCTCTACCAGTCAAAAGCTGATGTCAGCCAACATGTATTTGAAAAAGCAAGATCAATTCAGCATTTGAGATGCTTTTAAATAAATAAAAAAAACCAAAAAACCCAACCCTGACTTCATAACAGGAGAGAAATTGGGTGGGAAACAACATACACCATGTCAGCACCGATCTGTGATTTTCTGCAGGGATGGAGGGAGGGTGGATGGAGGTGGGGGGGGGCAAGAATGTGAGGGTAGAGGGCATTTCAAGTTCCCAGAAACCCAAGAGGAATTGTCTGCATGTTTAGAGGCACTTTCTTCAGAGACCAGAGCACTAGCCCTGGAGTTGTACATGCAATTTTAACAAGCAGTATTCACCGTGCTCAACAGAGCATTCCCAAACTTCACCAGGCAGGCATGAGTGCTTGCCAAGCACAGGCTGTAGACTGAATTTGAATCCCAAGTGTCATCACAGGCATTTCCCTCACCTTTCCAAGGAGAAAAGTGCTGAAGGCAGCAGTACCAAGCTTGCCTTATATCTACCCCTTCCCTGAGCCGCTCTGAGGAATGTCACTTATGTGCTGCCTTACCACCCAAGATGTCAGAGTGCTGCACTAAGCAAAGTAAGTTATTAAAAGAAAACTCAACCAGCAGGTCCAGGGATTAATGAAGAGCCCTCAGCACGCTGGGATGTCTCCATTTCCAGTTAGAGGGAGAACAACAAGCATTCCCCTGCCACAGTCCCCTCCGAGCAGCCAGGGAGGAGCAGAGGACATGAAAGGATGAGCCGAAACTGCAGGAGACACACGATACCTCCAAAGGAGGAGCTGCTAAGAGCAGAGAGGGTGGGGAGAGCCCACATGTGACTTTACTCCTGGCAGAACCTCTTCCAGCAGCTCCTGCAGCCCGGGCCCGGCTGTCACAGCAAATACCATCCCAGGGTGGAGTCTCGCTGCCAGAACTGCAACCACGCAGGCGAACAGAGGAGGTTTCACAAGACCTTCACATCAAGAGCAAATCCCTCGGTCCTGCCTCACTGCTCCCGCGGCCGCGTTACAACTGCTCGTAGGCTCCTGCTGAGAGCCAGGTGTTGTCCAACACGGAACCACTCGGTTTGTTGGTTTAGAATCAGTTCCGTGCCCAAAAACAGCCAGGCAAGAGCGGGAGACAGGCACACTAGAACACAAAACTGTCCAAATAATTTCCACCACCCTTTTGCTCTGTGTAGAATAAAACTTGACATGTTACTACACATTCCGAGACTATTCCAGCCCAGTGGTCACACTGATGCCAGGGAAGCAATTCCTTCCGATCCCCACTGGGATTCGTTCTGTCCCGTTGCGCAGATGGCAGGAGAGCCTGTCCTACCCTTCCACAGCACTCTTCCCATCCCTAATTACCACAGGGATATAGACATTTAAAGCAGTCTGTTGTGAAGCAATTATGACACTGAGGACTAATGAGCGGGTGGATCAGCAGCTGGAGGTGAGATTTACAGATCCGCATTCAAATAACCTTATTGTTCAGTGATTGTTCACGTAGATAGTGCTCACAGTCGCCCCAAAATGGACCCTCCCTTTCATTCACAGCCCATTTCCAGCTCAAATCTCCACGAAATGGTGCAGAGAGGACATTTCTTCCCTGAGAAGGCAGAGAATGCACGTTGCTGAGGCTGTGCCTCCTCCTGCTCTGCTCTACAAGGTACAGGAGGGTCCTTAAGCTGCTTTGCAATGCAAGGGGGAAACCCTTCCTTATCCGAGTCATGCACTGGGAAACTGGGAAGGAACCGCAGCACAGCGCTCAGAGAACGAAATGGGGCAAAAAAAAAAGAGGAACCAGACTTCGAGGGAAGGGTGGGAAGCATCAGGAGTCTGATGCCTTCACCCAACCTGTCCTTTGCTCAGCAGCAGCAAGAGACCAGCCTCATCCTCACCATGGTGCCAGGCTGGAAAACCCATTTTAAATACATGGAAAAGGTTAAATGAGGTTACACAGCCCTGGGTGAAGCCAGCAGAGTCCTCATGAGAAGGTCAAGAGATTCCCAGCTGGCAGGTCCCTAAAGTGACCCCACGGCAAAGCAAGGCCTTGTTTAACCCTTCTGGAAGTAGTCCATGCTTTAGAAAAGTGACCCTGGAGGTGGGAGAGCCCCACAGAGCCACCCTGACAGCTGGATGCTGTGCTTAATGTTCCAACACAGCCCTGGTTGAGGAAAAATCAGGAATAAAGTATCTGCTGCAACTTCAGCACGTTGCCTGATGCTCCCAGGGGAGATGGCTGGAACACTTGGAGCTCAGAATCCAGCTGGTCCAGGGACAGCGTGATGCCCCAGCTGCTTCCCAGCCAGAGCCTCCTGCCATTTCAGATCCGCTCTCCCAAACACTTAAGCTGTTCTGATCTCATTCTATCCAAACAAGCAGGTGAATTTGAGCTGTTTAAAACAGCAGATTTGTGTTAACCCAAAATGTTTAGACTGAAATAATCTAGGGAAACGTCACAAAATTGGCACAGCCTGAACACACAAGAAGGCAGGAAAGCTCCAGCAGTGCCAAGCAGCTTGGGATGCAATTCCCTATCAGTTTGCCTGGCCAGCTGGTCCTTCCAACCCTCCCCTGCAGACATGTTTTTGCTCAAGTCTTGCAGTTAAATTTCATGCAGAAAAAAAGCTCTTTTCCCACTGCATCTTGTGGTGTCATTTTTTTTTTTCCAAAACAGAGAAACCATTTCAGTGGAAGAAGCTAGAGACCCACAATTGGTCTCTCACACCCTCAGCATGTGGCTGCGGTGATGTGTCACCTGTTCCCAAAGGTCCTGTCAGGCTTGGGGCTGCCATTCCCATTAAACAGGGTGAAGCTTTCACTTCCACCACTGCTCTCAGTGGGTCAAACCAGCACAGCCAGGATCCATGGGGTCAGTAAAAAACCCCACACGTAGTCACACCATGGCCACCCACACACGACACCTCAGCAGGCAGCTCTCAGCTGGCCCTTAGGAACCTCACCTGTAAATGTCATGGTTTAATGGTCACACCATGGGCCAGGGAGGGAAAGCCACCACGTGAGCAAGGAGAGTTAATCCCCATCTTCAGAGATCAAGCCCCAGAATACCCTTTTGTAGAGCCAAGCACTGCCAGCCTGGAAAAAGGCACAGCAGGGACTTCAGGGACCAACAGGAAAAACTAAAAAGCATTCCTTCCATTAAGGATCATTTCTCATGTGGAAGATACCTGCAACAGTTACACGGAATAGTGGCACCTCTGATGCACAGCATTAAAGAATTAAACCCAACATGAATCTACTGCAGGGCTGAGTTTTTAAGCTGTTTTAACTCAGGCCACACATCCTCAAAAGTCACCTTGGCTATGGAGAAATTTTGTTTTTAAGCTAAAAATCACTTCAGATTCAAGTCTGAGACCACAACAAAGCAAGGCTGAAGACTGTGAAGAAATTAAAGGATTGCATCTCAGATGATGACAGTTCATAATATCTTGAATATACCTGGGAGAAACACTACTGATTTTCAGTGTTCATGAGGAAAATGGCACAATCCTTTAAGGATGTAGGGTCAGTGAGTCCCAGGACAGGACTGCAGAATGAAGCTGCTAGGAAAAGGCTGAGAACAAGCTGCTTTTCTCCCCCAAACATTTCCACAGACATCCAAAGGCTGGTGGAGCAGTCTAACTCTAAGAGAAGCTGGGTATCACCCTCTCTGCACTACAATGGGCTCTTAGTCCCAAGTCCTTTTCTGAGATGGTTAATTCTGGTAAACCTTCATTAAGAGACATCCTCATGAGGAAACATCCCTACTTAGATGTGTAAACAGACTTGTACAGCGTGTAAATTGTGAGCTTGGGCCAGATTCCTTCTATCCACAAACTAGAGTTCACCCAGAACCTGATCCATCTCTTCTTGTAGGAGTTACTATGGGATTTCCACAAATCCCAGGAGTTTCTGTTCATAAGGAGCTTGCTGGGCATTTCTGTCTTTGGGCAAATGAGGCACTTCAGTGCCATGGCAGCAACTCTGCTTAATCACTTTTATTTTCCTAAGGAGCACCCCTCCCTGAAGTTCTGCCACCAAACAGGCCCACAAGGTGGGAAGTTTTGCTGGGCATGTGGCTGCTCATTACACACCTCAGGTACCTGGAATACATCAGTACCTACGGCTCCAGCGTGACCATCGCTGCCCTGAGCCAGCACCGAGGCACTGCCACAAACCTTCTCGCTGCCACCACAGTGTGGATGCACAGGCTGGAGAGCAACGCAACTCCCTCCTTTCCCACCCTGCTGTGTCCAGCAGAGCAGTCAAGAATCTGAGAAGCTTCCAAACAGCAACAACTCAAAAAGCAAACACTCTTTTGAGGGAAATGCTGTTAGAAGTATCCAACAAGCACTTTAGGTAAAATGTTTCTAAGCTTCTCCAAAACAGCTTCAAAAACCTGGCGTGTGTTTTCCTGAATTGCCCAGGGAAGACGTGAATCCTGACCTTAAAGGAATAAAAGGCTGTGGTCACAAAACAGCCTCAAATAGTCCCAAGCCCTCTGCTTCCCTGTGTTTTGTATGTTTCTAATCACCATAATCTTCACAGGACTCTCCTTAACAGCATCCTGCCACAGTAAATGCAAGAACCATTTCTTCAAGTTCCAGATTTAATCAGTAGGAACTGTGAGAGCTGTGCCATGAAAAAAGACTTCAGAGAGCAAATAAGCAGTTGAGGAAGCACCAGGTCTGCTGGCCCCAGTCTCCAGAAAGCACAATATCATTACACCAAGCCCACTCCCCTGGAAATCACCACTGTTCTTGGCGTTTGATGAAAGAGCTCAAGACTGACCAGGCCGGCTTCTAACAGTGAATAAATCCAAGCAGAAGATGCTGTTAATCTCCACAGTATGAAGACAACTGAAGTTTTACTTCTCCCTTCCACTCTCTCTATCACTTTATTTTTAGCAACTCTTGAACAAGACTAGCTGGAGTGAACTGGTGATGGGAAGAGAATCACTGGTTTCATCCAAGCCCTGAAAATGCTTGATAGAGTCAAAGCTGTAGAAGTGAAAAATAATGAAAATAATAGTCTGTATCTTGAGGGCGCTCTTTGTGTGCCAATGTCAATTTCTTCTCTAAAAATCAGATAATTCCATTTTACAGATGAGGGTGAGCAACTGAGCCCAGCCAGCTGACAGCAAGCGGGAATGAGAGAAAGGCAACAGCGGGATGTGGAAAGTCTCCTCAGAGCCGGTGCCTCCCCAGTCCCAGTGCTGGGAACAGCACCCACGACAGACCTGGAGTAACATTGACCCATACACAGTGCTCGGGAAGTGGGGCTGCTCCGAGAGCTTAGCACAGTTGTGTTTCCTCCAGCCTGTTACTGAGATACCTCACAGTGGAGAGGGAAAACAAGCAGGGAGATGATTGCCAAGCCCTTCTCCCCCCCGAACTGCTATAGCTGCCCCAAAAGCTGGGTGACATCACACACAAGGAGGCAATTCTTGATGGCTTTGGTCCAGGCTCACTCTCAGGGCTGACTCCCACCCCACGCAGGTGAACTTTCCCACTAAGTTGCTTTGCAAAGGTAGAATCCCTGAATCCATGCCAGCCAGAGGCTGTCCCTTAAAACAGCAGCTTGGAGCCTGTCTGAAGATCAGAGAACGTGTTGCACGGTGATTGCATGTGAAATAAGAGAAAGGAAGGAAACAGAGTTATTTCTCTGGTTTCCCTCCCCAGCCGGGCACAGGTTACACAAGTCCCACATTCCACTCCTCCCAACTCCTCCGTTTCACCTGCAGCGCTGCCCTGCTGCAGCCCCAAAGTTCCCTTGTCTCCCCTGCCCTCCATTACTCACCAAAAGCACCTGGATTTACCGGTCTCGAGAAGTGCGGCTGCCCCATGAGATTCTGTTCAGAGCAGCTCTCCGGGAAGAGGTGGGAGGGGGAGAGAGGAAAAGTCTACGCTGAGAACACTTCAATCCTTTAAAAACTATAAATCCACACTTTGGATGAGGGAAGAGCCTGGCGAGTGAGGCGGCTCCCGACGCTCAGGCCACGGCTCCGGTGTCCGATGGTCCAGCACAGGTCCTGCTCTCCCTGTCCCCCATGGCTGGGCACTTGATTCTCATAAATAGGTGTCCGTGCCAGCTCCCTTCACGCAGGAATGCCTGTCATTCCAGAGCCGAGCTGGCTAGGGCTGAAGCTCAGGAAGGGGAGGAGACAGCCAGCCACGATCCAGCCACTTAGCTGCACAATCCAAATTATCAACACCCCTCGCTCCTTCCTCACATCCACTTTCGCCAGAAGAGAGAAAAGCTGGGAGCAAGGAGAAGGAGAGCAGTGTTTTTCTCAAGGATGGGCTTGGAGAATCCATGCACGGCAACACACCACGGGATTTCGCCTCCCAAAATGGGATTAAGGAATTTGCAGCCTACCTGTGCCAGCTAAACACAAACCAAGGCAGTGAGGGATGAGACAGCCGTTCTCTAAGTGCTGTGGGACCTGCACTACCCCAGAGCAAAAGGAATTTCAAAGAGAGCCTGAGCTGATATGCATCTAGCCAAATACATAATAAAAATACAATTTCATAGCAATTCCCCTCTCCACTAAAGTAACCAGGAAGCGTGTCTTCTCGCTTAATTTAAATTAAACAATGGAAAATTTAAATTTAACAAGGAAAGTAAAAGTTTAGTTTCTATTCATGGGTCACATGAATAGAAACTTAATGTTGGTTAAGACAACAAACATCCCCCTCAACCATTTGCCTCACAATAGAAGATCTCTGAAGTTTAAATATGTCCATTTGGATTCCTTAATTTATCATTAAAATTTGGGTTAGGAGGACTTCTGTGAACCTACAGCTCGTTTTCCCTGTACACCCCACAACAGAGGAGCAGGAAAATCTTTAAGCATCCAGAAGCTTAATCTTAGTTCAGGGAAAAAGCAATTTTCAAAAATATACAGGAATTTGCTGCAGCATAAAAGGGATTAAAATCAGGAACCTGACCCCACGTGACACATCTAGGTTGGTTTTCCTCCACTGTAGGAGAAGTTTTAAACAACACAACTTGCTGCAGCGCTCAGTGTCCCTGTCCTTGTTGGGCCAGCAAGAGGAGGACTTAAATATGACTGAATACTATCCAGGCAGCAACCCCAATAGGACAATCTTCTATTCTGGGAAACAACCAGATCCAAGATTGTCGATTTGGGCTGGTGCACCTGGGAACAATCAACGCTGCACACTGCGCAAGCAAATGCCATGGGATTGCCATTCCCAGCCCCATGGATGGGGGATGCAGCACTACAAAAACACCCCAAATCAGGGCAAAGGGTAGTTCTGAAATTCTGTAACACCTCACCTGAGCCACAAGAACACCACGAAGACCTTGGTGCTCTTGGCTCCCCCACTAACACACTAAATGTGCCATCAGGCAGCTTGCAAATCCACTCCTCATCCAAAGCAGAGCTGTAAAAACACAGGAGGAAGGAGAACACTTGTCCACCTTCTCCACCTGCATTGTGCTTGTCCTCAATCCCTGGTGCCGGGCAGGTGACCCTCATCCCAGAGACAGCAGGAGCAGGTGGAGGAGCCGGGGATCAGCAGAGCCGTGGAGGCGGACAGCAAATTCCACTGTCCTCCCTCGTGCAGGGCACACGGACATTCCTGGAAGTGTTGCTCTTCTCCAACTCCCACCACGGACATCTCCACACTCAGGCTCTCATTATGGGCAATGGACATCCCTATTCCCAGGAATGCTCCACCTTATTGAAGACTTTTTCGAAGCAAAGAAAAAGCCATTTTTAAAGCCATTTATATTTGCTGCCATCTGGCAGAGACCCATAAAGGTCAGAGATGAAGGCAGGAAGATTTCCCCATGTCTGTAAATCAGCTGCCCAGCTTGGAAGGAGGTCTGGAAAAAAACATCCCTGCATTTGGGAATGCTACAGAACGCTGCCTCTAGACCTGCCTGGCTTCTAAGGAATTAAAGTCACTGCCTTTTCTAAGGCATTTGCTGTGAATTCAGAGTGCACAAAGCTCTGTTGCAGAACAGATGACACGTGGTAAATTGTTAAGGCACAGCAGCACAATCACATCCCTGACCCTTTATTTCTACATTAGTAAAACATGAAACATTCGCTTGAATTTCAATAAAAGATATTTAAATAAACAGATTTAAATTCACAGCGTCTGCAGCCCAAGAGATGCACGACAGTTACTCAGGCACTGGTGCAGCACAGGAACCCACTGGGCTGTGAAATAAAGTCCTTCACATTTCTGTATCCTTCATCAGGCCTCAAAGACCATCACAGAGAGACTAACAAGATTTGGCAACGGTTGTACCAGAAGCATTACTATTTCCTCCTGAAAGGCAGGGCTGTGGTGCCCAAGGAGCAAAGAGATAACAAATCTGAGTTTCAAACTGCAGCTGGCTGTGGACTTAAGCATCATTCAGGAGTACCAGCCACAACTCTCTCCTCTTTTGGGGGAGAAAGCAGAACCCCACCAGAAAACAGCTGACAACGTGCCCAAAACAGCAGAAATCCAAAAGTAACACCAGCATCATTATTTTCAAGGGTACTCCTGGCCAGAAAAATCCATCAGTCCATCCTTCAGCTCCACCTCTGGAAAGAAAGGTGCAAATTCTGTCCCAGAAAACAGAACGCCAAAAAATGTTCCTGCCTCAACTGCAGCCTGAGGTCAGAGCATGAGAGCAGCTCCTGAGAAACCCTCTGCTTTCAGAGGGCTTTGTTTCACCACTGGGGAAAAATAAGGGACAAAGCAACCTGCCCTCATCCCACTGGACATCCAGGACAAAGGAAAACCCACATTTCAAGCAAGGGAAGAGAAATAAATGTCCAAAATTCTCACAGTAATGAGAAAGTCCATCTGACTTTGCTGCACAGCAACCAGAAGAAACCAGAGCAACTGTTTTACTCCTCAGGGACAGGTGAAGACCTTTTTTAGATTAAAAACTTGGAATAGCAAAGAGCTTTCTAAAGGAGAGCAAAATGGGAAACAGCTGATTGTCCCTTCAGCGTTTTCTTTTTAAATATAGTAACCAAGAAACCCCAGTTACATGAAAATTTTATGCAATTTCAGGAGAGGCAGGTGGCTGAAAGAAAAAAAGACAGGCAGTAAACACTCAGACACAGGGTACACAGCCTTCTTCTGAAGTTTCATTTCCTCTTCATCCAGCCCAGCATCCCATCAAACCCCTGGCATTTCCATGTTAATAATCTGTTTATATACATTGTAAAAGGAACTCTTCTGGATTGTTTCACTTAAAAATGTAATGAAAGCCACAATGAGCCCAATATTAGCTCCTCTAATAAAGCCAGTGTTGTTCACATTTCGGTTCACACCAACGTGAAATGCTACATTCACCCGTGGTGACTCAGACGTTTGTGTTCCATGATTCAGCCACAGGAACATTAAAAAGGACTCGGGCATTATCCCATCGCTGCCGACGGAGCTATTTAAAACCAGTGATACTGGGCGTTTTCCTTCAGAGCTCATCACCAAAGATTCAGCAGGAGCTACGGGGCCTTTAAGGCTCTTTCACTGCAGGAGATGCACCCACTACAATCCTCACGCAGGGACCACCTCACCAGGAGGGCTGGCAGGGAAGAGAAAAAGTGGTAGCACCACGACTCTGGGTGTGTTTCATTGAATCATGGAATGGTTTGGGTTGGTTTAAAGTCTATCTCATTTCACCCCCTGCCATGGGCAGGGACACCTTCCACTAGACCAGGTTGCTCCGAGCCCCATCCAGCCTGGCCTGGAACACTTCCAGGGAGAGGCAGCCACGGCTTCTCTGGGAAATCCATTCCAGTCCCTCACCACTCTCACAGGGAAGAACTTCTCCCCAGTATCCCATCTAACCCTACTTTCTGTCAGTTCAAAGCCATTCCCCCTTGTCCTATCGCTCCAGGCCCTTGTAAATAGTCTCTCTCCACCTTTCCTGCAGGCTCCCTTCAGGTACTGGAAGGCCACAATTAGGTCACCCCCGAGCTTCTCTCCTCCAGGCTGAACAACCCCAGCTCCCTCAGCCCTTCCTCACAGGAGAGGTGCTCCAGCCCTCTAATCAACTTGGTTTCACCACAGTTTTTGTTTTCAGCTTTGGAAGAACAAGAACATGAAAAAAATCTTGTATGTATACATAACAGCTCTGGCTGCCTACAGATGACCCTTTCTGAGCTGTGCTCCGACACTGAGCATGTGGAGCCATTAACGAGGGCAGGGAGCAGGGGGAACAGGCAGCAGACACCAGGGAGTCACTCTGAACAAATGAACCAACGTCACGCTCTTCCTTTCTCCTCACATGGAATGAAAAGCCGGTGTGGAAGTGGAAAATGGGTTATTTATAAGGCAGCTGGCATCACATTGTTTGGGTCCTGCAGACTTTGATGGTTCAGATGAGACAAACGTGAGCTAACTGCTCCTACACCACATGATTTCCTTCGTGCTTCCTGTGACATTTCCAAGAGGGAAACTCCTATTTCCCAGAGCACTCCAGTCCTCATGTCCCCACCAGTTAGTCAGCACGGTGCTCCACCTCAGACAGCAAAGGGCAGCAGGTCCAACACGTCAGGGACTCTTGGTGCCACCACCCATGTGCTGGTGTCAGGAAAGGTGAGCGTGCCATGTCCCCCAGCAGTCCAGATGCTGACCACGATGGAGCACAGCTGGAGGAAGAGATTGCTCTGCCAAGGAGCTGACTGACAGCACTTCCAGCCCCACCTTCGGGAAGGTGAGGCCACACTCCCAGAAAGGCCTGCGGGTCACAGCTGGTGGCTGGAACACAAGGAATCACTTCATTGTCACAGGGAATGGGCTTAAAAAACTGTAAATTAAACTGGGCTTTGGGCCCAGAGGAGCTTAGGACAAAAATACCCCCCAGCCTTGTTTTCCAGTGGAAATACAACTTCCACTGGAAACGGGTTTTAGCCAGTACTGGAAAAGTCTCACCATCAATGCCTCCTCACCACTCCCTGCAATTACAGCACAGGCCAAGTATTTTCTTGTTTACTAGTGCGGGAATGCTGAGGAATGTAACCTTGACAAAATTAAAGATTCAGTCACATCTTGGCTAACTTGACTAACCCTAAGTTGATCACTATGGTGATTCACGGCTTTGCCATCTCAAGGCAAGGGAAACTCCAAAGCTGATGAACAACTTTTTGGAGCACCTTGAAGCAGCATTAAAAGAAAGTCTGGTCAGAAGCCAAAGGAAGCACACATATAGGATACATTCCAGCAAAGCATCAGGCATTAGCAAAGCATCGGCGTATTCCCAACAGGGAAGCATTCAGAGGCAGGATACCCATCTGCCACTTGCAGCTATATTATTAGGAACACACTAAGCAAAAACACGGAGAAGAAAATTACATTAATTATTGCATTGTTTAGAGAAGAATCAGGAATGGCATTTAGCTTAACTCGTTTAACCCTCTCCTGCAGCAAAATCTCAAGATACTCAGAGAAAAACATATAAACTGACATCATCTGAGGCTCCCCACTTCAAAACGTGGGGATGAAGAAAATCAAAATATATTCCCCTCCTTCCAAAGCACTGCCCAGCACGAGCTTTTAGGACTGGCCCAGCACAGCACACAGTGCTCTTCCCAAGCGAGAGGCTGCTGCACAGTCACATCCATCACAAACAGCCTTACTGGACAGACCTAACTCATTAGACTTTACAGCTTTGTGCAGACATTATCCAAAATAAACAAGTCCTCCAGTAGAGTAAGGTACCTCTATGCCACTTATAAAACCAGTGGGACAAAGTCTGTTAAGCACAACACTGGAAACTGCAAGCTAACAGCAAGAATATCAGTAAATATGAAACCTCTAAATTCAGATTAAATTGCAATTAACCCTAAGGGGTAGGACTATATTTAACTCTAAGTTAGTCTTCAGTGTATAGGCAAGGTTCATAGACTCATGATCCCAAATTTCTCTTCCTACCTCTAATCCTTCAAGATGTCAAACTTCAGCTGCAAGCCTCCCTGCCCACACAGTAACTGAAAAGAAAGGCAGCAAGATTTCTCTGCAAAAGTTGTTTCCTCTTTTAAACATTTCACAAAAATCTCAGTAAATGCATTTGCTCTTCATAGCCAAAGCTGAAACTGCAGCAAAACCACCTTTGTTCTGCCAACCCAACGGGCTTGCAGCAGCCGCACCGCACCAGTAATCCAAATTACCCTTCAACACCTCCAGCTCTCCAGTCTGAAGTTACATTTTTTCCAAATTACTGCACAAGCTAGGCAGTGCCAGGGCATCCTACCACCCCTCACTCGCCTGGCTCTGCTCAGGGAGACTTACAAAAGCGCCTTGGTTTAGTTTTTGGGGAACACCCAATTTCCCCACCGCACCTGCTCTGCTTTAATTATTGACTAGGCGAGAAGTTCCTGATTAAAATGCAAGGCAAGCCTGGCACACAACCTCAGCTTCTGATCATCTCCCGCAGATACACAGTTGGAAGAGAAACCCAAATTCCCAGCCACAGTTCAGGAATTAAAAGAAAGGGTGGATCAGTTTCAGTTGGGGCACTTAAATTCAGCAAGGAAAATACTTTTTGTACCCTTGCAACTGAAAACTCTCATAAAATTTGAAATTTTAAACCACAGCTTTAGGTTCACACACAGACAGAAGGTTTAAAAGCTTCCTTTCAATTTGTACTGTGTTTTTACAAGCTATTTCTGCCAGAGTAAATCTAACAGGTAATTACAGGTCTGACCTCCTTCTATTGCACAAATATGCCTTTGGAAACAATGCGGATAAATATTTGCCCAATACAAGAAGACAACTCCGAGAGGAACCATTCCAGTTTATCAACTCTGTGATTCATGTTGATACAAGCTTTATTCTCTATTTAAGGAACAAGATAACGCTTAGGAAGTGCATCTGGCCAAATTATGTTTCACAGATCTACTATGGGCCACCCTTAACAGTGGCATGGCCAGACCTCAGGTCACACCCAGACAAGATCCATCCAGCAAGACAGGGAGTGAACCTCAACCTCAACTCCAAATATTGACTCTTGCTCCGCCACCAAGGTATCTCTGAGCAGCAGCGAGGCTGAAGATGGAAACATGAGTAAAGCATTGCTGCTAATGTGAACAAAGCAGTGCTGGGGTTGTGCTGTGTAACATCCCCTTCTTCCCCTGTGGAACGGGGGAGAGAATTCTGGAGGCCCAAAGGAGCTGAAAGCAAAATGAGAGCACTCCACCTGCCCCCTTAGGCTCATCCTGAAATCTCACTCCCAGATGCTCCTGTCTTCTGCCAGTACCAAGAGAATTTGGGAAAACAAGGTGGTGGCAGCCACAGGCACAAAGAGCCATCCAGGAACAAGGCACAAAAATCAGACAGGATAATTGTGTCCCAAACCATACAGACCTTGGGTCCTCAAACCAAACGCTGTTTACGCATCACACTGACTCACATGAGTGCAGGGACAATGCCATGGGAATTGTTTACAGTGTCAAGGTCGTTTCATATAATTAAAGGAAACGTCAAGAGATGAGATAACAGTAACAGTTCTGAAGGTACAGCTAATCCTAACCTTGTAGGAAGCTGTTTCTCCCCGAGTTGCTCCCCCTCTGGCAGACACAACCCTTCACACATTCCCAGATTCCTCATTTCACCTCATTCCCTTCATCCTGTGCCTGCAGCGCACCAGCAGCGGCCTTATTTAGGAGCAAGCAGCACCACACCAAACAGTAGCTGAAAACCATTTGCAATACTATCAAATAATGCTCCCCTCTCCTCCCACGTGGCAGGGCTGGACATGGGGCTGCAGTCGGAGCACTGCCACAGGCACTGCCGCCGGCAGGAAATGGGGTTCAATTCACAGAATCACAGAAGAGTTGGGGTTAGAAGGGACCTGTGGTTGGACCCAGTCCAGCCCCCTCCCAAAGCAGGTGACAGAGGAATGTGTACAGGTGGGTTTGGAATGTTTCCAGAGGGAGAGACTCCAGCCCCCTCTGGGCAGCTGTTCCAGGGCTCTGCCACCCTCATGAGAAGAAGTTCTTCCTCATGTTGAGGTGGAACTTGTGTTTTAGTTTATGGCCATTGCTCCTTGTCCTGTCCCTGGGCACCACTGAACAGAGTCTGGCACCATCCTCTGGTTCCCCTTGGAGATATTTCAAAGACTCAGAATGTTAAGGGGTTGGAATGGACCTTAGAGATCATTTAGTCCCAATCCCCCTGCCCTGGGCAGGGACACCTCCCACTATCCCAGGTTGCTCATTGATGAGATGCCCTCTCAGCCTTCTCTTCTCCAGACTAACCAGGCCCAGCTCCTGCAGTCTCTGCTCATCAGAGGGATGCTCCAGACCACTTATCTCTGCGGCCTCTGCTGGACCCTCTCCAGTAGCTTCTTGTCTTTCTTACACTGTGAAGACCAGAACCAAAGGCAATGAATTAAAGCAGGGCAGCGAGAGCTGTGAGCACAGCCCAGCACAGCCACCACAGACATCGAGGATGGGCTGCGGAACAGCAGCTCAAACCCGCCCGTTGGAACGGCCCCGAGCTCAGCAAGAATGAGCTCCTCAAATATTTACTCACCCTCCCAGACAAATTCTGCAGCATAAGAATTATAGCACGGGACTATTTCAAGTATATCAGCTAACAAGCTTTCAGCCAGCCTAAAGGGAGCTGCAGTCCCACCTTCATTAGATGCAGATAACCCCTCACACCAGCAGGATAGACAGAGGAGGATTCACCCCTTTCCTGCCCAGGGCAGTCCTTGGGAGCCTCACACCTGAGTTAAACACCTTGAGACACAGCTGGGATCAAAGAATGATGTGATGGCAGAGATTAGGCAGCCAAAGAGCTCTACTCTACATCACATGGCTCCATGAGGCACTTCCCAATGCCCCAAGAGCGAACACTGCTGATTAGGGAGAAAGATCTTAAGGGCAAGTATCAGTAAAAACTCCCCACTGTGGCATCCACCAAAATCTTCCTCCTCAAAATCCAGAACACACCAGACTGAGCAGCACCAAAACTCAAGTTCAAGGGTTTTCAGATTGCAGGAAGAATGAGCAAGATCTACAAGAAGTCACCGAGAAAACCAGTGGGAAACATCTGGATTAACTAATTTATCAAGGGTCTGTGCCTCCTCTATCAGACCACGTTCCAGGAATGTAAAGTGGCTCCAATAAGAGTATTCTTCAAGAGCAGTTACAGCAAGGATACCTTAGAGCAAGCGTATAGGGCGCAAAAATTATGATGCATAAACACAAATATTAAACTGTTTCTCTGTGCACTTTAGGTCTGAAATCGAGAATTTTTTCTTCTGCTGAATTCCCATCTCAAAAAGCTTGCGGAAAGTGCTGACTCCTTTGCTGTAAGAATTATCCCCTGAGGTCCCTGGAATTACAGGCTAGTGTGATGCCATCTAAATCCATCACCTTATCAACAGCAGGGCTGGCTGGCCTCTGGGCACTGAAACTGGTCCAAAATCCCAGGTGGCCCCTTGGCTACATCAGCACCCACATCCTCTCGCTGCCTTCTTTGAGACAGCCCAGACACTTTGTCATTAGCAACCCTGAAGCTCATTTCTGCAGTAAACGAGCTCCTTGGATCTTCCAGAACAATTCTCACCTTCCTCAAGGGAACAGAAAAGAATAAAAATAAAACCTCACCAAAAAATCTGCAGTTCTTAACAAGATCAGCCCTTAAAAAAAACCAAAACCAAAAACAAAAGAGAGAATCAAAGCTTGGAAACTAAAAGCTGACTGATCCTTTAATAACAGAACTTTCCTGTATTTATGGAAATTTCTGGTTTGGCACAAAAACATCTGCTCATTTAGTGGGTGTTATAAAAATCACTTCTATACTCTGGTGATGCTGAAACCAAGAGGCCTGGTTTAGTGGTAACTGAGCAGAGAAAAACATTTTCCATGACTTTGAAACCCAAATTCTAGTTCTCACTGGGCTATACAACTTCACCTCTCTGCTGTACATGTTGTCTCGAGTCACTGTGTTTTGTGCCACTGCAGCCACTGCTGGAGCTTGACCTGGCAGTGACAACGCTACTGCTCCAGCTCACCCAAACCCTGCATGGAAGTCAGGCCAGTACAACCTGGAGGTCTGTGCCCAGCAGGAGAACAACCCCATCTGTAATGACCACAGCCAGTTACTGAACGTGCATTATGGCTCTTCTCTCCTCCTTACAGGATCATTTTGGTTCCAGGGTTTTCCTGACACTGGTTACCTTGCAATTTATCCAACTCCTTAAAACCAAGCTTGAGATAATCCCTCTTAAGCACCCCACCAGCTATTCATGTTCAGAACAATCACCACAGGCTATCATGGATGCAAAATGAGACTTTCAAGCCAGAACTAATTATTCTCTGCAAATATGATGGCCCAGAACAGTCTACATCACAGAAACTCACTCAATGGCAGATCGTTGATGCCAGGGAGGTGTGACACAGGGGAGTCTCCTTCTAAACTTGTTTAGGAAAAGAACTAAAGAACAAAGACATCTATTTAGGGATGGGCTTAAGGGATCCTTGCTGCAGAGGAGTGAACAGCTTCAGGAGGCCACAGGGTGTTCATTATCAGACTCATTTAAAAAAAATAACCCAGCACTGCTGCAATACACTGTGCCAGACGCCACCTCCCAACATTAACTCTAGGAAGCCTGATCAATACTTTATCCTGAGAAGGAAAATAAGAAAAAGTCCTGAACAGGGCAAGGGTGCCAGACTGACTCACATAATCCTATTAGAGTTATCCAGAGCACTCAGTTTGCTCAGTATCTGAGAGATAACAGGATTAACTTCATGTTCAACATCATTTCAGCCTAATAATTGCAGAATCACTCCTACAGCCGTAATGTCATTGATTCAGCAGGGGATTCCCATCACCTCCCCCCCCAACCAGTCCCAGCCTTGAAAGCCCCTTCATTAGCGTCAGCATCTTAAGTTAATTACTTGGAGAGATTTTCCTTTCCTCTTGGAGAAATTTTCCTTTCCTCTCCCAAAGCAAAATGTAACTTAACCCCTGCAACCCACAATGCTTGGGCAGAACAAACTCCTGCCTTCCCTGCAGGAAGGGACCCTGTTTACTTTCCCAATCACCACTTCAGTTTCCAAGATTTAATGTTAAGACCAAAGAGCTGGAGGGGAGGAGGGCAGGTTTTTCACCATTTTGGCTGAATTTCAACAAAAATAATGGCAGAGGCTGGTTACAGTCCTCTCAAAGATCAAGGTTCAGCCCCAGATCCCTACCTAATTCTGCCTTCCTGGGGAGAGGGGGTTGATCTGCTCTCTTAAGAGCAGAGCTACGGCCAGCTGGGATCACCGCAGAGCCTCCAGGAGTGATTTTCCTTGCCAAGCCATGACTTGCTGCTCACCTCGCCTTGGAAATGAGTCCCCTTAGTGCAGCGGGGCTGGGGAAGGAAAGGGAAAGCACACAAAGCAAACAGTACACAGAGCTGCTTCCGACCCTGCGGGGGAACAGAGCACAGGAACTGGGACGTGTTTTTATAGGGGATTTTTTTCACGGAGTGCAGAATGCTATTAAATTCTACCTTCCAAGTGCAGCGGGAGGCTGTGCTACACCAATTAGGCCAGTGTTGTTATGCTGGCGCTAAGCCTGACATGGTGCCAAATCAGATCCCACTGCACTGCCTATGAAAGTCAATGTCCACAGCCACTGCTTGGCTGCACCGTCATGGTTTGTCTCTTTTACCCCTCCCTCGCAAAAAAGGGGGGAAAATCTCATACAGAAACGCAATTCACAAAATTCTTGAATGGTTTGAGTTGAAAGAGACTTCAAACTCATCTCGTTCCACCCCCTGCCACGGCCCCCTGTCCCAGGCTGCTCCAAGCCCTGTCCAGCCTGGCCTTGGACACTTCCAGGGATCCAGGGGCAGCCACAGCTGCTCTGGGAATTCCATCCCAGCCCCACCCCGCCCTCCCAGGGAACAATTCCTCCCCAATATCCCACCCGTCCCTGCCCTCTGGCACTGGGAAGCCGTTCCCTGGCTCCTGTCCCTCCAGGCCTTGTCCCCAGCCCCGCTCCGGCTCTCCCCGAGCCCCCCTGACCCCCCCGGGCCGGTCCCGCGCGCCCTCTGGCGGCCACAGCGCAGCTCTGCGGCCGCTCGCGCTCCCCGGACACTCCGGGGCCGAACCTCGGACATGGAGGGGCTGGAGTGTGTCCGGAGACGGGAAACGGACCTGGGGAGGGGTCTGGAGCACCAGGAGTGGCTAAGGGAGCCTGGAGAAGAGGAGGCTCGGGGGGAGCTTCTCGCTTTCTCCAGCTTCCTGGCAGGAGGGTGCAGCCAGGCGGGGGTCGGGCTCTGCCCCCAGAGAACGAGGAACAGAACACGAGGAAACAGCGTCAAGTTGTGCCAGGGAAGGTTTAGATTGGATACTGGGGAAAATTCTTCCTCAGAGGGTTGTCAGTCCGTGTCACAGGCTGTCCAGGGCAGTGGTGGAGCCCCTATCCCTGCAGGGATTTAAAAGCCATGTGGATGTGGCACTTGGGGACAAGGGTTAGTAGTGGCCTTGGCCGTGCTGGGGGAATGGCTGGACTTGAGGATCTTGGTGGGCTTTTCCAACCTGAAGGATTCTGTGATTCTATGGTAACAAAACTGCACAGCTGAGTTACACCACTGTACAAAGCTCTACCTTACAGAGCTTTAAGACTAGCTCTAATAGGAACCAGGATCCATGGCAGAGCCTGAACCTGCAAAGCTCAGCTCAGAACCTGCAGGGCCTGAGCACCCTCAGGCTGAACAGATCTGTACACAGAATTTAGCAACTCCTATAAATGTTATTCTTCATGTGCCAGGGAATACAAATTTATCATAACCCAGACAGTAAATCCTTTTGAAATCTTAAAATCTCTGCTTCACAAAACGAGATGAACCCAGGCTGGGTTGAAGAACCATGTTCTCCCTAAGCAAGTCACGGTTATCCACTCATCCCATCACAACTGGATGGGCCCAACCTGTAAAAAAGCCACCTCCTATCTCTGGTTTCCTGTTTGTTTCAGGAGACAAAAGACACCTTCAGCAATCAGAGCCAGGGCTCCTTTCCAAGACCAAGCAGATAAAGTGATGTCAGCAGTGACAGCATCCAAGTGTTCACACTGGGACTGCACCTCAGGACAAGCCTGAGGGCCTGGGAGTAGCTTTGTCCAGCCAACAGCTCAGCTAACACTATTTACAGCTCACAAAGGCAGCAAGATAATGAGAACATTCAGTATTTTGTTTTTAAAAGGTCAGGTTTGCCACTCAGCCTGGACACATTGCTGCTGTGTGAGTAAACAGTAATAACAAAAATCACATGAATACTAAACCTGCTTGTCTCTGGTTCCAGGCAGGCTCCTCTTCTACTCCCAACCCCAATAAAATCAGCTACTAAAATCCCTGGACAGAATTTACAGGCAATGTTCCAGGAGCAAGGTGAATTTAAGGTCCAACAAGTTAAAAAAGAAAACTAGAAACTCTGGAAACCTACTGCCCTGCTCCATGCCCTACTTACTGAGCCACAGGAACTCCACACTCACTGTTTCACAGCAAGTCACCCTGAATTACCCAGAGGATTGACTGCATGTCCTACAAAGGTCTTATCTCTTCACACAAGGAATAAGATTGTTCAATTCTGTCACAGAGCACTTCAGCGAAGTGACATGTCTCACTCAACATCAACCTTGCTCCACCACTATCTTGCTCCAACCAGCCTGAAGGCCAAAGAATCTCCATCTCAGCACATCCACAGCTGAGCCAGGAAACCACAAAACCAGCAGAATTAACCTCTGCTTTCCCCCAGCCAGAGATATGGGTACAAACTATGAGACCACTTACCACAACAGCTTCAAAAGTCACTCAAAATGGGGTGCCACAGAATTATGAGGTCTCTGGCAGGTCAGCGAATAATCTCTGTGAAACACTTGGCTCGTAGCTCAGGAGGGAAAGGCAGCAAGAGTTCAGACACCGCCTTGAATTGTTCGGGGAGGAATTATTGGGTATTAATTTTCAGAAATGCCATGCTAACTACTGAGCTGAACCACTTACAAATACAGCAGGCAGAAAAACAGCACCGACATGCCATCAAGTACCCCAAGCACCCTGACAGCACTCAGTACATTAATTACAATAAGAACTAGAACAAATTTAGGAACAAAAGGCTGTCAGGATAATGTCCCAAAGTATTTTGCTAACCTGTCAAGTGCACTCGACTTACTAACAATAATGCTCTCAGGTAGGTAAGGAAATGCTCTATGCTGCACCTTGTTTAAAAGTCAAATGGTCTCCGCTGAGATCAGTTCCAGCCTCTGGGAACCTGCCTAAGGAACAGTGGGAATTTGCCTTTCTACCTGCTTGCAAATTAGCGCACATCAACTGTAATTGAGGATTTGATCTCAGGCACTTTGGCCACTTTGGTTGTGCTGTATCGCACAGAGCAGCTTAGTGCTGCACACACAACATGCAGCATCTGAGGGGAATCGCAGCTTCTGTGTCTTCCTGGAAGAAAAACCCATTCTTTTGTGGTGGAACAGACACTACGAAGAGATTTCCATTGGCTGCTTAGCAGCGACTGTTCTCCAGCAGACCTGAGCTGGTGACAGCAAAGCTCCCCACACATCAAAGCCAGCGCACGCTGCCGGCACTGACTGCCAGCTCCAGCAGCCTGGCTAAAACTGAGACCTCAGAGCCCCTTCCAGTGCCTAAAGGGGCTCCAAGAGAGCTGGAGAGGGACTTGGGACAAGAGCCTGGAGTGACAGAACAAGGGGGAATGGCTTCCCACTGCCAGAGGGCAGGGATAGATGGATATTGGGAAGGAATTGTTCCCTGGGAGGGTGGGCAGGCCCTGGCACAGGGTGCCCAGAGCAGCTGTGGCTGCCCCTGGATCCCTGGAAGTGTCCGAGGCCAGGCTGGATGGGCCTTGAAGAAACCTGGGTCTAGTGGAAGGTGTCCCTGCCCAGGGCAGGGGATGGAACAGGATGAGCTTTACAGTCCCTCCCAACCCAAACCATTCCATGATTCTATAATGGCTCCCACAATGGTTTTGAATCTCTGAGCATCTGAAGGTATAGCTCTCATTTTTGGGGATAAAGATGGGAATCAGGCAGCCAGCCATGCATCCTACTGGGAAAAAGCAGTAGAGCAGGTGGGATAAGAACTAAGTATTCACATTTTCAGCCCTTTCCTCTACTCAGACTATATTTAGAGTCCAAGTCTCCAGAAGCAGCAGATTCATATCACACTGGTTTCTTTCTGAGGCATGTAACCCAGGAGTCAGCTTAGATGCTAAAACAAATTACTTCGTTGTTTGCGCAAAGGTGAAGGACTTGAAGAGTATTTCCTATTTTTAGGAGGAAAAGAATTGGGAAAGAAGTAGCACAGCAGGAGATAAAGGGGATGAAAGTCAAAGGGGATGAAAGTCAGCATGGAATAAAGCAGCTGCAGAAGATTCTTAAAGCATCCATAAATTTAGTATTTCAGGAGCTTTCTAAAAAAGCAGCTTAGGGAAACAGCCTGTGTGTGCAAAGGCTACTTCACTAATTTGCCCAAATGTTTCACAGTTGTCCCATACAGATTTAGACCTTTTAGGGACTTAAAGGTTCATATCTGAATACCTGCAGAGGAAGTGTGTAAGCATAGGCAGAAACTGTCAACAGAGTGCAAAGTACAGGAGGTCAAAGGACCCAAAAGCAAACACTTCCCATGAAAAGGCATTCCATGCTCCCTCTGAACCTGTTCACTAATGATCGCTCATTACTGGGCAAGTGAACTGCAGGTCTGCTCCCACCTTAGGTCAATCCAACATGGAGCAGAGCTTTCAAGGAACCACGGGCATAAGGTGAGACTTGCCCTGCCAAGCACAAAGCTTCCACTACAATATTTTGCTTTTTAGATCTCGCAGACAGATGAAATACTAGATAGAACACAATCCCCTGACAAAGAAAAAAGTCCAAACCTAGCTCAGGTCATGGTAAGGTGCATGAGTGGTCTTTGGGAGGGGGCCTGGGCAGTGACAGCACAGGCAGAAGATAAACAGCAAAAACAAGCTCCAAAAATAGAGTATGATTCTTCACCCGTACCACAGGAAGGATCTGAAGAAGGGAAAGGTATTCCAGAGACATTTCCCTTCAACAGATCACTTGTGTAGGTGGGGCCTTGAGGAAGCTTGGCCTGGTAGCATGTGTATATTTAGATTTCATTTATTCCCCTCCCTAATCTCCATCCTCCCACTGGCACCTGCCCCGCTGGCTCCTCCGGGGCAGTGCTGTCCCTCCAGCCGGGACCACGCAGGGCTGGCGCTGGCAGAACACCTCTCCTCACAGAATAGTGCAGGCTCCCCCACGTCAGAACCTCCTCCATCTCACTGCAACCTGAGCAGTCTGCACATTCCTAAAGCAAATGCCAGTGACACAGGCACAGCCTACAGGGAATGAATTCCGTTTTAAGTCCAGCATTAGTGACAAACAAAGACACGTGAGGCTGCCCTGGCAACAATACACACGCCCCAAATTTACTGCAGAGAGCTGATGTAAAATCATAGAATCCCAGAATGGTTTGGGTTGGAAGGGACCTTAAAGCTCATCCAATTCCACCCCCGTCCAATGGGCAGGGACACCTTCCACTAGACCAGGTTGCCCCAAGCACCATTCAAATTGGCCGGGAACACTTCCAGGGATGGGGCAGCTACAGCTTCTCTGGGAAATCCATTCCAGTCCCTCACCACCCTCACAGGGAAGAATATCTTCCTAATAGCCAATCCAAACCCATCCTACTTCAGTTTAAGGCCTCATGTGGCAACTTAACCTACAGTCACTTGCTCAGGGCCATATCCCAAGGCTTGCCAGAAGTTTCTGTGTATTCTTCTCTATACTTAACTCAAGGCAGGGCTGTGAGCAAATTTTAAGCTGCATGCATACCTGTTCTAGAATACCATGTATGGACAGCTCTGAAACTTCACTGCCTGGAGACCTGGCTTCCACTTGTCCTCAGGGACAAGCATGAATTAAAATCTGAAGACAACAGCAAATTTCATTTTTAATTAGCCAGGGCAGTCAGCCAAGGAAGGCTCCCCCACCCACCCATGGCTGGTAAAGCCTGACAGCTCAAAAGGATTTATGCTTCCCCGTGCATTCCCAGTGGCCATTCCAAGCACACCAGCTCAAACAAGTGCCAGCCATGCAGCATTATTGAGTGCAGTTAATATCCAACCAGGGAAGGACAGAAATGCATCCAAAGCACCAGGCTCAAAGGGAACAAAGGGCACGGACTTGGACTTCAGCTCAGCTCCACCTTACCTCATCTCTGGGATCAACCCAGGAGTCCTGAGCTTAGCAGCACATGGAGAATGAATATCCTTAAAAGCAAAGAAATTTTAAGGAAATTATAATAAAAGATCCATCTGTTTATTCTGTGTTTAATATGGGGCTCTTGGCTCCCAGCACGAAGGAGGTAACACGTAAAGCTTCACAACCAGCCATGGGGGGTGTCTGCGTATGCAAAGACCCAGTACAGATACTCCATCCTAAACTGGCACTGCTCAAGTTGTTCAGAGGGAAAGGGGAGGTAACTTTACTTAAGACGGCAAAATACAAATAGAACACACAGCTTTTGACATCCCAGGCCACCAGCACTCATCAAATCAGGGGCTCTCAGAAACCTGAACAGGCTTTAGCCCTGTGTCTCACTGATCCAGCCAAAAAATGGGGTTCAACTGCACGTGAAAAGGGGCACAAAGCTTTGTGATGTGAACAGAGGTGGCTGGTGGCAGTCCCAGCACAGGCTGAATCCTGGTGAATAAGCAGAGCTCACTGACCACAGAATGGTTTGGGATGGGAGGGACCTTGAACATCTCGTTCCACCCCCTGCTGTGGGCAGGGACACATTCCACTAGACCAGGTTGCTCAGAGCCGCATCCAATCTGGCCTTGATGTCACTCGAAGCCATCCCAGTAATTCAAGCTCTAGAGACTGAAAAATGGCCCTGCTCTGCTGTGCTCTGTCCCAGGGCTGACCAGGAGCCGCCACCTCCATGGCCACTGCTCCAGCCTCAGCTGCCAGTGCCACACTCACTTCCCCTTCCACCTCCTCCACAAGTCATCATTTGGAATTAGTTTGCCATGAACAAATCAGAAGGGAAAGCATTCACCATAGATTAAATGTGCACCTTACAGCCTGACAAAGAGAGGGCACAGCAGTTCTTGCCACCAGGACTACAAGCACATTATGTTTTTATGCAGGAACTCTTGGCTTGCAGGTCGCCCCAACCAGGCCGCTGGGCTCCAACACAGCAGCTCTGTACGAAGCCAAGAACTGGCCTTCGTCTGCCTCACCAAACGCACTGCCCTGCTGACAAGTACATCCATTCCCAAAGGTTTCAGGATGGCATCACCTGACTGAGTGGAATAACCTACAAACATTATTCATGAGTTAGAAGTCACCAACTGCAGTGTCACAGTCCGGAAGACGTCAGGTCAATATGCTGCATGGATACTGGTTTCCCACGGTGCAGGCAAGAGCTTTCATGTAAATCTCATGTCAATAGCAGGGAAAAATGGGCATTTAACTCCTTTCTTGTAGCCATTTTAGGCAAACAGATGGAAGAGCTCTTCAAGGCAACTGCTAAGCCAAAAATCTGTGCGTTTTAGTTACAACCATATCCTTGCATCAGTTAAACCTACCAGCGATGAATTTGCTTGCTTCAGGGCAAGCACTACACACTGCCTAAAGTAAGAGATTTAAATTTTAATTTAAAAAATTTAATTAAAAAAAATTCCTGTATCTTCTGCAAGACAGAGCAGCCTGAAGGAATAAATACAGAACCACAGGAACAACCAGGAGCTGATCCTCCTTTATGCCTTGCCATGTGCCTTGTTCAAACCAGCTCATTGCTTCTGGCCTCTTCCCTATTAAGAAAGAGGATGTTACTTGTTTTCAAGAACTTGGGATAGCCAAGAGACCTGTATTACAGGTTTCACAGATGGGAGATTCCAAAAAAGATCTTCCATATGTACAGAGCTTCAATCAGATCTGGTCCACACCACAGTACAAGTGCAGCTGATGCATCTGCCAAACTACACTATTTTCTAATCACCTTCTACACTTGAAATGAAAACACCAAGTTTAAAGTAATCGGGTTCTTTATGATGCTTAACCAAGGAGGACAGGTCAGGTCCATAATCTGTGGCAAGATGTCTAAGACCGTACTCACCAGCGTTCTCTTCCATTCCTCTTGCACACTAGTGTCCGCAGTAATTCCTACAAAAACAGGAAACAAAGTCAACACACAAATTAAAATTCCAAGTGTGAACAAAGCTCAGATTTAGTTTCATTTCTCTATCAGCTCTGCTCAGCCTACACAAAACCAGCATGGAGAGAACCTAAAGCAGAAATCTTGCCCCAAACTAGGAAGAGTGTGACATTGTCACCCCTCTTTGAAGAAATCAGAAGCTTCTAATCACACACATGCTGTGATGGAAAGAAAAAAGAAACAAAATTAAGGTGCCATAATTACAAAGCAGCAATATTTGTTCCCAGGGAAAACATTCCACATCTGCCTCTTCAGGAAGGGATGTGCCTGCTGTAAAAGGGAACAGCCTACTGCTTATCTAGCAAAGGCAGCACAGCACGTGCACAGGAAGTATTTCAGATGCCACACAGCATCAAGGCACTTTCAAACATACTGTGGGGGAAAAAAAAAGAAAAAAAAAGGAACCAGGATTTTAGTAGAAAAGCCAGTTTTTCTCTGGAGAAAGTTCTGAAATGAGGTGGCAGGGGAACAAAGTTTGGGGAAATCATTATGTGTCTTGATTTTGACAGATTCCGTAGCACAGTAAAAACCGGCTCTGTATTTTAGAAAAAGGGAGGTTCTGTCCTTAAAATCTTGCAGTTCAAACTTAGACAACCACAACTGGACACGTTAGCAGGAACAGCATGGGGTGACTGGGGCAGAACTACAAAATAAGGTTGTTCCAGTGCCAAGGAGTCAAAGCCAGTTTTATGCATAGCCCACTTCAGCCTAGCCTTTTCCCCATGAAGCCCAGGCCAATTCACCACCTTTGCTCCTAGCAGCAAAGCACAGTTTGGTGGCTTTAGTTTAACATCAGATCAGCTGATCATGTTCATGTGACAACCTGCTGACTGTGCAGCATGTGCTCAGCTTGGTCAAGAGCACTGGAGCATCCCAGGGCCGCAGTGTCAGCGGAGACAACCACAACACACCATCCATGGAAGCTCTGCCCACTGGGGCTTTTCAGCTTTGCTTTGCTTAGCTGGGTGTGGAAAATGCTTCTTTGGCTCAGACAGCCATGCTCCAGGCTACTTCTCTCTGCTGCAGCCCAATTCCATTGCAGTGATGTTCTTGGAACTGGGGGAGGGGGCAGAAAACACCTCAACAGAGCCACTAAACCCTCAAAACATAAATGGTGATCACAGCTTTGAACAGCTCAGCAAAGAGAACAAGTATCTCTACAGGCTTCTGGGCAGCAAGTGAGTGGATCAAGAACATCAGAAGGTTTTGATTTCAGAGGTAGACAGCCACAAGTTGCTTAGGGAACACCCTCAGAATCCGTACCTAATCCATTAGCACTGTTAAAATACAGCTTTCACGCGCATTTGGATGCATGGTTTGGTGCATCCACGTGCTGCATCAAGGACACCATTTGTGAGAACTTGAATGAACGAACTGCAGAATCATTTAGGCTGGAAAAGCCCTCTAACATGATTGAGTCCAACCATTAACCAGCACTGTCAAGGCAACCACTAACTCATGTCCCCAGGTGCCACATCCACACGTTTTTGAACGCTTCCAGGAATGCTGACTCCAACACTGCTCTGAGCAGCCTGTGCCACGGCTTGACAACCCTTCTGGTGAATAAATTTTCCCTGATATCCAACCTAAACCTCTGCTGGCACAACTTGAGGCTGTTTCCTCTTGTCCTGTCCCTTACTCCCTGGGAACAGAGCCTGACCCTCATCTGGCTCTAATCTCCTGTCAGGGAATGCTCCCCCACCGAAGGCAGAAGAGCCACCATCCCTGCCTGCCCTTTCAGCAAGCCCTTCTGGGAAAGGAAAGCAGAAGGGAAACAGAAACAGCCACCTCAAAGCCTACTTGAACCTCAGCACAGATGACAACAGTGCTCCCACTCCCCCAGAGCCACCAGGGAGTTGGGTTTAATTTGCCTTTCAAGGGCATTCCTGCACAGGCTGTGCTGAGCTTTGCATACAACAAGGGGCACATTTGTGCCTGGAATACTAATCCTGGCAGCCTGTCACTGCTGGACACTCACTGTGCACACTAGAGACATCTGTCACTGCCTGACAGCACAGCTGGAAGCACCTCAGTCTGGTGCTGGGAGGATCTTTCTGAGCAGAACACTAAATCCACAATATCTGGTTATTAACAGAACAAGCATAAAAGGCACACTGGAGAAAAAAAAAGTGATGCCGGGGTAGAGGAAGAAGGAGCAAAGTCCGCACTCCCACAGCATTGCCACAGGCTGCCAAAGCCGGAGCGCACGGCTCTGCCTGCACTAAGGAACAGGCATGTCTCACCAAAGAAATGGATTAAGCAGTGCAGATTCTGCTGCCAGCATTAACTAGGACTGGATAATTGGAAAGCTGTATTCTGGAATGGGTGGTTTGAGATAACCCACCACACAGAACAGAAATTTGCTTTTATCTCCTGCTGTCACAGGTTTCCCAGATACCTAATCCTGAGAAAACTCGGATTTTTCATTTCCTCTAGCATGACATGCCACAGCTCCTCTGAATATTCATGTCCTCTGAGTGCTCCCACATTCCCTGGGCCTGACAGCTGCGTGAAATTCCTGTGTTTCTGAGAGCCCTGTTCCCAGCACAGCTCAGCAACTTTCAGCGCTCAGGACACTCCCTTGCCCCTCGCTACTCTGGCCATCACAGCAGCAGAACCATGGTCTTTGTCTGCCTTGAGACTTCAAACACTTTACAGCTTTTTCCCCAGCTCTTTGTACCACTCTAAGAATATATTCCTGTTCCATTGACCCGGCTGTGAACTCCCGGCAGCAAGGTGATGGCTGTTTTCCAGCTAGGCAGCTAAGCCACACACAATAGAAAACGACTGCTTTGCAGCCATGCTGGAGTGTTTTCCACAGTTTTCCACCCTATTTCTTCAGTCTTAACTCCCTGCTGCACAGGGAATTTTGTCTTTCCCAGGTCTGCCCATGTGCTCAGCTCTGTCACATCCTCCCACAGCAACACAAACCAGCCCAATTCCAGACTTTGGACCTCCTCCCATGCCTCCCACCCATTCCTTCCACCAGCACCGATCCAGCTGCTCTGGGAACAGTCAAAGCTGATCTAGATGCAGAGTCCACGCATGTCCAGAGGAGTGGGCTGGGAAGGACAGGACCTCGACAGCCCCAGCTCAAACCACCACGAAGCTGCACACCAAGGTGCCTCTGTTTGTTCCAGCCTTGGGCAGTCCACATCCATGAGCTTTACTGATCACCCCTTTACAGCTTCCCCCTTTCCTCACAGTCTCAATTTCAGCAATCTTTACCCAGACCTCCGGAACATTAAGCATTCAGCTTCCTTCAGAATGAACCTCATTAGCTGGACCCCTCTGTCCTCACTGCTCATCTCCTCCAGTAACATGAACAGCTTCCTTCAAAAGACTACAGCATGCTTCCAAAAGTCCAGCTAAAACCTAAGCCAAAGTTGGTTGTTTTTCCCAACTAAACTAGAAAACTGACAACCCTTCCAAGCAGAAGTGGCACATTACTTCTCCTCAGTGGCTGCCAACAGGCTTGCCTTAGGCATGGAAAGGCAGTTTCCATGCTGGCTCAGCTCTAAATCACCATTCCAGAGAGGGACACGACACAGCTGGGCAGCTACTACAGGGCTCTTACTGTAATGAGACACAAAACCCAAGGCTGTCTTGGAAAACAAAAAGAATGTGGGAGAGAGAAAGGATGCTCTTATAACAGTTTGGAACTATATCCATCAGTTGGAGGGAAAGGGAAGGGTTAACACACACCCATAGCTTGAGGAACATGGTCCTGCATTAATACAGACCATGACCCATGAAATTAAACAAGCTCACCTGACAGCTCCCAGATGATTATTCATTTTGACCTCATATGGTGCTAGTAACAGCCAATAAACAAGTATTATGTCATCGCTTATTATGCTACTTCAGCCCTTTGCTTTACACCACTTAAAAAATTACACTACTACAGCAGCACCCAGAAGGCTCCCACTGGGGCAGATGACAAGAGCACAGCAAAGGGTTGATGCTGCCCACAACAGCTCACCATCATAACAAGAAAAAGTGGACACCAGGAATAAGGCCAGCTGAGAGATGGAGGCCCGGCACAGAGCAGCCTCCTCTTCATCACACAGAGAACATCCTGAGTCTTCCTCCCTGATCTGCCAAACTCCACTCGAATAGTTGACCCAAGGCATCAGGACTCTTCCCAGGTGCAAATGTTTCTCTAGAGCCAGACTCACAAACCCTCCCCAGATGCCCCAGGGACCTAGCTGCCCATTCCTTTTTATAAATGCAATTTCAAAAATAAAATATTCTCTCACCAATCAATTACCCCTTGCAGGAAGACAGATGAGCAGATTTTTGCAAAGCTGAGATAACTCCACCTACTGCCATGGGTCTGTTGGCCATGAAGCCCCATCAGGTCCTCAGCAGAAGGGCTAAAGAAACTCATTTTGTCTGCCAGCGGTGAGATTAACAGCATGGTAAACAATATTAAAATTCTGCTCTACAAAGCAGAATACCTCAGCAGCACCAAACTGTTCTCCCAAGGGACAGCTTACAGCATGGGTGCACAACTGAAGTTTAAATATTATAAAGGGAATTCTTAAAGGCCTAAACAGATCAACCATGCCAAATGCCGTAGTACAGATTACAAGACAAGGTGTAAAGGTATAATTAACCTCTTGCTGGAAAGAGTGGTACAAAGAGGAAGAGATGCACAAGCCCCTTTTGAAGTCAGTGGAAGCCAAAAAGCTCATCTATTTTTCTGACTTTGTTCAAAAACAAACCAGTTCCACCTAAAAATCTTTGTTTGCTCATGTCCTTCAGTCATATGGTTTGAACATAATTTGCTGTTTTCTGTAAACTGCTGGAACTACAAATGCTGGTTTCAAAATGCTCTGAGCAGCCTCAGCTGACCCAGTTTGTTCTGCACTAATCACACACTGAGCAGTGGAGAGGTCACTTGGAGGGAAATCAGAATATTCCCCCTCAATAAAACCACACAGATTAAAGCCAGTTGTTCTGCAGCCTAATCTGGCAACATGTCAATTAACAGGGGTGCACCAATAATTAACAGTCCAGCAGTTTCCCTCTTTTTCCAAGGATCTCAACACTTCAGGCCTTTTTGCACTTGTTGGGAAGCAATGGCTTTGAGCAGGAGCACAGCAGCTGGTTAGCACAAGGAATGGGTTTTGTGGAAGAAGTGGAAAAATCCGACAATAGTATAACAACTCTGCGTGCAACTTAAATAGAAACTGGAATAACCAGGACTGAAAACCTCAATACAGCTGGTACTACAGTCAGTGAAACCAGTGGCTTTTTGTCACAGATTTCACATTTGATAAGTGGCTCCCCATGCAAACAGCAAATGTTTTTCAGCAGCTCAGTAGCTGCCTGTGGGTGGCACAGTAATATAACGTTACCGGAGAGGAACTGGAAAGGGAAGGGAGCTGCATCCTCCGGGGCTGCGCCACAGGGAAAGTGAGTGGCTTTTTCCAACACCTGGGCAAAAGCAAACCTTAAAAATACTCATGGACATTCTGTGCCAAACATCAGAGTGGGACTCCAGACCCCGCATCGTTACTGCTCTGCTACTGACCAGCAAAGAATCTCTGAGGCTGGAAAAGATCTCCAGGATCACTGAGTCCAACCTGTGACCAGTCACCACCTTGTCAACCAGACCAGAGCACTGAGTGCCACATCCAGTTGTTCCTGGAGCACCTCCAGGGATGATGAACACTGGACACTGGACAAGGCCCTTTGCTTATCCATGTCTCAGTTTCCCCCATCTTCAAGACGGGATTAACTTCTTTTGTAAAGCAATTCAAAACCAAATTAAAACTTGCAATACTCCATTTCCTATAAACTTTCACCTTACGTAGGCCGCCACTGTAGCACCTGGACACTTTATTCATCTCACAAACCAAACACAGTAAGTTCTTCCATACTTCTATTTGAAACAGACCACAGAAAGGCTGAAAAAGCCACTCTAGTCTCCCCCAGGTGTTTCAGTTCACTGAAGGAGCCGTGTTTACCAAACCTTGAACAAAAAGCCAGCAGCCTATAGGAAACTATGGCACATACGAACACAGCACAACTTCAGCGCCAGCCCCCAGTGACAAATGCTATTTCTATTTAGCTCTCAGTATGGGAAACACCTCTAATTCGCCTCCAGACCTGTTGACAGCTGATCCACCACTCTGGAGGTGCAGATACACGCAGGGAAAAAACTGCAGTATGAATAGAGCAAACCAGCTTCCCTCTTCACTGTCCTTGAAGCAGCTGAAGGGCTTGTCTTGGACCAAAATTATCTTCCTGATAAAAGCAGAGGGTAAAATTGAAGCAGAATGGCCCATTCATGCAGAGGACAGATGCTCTTATTACTGTGGAAGCTGACACAGGTGTAGGAGGATCCAAAGGGAGGTAGCAAGGCATGGCTATTCCTTGATCAACTGCTTGATATAATGAAACCCAGGAGACTAAAGTAGCTCTGGACACCTGTAAGACCAACACGCGTCACTTAATCTATCGATACATACGAACGCTCAAAATGCATTAATAGATTCTTGTACTGAAGAATGCAATTCCTATATCTTGCTGTTACCCAGAAAAGTTTGGGCACAGCAAACGAAGGAGAAAAGGAAGGGAACTGATGTCTTTGTAAAGCAGTTCCTGTAGAGCATCCCAGTTATCCAGGACCCCATGCATTTTTGCACAGTGGGACTTAAGAAAAGGAACCAGCTCCACCAGCATCTGCTTCAGCAAAGAAAAAACAATCAATATTTGAAGTGCAGAACTAAACTGCCCAAAATCTAAGCTGTACTTTCTGTTTCTCCCTCTTTCCAAAATGCAGAAGATGACAAACTGAATTCTTGACTACACAAATCCATATTAGGATGAACTTTATTGCTGCTGAAGCCACTGGGGCATCCCCAGTTAGCTACAAAAACACCAGCTGGGCCACTGTAAACCCAGACCACACCCCAATCACAAGGTCTATATAAATTAATTAGTGCAGTACTTGAAAGCATAGAGGAGATGGGGAAATGCCTCGAGTACAATTCACCTTTTAGAGAAGGTTATGTAAGTGTAAAGGGAAAACAACCAGGAGTGTGGTCCCTATTTCTCAGGCCTATGAATGTTGAGAAGAGAAGTTTTGAAAGCCTTTTTTTTCTGTAAAGGTTATAAAACTATGCACAACATGTTAAACATGGAGCATCTAATACTGAAACCCAAAGATAAACTTGAGTGCCTTCAACAACCCAAAATGCTGGTCACCAGTAGAAGGGTTCCTCATCTGGATCCTTTCCTCCTTCTTGCACTGCTACAAAGAAATGAATCTCAGGGGTTTTTTTAAAGAGGAAAAAAAAATATGTTAGACACAGAGCTGTAGAAGGTGTCCCTTCCAAAAGCAACTGAGATCAGCTTGCAGCCCCTGTGAAATCCCAGCCCCAGCAGCACCACACTGGTTTCAGCTCTGGAACTGGCACATTTCCCTCGTGTCTTTCTGCACAACTGATTTTGGGACAATAGGGCTTGTCAGAAACTAAAATTCCTTTGTGGTCTGCAAATACCTGCTCATGCAACAGCTTGTTCTTGTACCACACATCACAGGCAATTTCAATTAATGTGGCTGCCCCATCCCTGGAAGTGTCCAAGGCCAGGCTGGACAGGGCTTGGAGCAACCTGGGGTAGTGGAAGGTGTCACTGCCCATAGCAGGGGGTGGAACAGGATGAGTTTTAAGATCCCTTCCAACCCAAACCATCCTGGGATTCTATGGTTTATACCTGATGAATGCTAAGCAAACAAGAGCTCAGTCCTCTGCTTGTGCCTGTCTGCCATGAAGGATCCAAATGAGTTTGTTTGGATATATCCAAGCAAGCCTCTCATCCTGGAGCCACCGTTACGGGGAGCAGCTGAGGACTGTGGGTTGTGCGCATCATCTGGGCTATAATAACCTGTGTCAGTTCTGTAACACGCCCGAAAAAGCACAAAATAACAGGGCTGTTTATTTACCTCTGGCTTCTGGGGTAAAATTCAAACCATCTCTGCCTTCATTCTGTGGTTTTCATTTTCATCAAACTTTGAATAAAAACTAAGCAGCTGAGTACTCGTTCAGTGCTGTGGTCATGCCCATGTAATTATGACTCGATAGACAATTTCATTTGCAACCACTATTTCCTCCCCCAAATGAGGCCACTTTTAGTCTCAGTCACTGCAGAGCCAGTCTGAAACGTGTTTCTTTTCGCCTCTATTTAAGAAGTGAGAGAAATGAGCTTAACCACCATCAAAACACTAAAATGAATTTGTTAGAAGGCTCACCTGAACTCCCAAAAGTTCTGCAGCAGCAGAGCTGAATTTGCAATCCTGCCATACAGGTCTTTCCCAAAGCAATCTGAATGCCCAACTGCTTCCTGGGATAAACAGCCCTCAGGGTTTGTGCAATCAGATTAAACTCCATGCCTTCCCTGCTGCTCGTTCCAGCACATAAACCAGGCACCTCTAATCAAATTCCACACTCAAAGGCAATGCAAAGTTCCCACTTGAAAAAACATGAGATACAGGAAACCTGTGCTGTGTAGGTATCGTTATCAATTTACAGAGTCAACACTTTTTAACTGGGAACAGGTCAGCTCATTGAAATTACAGCTCTTTCTGAATGGACACTCTGGAATTACATCACTGAACCTATAGGAGCATTAAATTTCACCTTTTGAGGCAGATTTTGCCAAGCATTTCAGGTGGTTTGAAATTCAGTTGTAGCCTTATTTTTTTCTTTCACAGACTCACTAGCATAATTTCTAATTATTTCTGATTAAGATATCAAATTTCCTTAAAGAAGCCCTCCCCAGGCAATTATTTTCTTGCAGAACTCCAGCTTTAATAAAAAGGTGCCCAGGCTTTAACCAGGACAACAGAGAAATTAATTCCCACTACTGATCAGGCTAAGTCTTCATAACGTAAGTGCAGGCAGCAAGGCATCCCATTGTGAAAATAAGCCCATAAAGTTTCTGAATAAGAACATCTCCTTAAAAAAAACCAAAACAAAACAACTTTCGTAGTTCTCATGGTTGCGCACAAAGTTTATGAAGCGGCAACACCGATTGCCTGAGGACGGTGCTTAGTGCAGCCATCTGACCTGCTGGGCCCCAAGTTGATTTTAATCTCAGGGGGAAGTTGTGCCTTTCCTAGTGCTCTTCCAAATGCTTTCAGATAGGGACACAGAATCATGGAATGGTTTGGGTCAGAAGGGCCTTTGAAGATCATCTGATTCCAACCTTCCTGCCACAGGCAGGGACGCCTTCCACTACACCAGGCTGCTCAGCACGTGGTCACTCATCTTTTAGGTTTTGGTCTGATACACTCCTCCAAATAATCTTAAACTAAATCTTAAATGGGATAATCTTTAAGATGGTAATCTCCTGGAACTCCCCCAAGAACAGGAATGTTTCAGCGCTGTTCTCTCATGCCACTCTAATTTTCCATTAGAAATGACATTTTCCAGCCAACATATTTAGCTGCATTAAGAGCTCAACAAAACTATCAGGGCTTCTTTCCAGCCACAAAAGGACCTACCACAGTAACAATGGTTAAGAAAACACCCAGCTGAAGCGAGAAATCTCTCCTCACACCCTGCAGGCAGGCGAGCTGACCTGGGCCAGGAAGGCCACCAGGGAAAACTGCTCTTCTCCAACTGTGCAAATAAACCAGGGGAATCTTTATAACACCAAGGAGCAGAGAGGACTTTAAAATTACAGAAATCATCAATGTCTCAAACACTCTCAAGGCACAGGAGCTGAGGAAATGCCTTGGGATGGGCTGTATTAACAGGAAGGTTGCTAGAGCTGGCTCTGGCATGAGGAACCCCTGGTTCACAAGCAGAGGATCCTCCACAAGACATGCTTTAGACAGGAGCACTCCAGGCACATCAAGTAGCTCCCCGCCCTTCTCTGTACAGGAACCAGCACACCTGAGTGCTTTGTCAGATCACCTTGAATCAATCCACCTAAGAGCTATCGAGAATTACAAACACCTCCCAAAGTTATGTAAGAGGAATCCATTATGACAGAGCCTGCGAGGAGCTTCAGAAGAGAATTAAAATCCAATGACAAAAAAATCCTTAAAAAATAAGCAGCCTGAACTGTAAGCTGACACTTTCTGGTGACTTCTCTTGTACACCAGACTCAGCCTTTCTGTTGTATTCAGCTGCTGTGCCCTTGGACATTAGAGCAGGTTCGTTTTGTGACCCCATTCCCCAGCACAGTTATCAACCAGGCAGGAACTGCTGGGTTGCTCAGCAAACAGGACCTTTTGATAGGTGCCAGAACCAGAAACAGCTAAAAACGTACCCCCACTCCCTCCACCTACATCAGCACTCCAGGTAAATTCTAAGCAAGGTTTCTGGAAAGGGAATGAACTATATCAGAGCACTAAAATAGATGAAAAAGAGTCAAATTGAAGGAGAATGTAATCACAAAACATAGTATGGAAAACGCATATTAAGGAAAAACATTAAAACTAGCAGGACCTAAATCCATACTGAGCCATATAAGCAAAACGTACTTTGCAAGGTTTTTAAGACTTCAAAGGTAGCTGTGAGTGAGCCAAGTGCACAGGTATCAGGCAAACACTGGTATAAGCTGACAGCATTTCTGGAAATATAAAAATACACCGGAATCAGGGAGGGTTGTATTCTTACCTACACCTGGAAAACTTGCTCATTTTAAATGGAAAAAAAATCAGTCAGCAATGACAGGTCTACTAAAGGGAAACTGAGGTCTGCAATAAAAATGGTATCAAGGAATAGTTGTTCTGTTGTGAACAGGAACTGAAGCTTGATGCAATCTGACCCAGCTTTGCCCAGTAAATAATGATGCTTGCAGCAATCTGAAGGATTGAGAGGTGTCCTTTCCCCCTGACATAACTCCAAGTTGGATGGATGATGTCATTCATTTGAAGGCCACAGAGTGTATTTATCAGCCAGCCTTGGGGTTTGCCTAGAAATGAAGATTTATTGACTTCATCTGAGGAATACTTCAATTCACAAAGAGGCATCCAAAAAACACAGGGTTTAGATAACACAACATCTACTCCAGAGCACAGGAACTGTGCAACACCCACACACCAAACACAAACTCTACAGCAGCTTTCAGAGGGACTTCAGCCCACAGGTTTGCACCCTCCCATCCCAACAGCCAGGAACCACACACAGAAGGCTGCAGGAGCTCTGCCAACTCTCAGGAATTTAATTCATTGTAAATTTATTTGCTGGAACCCGTACCTGCACCTCTCTGCAGCCTCTCCTGTTCTTCTGGATGGGTCAGAGAGCTCCAGGGAAAGGCAGCCCATGAACTCAATGTAACACAATCCTATTGCCATCCCAGTTTCAGCAGCCAAAGGGTCTGTGGTCATGCCCCTGTAATTATGACTTGATAAACAATTTAATTTGCAACCACCACCAAGACTGGTTTAAACTGTCCTCCCCATCACTACAGCTTTGTTTCAGCCTTGAGTTAGGTCTGGTATTAACTATCCTGCTGCAGAGTCAGCTTTGAGTAGCTTTCACCACAGAAGTAACTACCGAGGTCTCTAATTGCTTCATTTCCAGCAAAGAGAGCGCACTACAAAGAACCAAAGCACCACAACTTTCCTGATGTCTTTCAAAAATATACCTTTGTAGTGTATTTGGGATAAAAGCTTTTTATTAGGGAAAAGCAACCTGGTCTAGTGGAAGGTGTCCCTGCCCACAGCAGGGGGATTGAAACTAGATGGTCTTTACAGTTCCTTGTACCCCAGGCCATTCCATCATTCTATGATCTATGTGAGCCAATGGAAAAAAATAGCCTTCCCACAAAAATTAACAGGCCTGAAAGCCCCCGGTAACAAGCCCCCCTGCTCTCATGGAGCTCAGCACAGCCCTTCCACAACTGCAACACCACAGCTCTTCCTCAAGGGAGCAATTCCAGACGGGCACCAGGTGAGGGGATGGGAGGCACAGCACCCGCACTGGAACCCCAAAATACCCCTGTGCAGAAGGCAATGGAAGCTGTGGTTCCACGGGCTCTGCTCTCCCTCCTCTCCACTGGCACCAGAGATCTCATGGAGCAGCTGACCCCAGCCGAAACCAGCCTGGTGCAGAAGCAGCTGGTTTGAATCCAGCTCAGTTCCTCAATTTGTTTGTCACATGGGCCACAACCAGTTGTTGGAGAATAAGGGAAGGGAGCGAACACACAGGACCTGCTCGGCAGCTACGGCACTTTTGGATGTTTACACAGGTGCAGCCCCACACACGGCTCCAGTGTCTGTCCCCACAGCCAAGGGCTAGGACTGGGCTGGGGAGGCAGAGTCAGGCTTCCTAGCACCAAACAGGCTTGAAAAATCTGACGTGAATCATAGATCCTGCCCACTCCTCTATTCCTTTTCCCATTGCAAACACCATGGGGAAGGTGCCATCCTTATCTCTCCATGCTGTTTGAGCCAGGTTGATCACCAGGCCATGAGTACCTATCCTACATAATCTCAGAGCACCTGTGACAAACCAAGATTGTTTACTCATACTTTCAAGATTATTTGAGTTCTCTGCTACAAAACTATTCTTAAACTCCTCCAATACACCTAGAAGCAAAAACCTAAAGCACCAACTGATTCCAAAGCACCAGGATTTGTCAGCCCTAGGTTTGCAAATAAGCAGGACCTTGCTGATCATAACCCAAGGGCAGGCACTACCCAGGAATTCCAGTTTAACCAGTTCCACGATTTCTACCCCTGATCCCTCCTACTTTCATGGAACAACAGAAAGCAACAAAACCCTGCCCCAATCTATACCGGAATAAACAATTCATTGCGATGAAAAGCCACCTGCTCCCCCCACACAGTTAAAAGCATTTCCAAATTCCAGCTCGCTCTCAGCCAGCACAGATGGACACACCAGGCACACAGACACCTGCTTTGCTTCCAGCACAGCCTTTGTGCTGCCGAGACACAAAGCCCGATGGCAGAGGCTGCCTCCACCAGAGCTGTTTTGTTAAGGGATCACGACATAAACCAGCAATCCTCCAGCCACAAAAACAGCTCAGACTCACTCCTAGCCCAATTAAATTGCAATCTGCTAAAACACACAGGCACTCTCTGGCTTTTGGGGACCACGTCCCTCCACTGGCAGATCACTTCCTGAGATCTGACTAATGCATCACCTGCCCCACGTGTCCCCACATGATTAAATTTAACAGGCAATAGCTCAGTCATCACCAGAGATTTTCACTTTCTTGCACACCCTGCTCCCATCCAGGGCAAAGCTGCAGGAAGGAAATAACCCCTTTGCAAAGGAAGTGATAGCCCCAAGAGCAGGCAGTAAAACACTAAAATGGAGCCTGAATTCTGCCTTGCTCACTCCTGCCAGACCTGCCCTGTAATCCCTCAAGTGTGGTGGCATTTAGGGCAGCCTTGGATTCGCAGCAGGAACAGGGCTGTTCTAGGCAAATGCAGGCCTGGCCACCAGAGACTGCTGAATACTCACTCAGACACGGCTGCCTTTGCCGAGACAAAGTCAGTGCAAGAGGCTGTTCCTGCAGTGCACACTGAGCTCCACAAGCACCAGACACCAACATCTCCTTCCCTGCTTCCCTGTTCCCCTGCTTGTGGTTCCTGTGCTGTTTAGCAAGTCTGGCCGTCTGCAGAACACTTCCATTAGGAGCTGGCTGTCCACAGGACAGATTCCTGCCATGGTTAATCATTGCCCCAGCAGACCTAAGGCAGATCTGGTGTCCCACAGCTCCTGGCCCCTGCAGGAGCCGTGGGCTGGCTCAGCCCTCCTATCCACACAGCACTGCACTGGTGCCACCCTCTCCCTCTTGGCATCCCAAGCACAAGGGGAAGAGTTTCTGAGCACAGTGATCATGTTGCCCAAGACCAATTCTCCCAGTCCCCTCAAGTCTATGGGGATCTCTATCCACAGGATTCATTCATCCTGTCAGAACAGCTCAGGAACTGCTTCTGTCAACTTTTGGCTTTCAGCTTAGCTTTCTTTGAAGACAAATGCTAATATCCTTTAAAAAAAATCCAAATCTGATCCAACACCAGACTCATCACTGGTATGAATCACACAGCGTTGTTAATTCTCCTGCCCATCAAAAGAGAAATGTCTCACCTTGCAAAACAATTGTGGTGGTTGCCCAGGCTCACAGAAATCTGTCTCATCTGTTAAAAATCTGGGTGCACTGAATGAGACTATTTGACAAGCACTCTGCTGAAAGGCAGCAAACATTTCACCCCACAATGGCTACGTCAAACCCAGACAGGGATTACAGGTGGCTCAGCTAGGTTCCTATCAGCCAGCACAAACACGGCCTCCCAAGAAAGAATTCTTTTTGAAGACAGAGCTTGTAGGGACACTAAACTCCAGGATCAAGCCTGCAACTGTGAGAAAGCTTCACAAAATCAAGCTTGGAAGATCTCGCACTCCAAACTGCTACAATCAAAAGCAGGGAACAAAGTGTTCCTGCCGTCAACACTAACAGAAATGGCAAATAAACCAGGACCTCCACTTTACCCGCACACAGTCTGCCTAATATGCAAAGCTTCTCTGATCTCCAACTCCAAGGGACACCCACAATAAAACGGGAGCTATTCACTATGGAGGAGGAGACAGGAATAGCACCCACAGAGCTGAACAGTGCTGGCACCCACCACCCCAGTTCCCCATGCACTACATTCCCAAATGCTTTAGTGCTGCATTTTGAACAGCAGGTTAACCCCATACATGATTTACCTCAGGGACATGGGCAAAAGTCAGCCTGCTGCTGCTGCTGAGCCCCACGCACAGAAGTTAAACACAACAATTTTCAGCCAACATCTCCGACAGACTCTTGGCAATGGACACATTCCCCTCCTGTTTAACGGAGATACAAATCCATTCCCAACAGATTCCTGTTTCAACTGCCCTAGTTGTCACAAGCAAGTCACATGCCACATCAGAACCAGAATTTTGGACGCGGAAGCTTTATTTGCTTTTAAAGCGCTCGTGCTCAAAGGAGGGCAAGGATGAAGAGGGTACGATCGATGCAGGCAAGCATTAAACTGTCACACTTCCCCAAAAGCAACCATAACACCAGCTTCAGACAAGGTTTGTTGAAGCCAAACTCATCAGCAGCACTGTCAGCCATCCCAGAGGACTCTCACCTCACTGAGGGACCCAACAGCTAGTGCCCTTCTCCAGGATCGACGTTATGCTCCAAGTTCAAGAACGCAACATATTTTATGGGACACCAGAGCAAGGTGACATGTGGCTCTAAATCCACACAAAACCACTACCCACCACATTATCTTGAGGATGCAAATCAAACCCCTTGCTGCTGGCATTAAGAATGAAAGCTGCTTCCTGCAGCAAAGTCACCTTGGAAATGCCAAAGAATTTGAGCTTTCAGTACAACAGGACTAAACCACAGTCGTAAAGAGTATCCCAATAACTTACGAGCCAACAAATAATACCAAACCCTGAGGGAAGGGTTTGTGGAGAACACAGGAAGACTCAAGTCTACAATCACAGGTTCAATTATCTTAAACGTCAATCAAAAGGTAGTAAGATAAACATTCACATCAGCATAAGGAATCCTACTCTGCATTTACTCAGCAGTGCAGCCACACATCACAGGACAAAGCAATGCTCACACCATAATATTAAAAATAGTAATACTATTAAAATGAAAGAGCTGTTTCAGTATTCATTACATTCACCAGAAACGCAGAATAGCCTTCAATATTATCCCCTATGAAACGACTCTGCTCAGCAGAACACAGGCATGAATCGGCCACGACATTCATGCGAACCTGCAATGGACTAAAAGCAAACTCCACCCACTTGTTAAAGATTTCACTGCTATAGAAACTCTGATTAAATACATAGAGCCATGAATCAGCCACCTGAAACGAAGGAACACCTCAGCAGGCACAGCAGCACCCAGCACACTGACATTTCAGCCACCACCAGCCCCCCAAAACTGTGGCATTATGCAGAAAAACAGCTTTATCCAGACATTTCAGCTCCCACGAACATTTCATCTTTCTTACCTTTGGGGTTGGTTGTTTTAGGGGCTCTCTTGGTTTTGGCAATGCTTAAAGCTGCACATGCCCCTTACAGGAACAGCAAACAGGCTCCAAATCCATTTTGCCACAACTGGATAAAGCACCTAAAACCAAAACCCTGATGCCTGTGGACCAGCTGTGTCCCTGCACTGCAATTCCAATCAAGCCCACAGAAAAGCGGGAGGAAGATGGCAGGGCTTACCAGCAGTTCCTCAGTCTAGTCTCTGAACAAAGTGGATTTAAAAGAGGTTTAATTTTCCCAGAGGCTAATGCTCTCAAATCTAAATAAATCCTCCAAAAGAAGAGATTATCCATAAATTTACTAGTTAGAAATGTTAATGTATCCAGTGTTTATGCAAGGACTGCTGCTCTCCATGCAAGAGTATCGCCTATACAATTCCATATTAAAGGAGAAATGGATTTCTGGTGGTTTCTCCCCCACCTCTCTTTCCATGCTCAAATGTGGCACAGCAGCTTTATAAATCCCACTTCCCAAGAGCAGCAGGAATTTACTGCAGAATCAAGGCAAACTTTTTTCTATTTCACTGAAAAAGCTCTCAAAAATCCCCATTTGCAAAATAACTTAATACAAAAAGCAAGATCCACAGGCAGAAAAGCCCAGTGTGAAACCTGAATAAGCATTTAAATTAAAAAATTGCAGACTTAAAACTTAAAATTACACATTCACAAAATACAGGACAAGGTGAAAAATCAAGAAGCAACTCCTTGAACACAGTTGATGCTGGACTTACAACAATACCTGCTGTTCAAACACTTCCTCCTGTTATTCATATTCCATTTACTAAAGGGCCCACCTACACACCACACGACACGGAGCAGGATGGGACCAGACCAGTAGAACCTGGCTGCTAATTATGGCCCTTAAGGCTGAGATGAATTAATTTGTCCCTCTAGCTATAAACAGGAGGATGACTACACCCTCACTAAGCACAGGTAATTTTGGAGAGGATAGACAGAAGGATGAAACAAGGAAAAAGTGACTTGCCTGACATCAAACACCACAGCAGCAACATAGCTGGGAGCTAAACCAGGCCTCCTGTCCACCTGAGCACCTTTATCTTCCCTGGACTCACAGTTGATAAGCAGAGAGAACACAGTCATTAAAATACAGATTGAAGGCTTCATTTGGAGGCTAGAAGCAGATGTGGAATAATACTGATTAGTGTAATCACTAGTGTCACATTGATTTTGGGGATCCAGCAGCCTCACAACAATCCACTTCCCCAGCCTGATGTGCTCACACAGGTTTTTGCAGGTGACCAGACTGCAGCACGTTCAGGACACCTCGCACAGCCAGTTTAATAAATTCAGCTTGAAAATTCCCCCCTTTCTTTCCTCCAGATGCATTTTGTGTAAGTCCACCAATATCCCCAGAGAAAATGGATACTTAACAATGCCAAATAACAGCCTTGCTGGCTGAGGGACAGAAGAATCCAGCCTGACCTCAGGTATCAGCAACTGAGTAGTCCCTGCATGAACAAAGTTTTCCAGTCCAGGAAAGTTCTTCCCTGCAAACCATTTATCCTCATAGTCAGGGAAAAAATCCTGTATTTATAAGACAAGTGAAACAGAACAATAATAGCAAAAAAACACTTTTTATAACGTTAGGTGCCAGGTAAGACTTTTCCTCAAGTTTCCCTTGCTGCTGTGGCACTGCTGACCCTCTATTAACTGCCTTCACCTTGATCTGAACAGGTACAGAACAGCCAAGTGGCCTGAAGCCACCACTAACTCCAAAACTGCTGGAAAACAGTATGAGCCAAGAGAACTGGACATGCTCATGTGACAATTTCACCCAGAGGTAGATACTGCTTTAGGAAGGTGCAGTTGAGCCAGGAGAAATCCTGTTTACAGACACCTGCAATCACAGGGCCTCTGTCCATAATTGTGGGTCTGTTAAAAACTGATTTGAAAGCACAAGACGAAAAATTCTATGACCTTGCTCCCCTCTGGCCCTGATCCACAGGCAGGAGGAACAGGATATAGAGCAAGTCAGGAGCAGGATATAAGCACTAATTTAACTCTCAGCACAAGGTAAATGAAGCTTCCGTGACCCTACAGGGAACATGCCACTTCTCACTTGCTGCTAATCAAAAAATATAAGTGAAGAAGACTTTGCTTCTAAGTATTTGGTCTCCTCTGGCATCACACAAACACCCTTTACAAGGGAACAAATCTAGCAGGAGTTGGACTCCACGACCCTGATGGGTCACTTCCAGCTCAGCATATTCCATGATTCTGTAACAGCTCTTTTCCTGCTTCTCCTGTTTCCTACATAGCAGTAAATTACACCTGGTTTGCAACAGACACTGAACTTAGTATCACCAAAAATAAAAGCCCAAATTTGCTAGCACAAATCTGACAGCTTGTCACTATTTCAGTAATTATCCTCCTGCTCCTTCTCAGTCCCAGCTGATAAAGATAACCTCATCAGCACAAGGTCATCCATCCAGGAACATGGAGCAAATATTCTGTGGATCCATCCAGATTTCCACTGTCAACATTGCAGCAGAGCAGCTTTAAAAATGCATTCTCACAGAACCTGAAGCAGCCAGCAAAGACCAGCTCAAACCCTCCTGACCTTGCTTCTATCCCTGCACAAACCCACTTAAGTCTCCCCTGCACTGGGATCCGAAGGCTGGCAGGTGTCAGCTGTACCTGCAAACCTGCCTCCTGCAGATCTTGGCACTGCAGCAAACCAGCAAAAACTTTTAGACGGCTCTGGAGAGAAGAGGAATCGGTAACACACCACCAGCAGCACTTTTCTGCATCTGCAGGGGAGCTCTTGCCAACACAGAAATAACATTGACCAAATCCCCCTTCCAGCAGGCACAGGGAGAACAGCCGATCCCCCCGACCTACAGCAGTGAGTTCAGTTGGTGACAGACATCCTGATTTGATTTTGAGTAGGAGAGAAGGATTAGTCAAGAGAACACAACCTTCAAAGGCATGTGAGTGCAGCCAAAGTCCCCTGAAAACAGGCACAGTGACATGCTTTGTTCAAAGCTCAGATACTCCAAAGGCGACAAGCTTTGGCTTTATCCCCCACCCACGAACACCTCTGGAAGCTTCACCTCCATGAGCACAGCCTGAGACACAGCTTGCGATCCCAACCTCAAGGCCACATCCAGCAACAACCTCTTTTTTTGCTAAGTCACCCTCTGCAACACAGTGTTTATGCACAGAGAGGTCTGAGCATGGCCCACCATTAAACACTGCAGACACCAGACAAAGTCAGTACCTCCCAAACTTTGATCCAAGTTTACAAATCAAGGCTTTTCCATACGATTAGGGCCAAATTTTTCTTGCTTGCACCTGTAAAAGCTAAGAGAGAACTGAGGAGAGAAAAGCACATTAAGAGAGGTTCACCCTTCCCACAGACAAGTGTGAGGTGATGAAGGAAGCCCATTTGGGGCAGCCACAGGTTTAAATCAATAGTGGGGATTAATCCTGATGGCTTTTGGACAACTAAGTCTGTGGCAACACAGCTCTAATTAAGGGGTTAACTTTTGGGGATTGGTTAGCTAAAGGAAAACCTTCGGGTACTGGCAGCCAAGAGATTCCTGCTTTTAGCAGCAGCTTTCTGGAGCTGACGGTGAAAAGGTTCAAACCCTCAGGTCTAACAGCACTTAAACTTTACCCAAGTCCAATAATCTTGCCCAAAAGTGTTTCAAAAGGACCGAATATCTATTTAGCACAGAAGTGCCAGGCTTGCACAAACCAACCTCATCAGTATGCACCTTGTTTTGCCCCATGACACTCAGCAGCTGTGGCTAATTAGTCCTTGATAATGAATTGCCCATCACGACTGCTGAACTTCCCCATGCAGCTGGTAGGTGAGCGATTCCTAACTGTGCTTTGGAATCAGTATGCCAAAGGCACAAACACAAAAGAATAAAGTTAACAATCTGTTTACCCCTTCCCCCACTCTTCCAAAGCTGCTACCAGCCAAAGGCTCAGGGAAAAAAATAATAAATCTATTTCCAGGGTTCAGCAAAGGGAAACCATTTGGACTGCTCTCAATTTTCATCTTTGCCACCAGTACTTCATGTTATTTCTCTGAACTCATTCAAGTTAGGAGATGAAGCCTGTTCTTTTGGCTAATAGCATTTAAAGCCTCTCTCTGGAGATAATTAGTCCTCCCTCCCCCATCCCATCCTCAGAAGAAAGAGCAGAGAGTCACCAATAAACAAAGAAATTCAGGCAGTGACAGCCAGGGTATAGCTGGGACCTAAGCTGCCTCTCACCTCCCTACCCTCAGCACAGCTGATAATCAACAACAAGTGACACCACAAGCAATAGAATGAACAGCACAAGAATTTTCAGATAAAGGGCTTCGTCATTTTGAAATCAGGAAAACAGCAATTCCTCATCTACAAGGAGCAAAATTCCAGTGTGTCACTGCTAGATGTTCTGCCTGGTCACCTTCCAACCCTGACAGATCGTCCTGAGTCATTCAAAATCAGCAGATAAGAGCAAGAATTGGGAAATCTGCAGCCCTTTACCTCTGATTGCAGGCCTGTCACCCAGCCACTGGCAAATCACAGCAACCTCCACACCTCAGCTCCTACTGAGACACAGTAACTCCTCCGGTGACAGAAAAAATTAAGGGCAGTCACCACTGGGAAAGCACCTCTGCTGAAGACTGACAAAATTCTGTATATCTATATGCCAACTCCTCACGTGGAATCTGCCCTTGGATTCAGGGGCGCAGTTTGGAAGGAGTTAACCCTCCAGCCATGGGGATGAGCAGCCATGCCTGCTGCATTCCTTGCCTAACCATGACCCCACTGCGCAGGGAAGAACTGGGAATAGTTATCACCACAGCACTGACACGTCAGCAAGAGCAACTAATTAACTGATATAAATAGATCTCTGAAAGGGCTTTTTTCCCCTCGACACAAAGCCGAGGCCCAACGCTGCCACAGTTGCACATCCATTAGTTTTCCACGGGCTCCAAACTTGCCAGCAAAAAATAAAAGCATTCTCACGCTCAGAAAAATAAACCCACATGGCGTTTGTATGCAGAAAATCACTGCTAAAGAGAATTAGGGAACGGATTACGAGTGATCCGGAGCATCTCCTCTCCCACCTCAATGGATGCAGGAGCAGGATGATGTCTTTGCCCCCAACAACCCTACAAGCTTCCGTGCAGCCCAGAGTTCCAGTTTTGCCTGAAAAATGACATGTTTTGAGGTAATCCAAATGATCCCAAGGATATTGGCATCTTTCTTCACTCATGGTATCACTGAGACCAGCCACAAAAACCCAGTTCTGCTTTAAGCTCCCCCCATCCCTGGCCAGACACAGGTTTTGTACAGCTTGTAACTGAATATTCATCACCAGCTAATAAACCTGCAGGAAACACAGTCTCAGCGATTTTTAATACATATAATGCTCCAACACATGCCAAACACAATGAAATTTGATCAAAATAGAAGCCATTTGTTTAAATACAAATGATTTGGCTCTCAAAACTGTCATCAAATTAAACTGGAAATCAAATTAACCAGTGATTGAATGAAGTAGAAGGCTGTATAATCACAGATCACTGATCCAGCAGCACAAAAACAAGGATGCAATCACATTCCCCTTCTTTGTGGCACTGCCCCGTGCTCCCAACAGGACTCCCACTCCATCTCCCAGGACTCCAGTATGCTCCATGCCTCAGACACAGCTCATTTCTTGGTGATTCAGAAAGAAAATGTTCCTTGGAAAAACACTCTGAGACATTATCAGATAGGAGTATCACCTGTGAAAGGACACACTGACACATTTGAAACTGCCTTGACTTGGGACAGAACAGCGCAGACACTCCCAGCACTGTTTGCAACAACAGGTTTAAACCTACCCTCAATGAGAGAGGGGTTTTGTTGCCATCACCGTCCAGATACTCAGCTTCAGTTGGTGTAACTGTGCCAGCCCTGTCCCTCACCATCGGCCTCGTTCTGGCTCTATTTTGCCCTTTTTTGCAGTCTTCACAAATAGGAATTTAAACCATGTAAGTTTATGATTTTAGGTGTTGTCTACTCTTAAAAGCAATTTGGATTCATTTAAAAGGTCTGTTTGAAGAGCATCAGGGATTCCTGAGGAAATCACAGCAGGGAGAGGAAGCTAATTACACTCCATTGCAACTTCTATAGCACATCAAACTAACTCAGCTGAACATCCTTTACCCACCAAGTGGACTATGGAAACTTCATCAATCCCCTTACCTGATTCTGCCCAGGACTTGCTTTTGAAAAACAGGAGCATTGGGAAACTTCAAGTTTAACACTCACTCCTGTACAATTCCAGGTTTCTTTAAGCAATAAAGAAGCAATTACAAGGAGAAGAGAAGGCTCCTGGGAGATCTCACTACAGCCTTCCAATACTTGAAAGAAGATTATAAAAAGAAAGAGAGTGACTTTTTATGCAGGCAGAAAGTGATAGGACAAGGGGAACAGTTTTAAACTAGACAAGGAGATTTGGATGGGTATTACAAAGAAATTCTTCCCTGTGAGGGTGGGGCAGGCCCTGGCACAGGGTGCCCAGAAAAGCTGTGGCTGCCCCTGGATCCCTGGAAGCGTCCAAGGCCGGGCTGGCCGGGGCTTGGAGCAACCTGGCATAGTGGAAGGTGGTATAAGAGAAGCTTTAAGGTCCCTTCCAACCCAAGCCATTCTGGGATTCTTTGACTCCCACTTCTCTTTCTAGGCTTGTGAAAGCAGCATTTAAACATTCTAAAGCTTAAGGAGCTTTACAGTTCATTTCAGCCTCAGCTGAGCACCTTCTCACATCACTCACTTTTGTTGCAGTATTTCAGCCCCAGAGAAGGGCACCAAGCCCTCACCTACCTCCACCTGGACAAACACAACCCAATGCAAGGCACAGAGGTAAATAATTCATCTACATGCAAACAGAAGGAAAGAACAATTAAGCCAGAAAGCACAGCGGGGACGTTTCAAATTTCAGTCAACATTAAGGCAGGAGAGAGCAAACAAAGAAATACCAACGGGCTGCCTCAGAGAGAAGTTTGGCGAAGCTGGAAACACTCACAGCAAGGCACGGGAGGGCAGCAGGGACGAAAAACCGGGTTTTACTGTTGTCCCAGCCCAAGCCGTTCAGAGTTTCCGAATTGTCCTTCGGAGGACAGCAGCGAACAGGGACGGGAACTCCGCTTGTTGCGTTCAGAACCGGCGTACGGGGTGGGTTTGACCCGCGAGCCGGTTCCCGTGGAGCCTCCCCGCCGGGACGCCCCCGGCGCGTCCGCCCGCAGCGCCCGCACAGCCCCAGCCCTTCCGCGGCATCCCCGG
>VXBT01013755.1:0-12405 GCA_013400235.1 Oriolus oriolus
CTGCAAAGCCGATACTTTGTAGATTCTGCAAGTCTCACCTGCACTTGCTGATATCTATGTCTGCAAGTACAACAGCCTTCCATGCAGTGAAAGCCCAGAGCTCCCAAAAGAGTCAAGTGGCTTTCCCCTCTTCTATCCTATTCCAGACAAGGGAAAGTTAGACATGAAACTGTGGCATTTTGTGCCTGATAAGAAACTTTTGGAAATTAGTTTCCTTTAGTGCCAGTCAAACCAGAGTATGATAAAGCGAAATAAACCAAACCTGAGTCTCTCCTGTCTTGCTGTAGTTGCGCCTTCCCCCCCTCCCCCTCTGCTTCTTTCTTATGTTTTCCCAGAAATTCTCCCAGCTTTGCTGACGGGCTTGGCCTTAGCCAGCAGCAGGTTCATATCAAAGTTTGCTTGCACTGGCTCCATCAAATGTGAGAAAGCCTCAGCAGCTTCTCACTGAAGCCACCCCTGTAGCTCCCCAGATGAAGTGCAGCCAGAGGACCATCAGCTCTTCGCCCCAAGGAAGCCATGAGCTGTGTTCCTGAGAGCAAGAGTCACCACAGGAAACTGTCTGCAGACGGTTTTTTGTCAGAAAACGCTGAAAGAATAAAAATAATAAATTTTTACATTGTCCTGCAATTTGCTAAATTGTGGAGTAAACCCAAAGAATTTTCATCAGTGTTCAGTAGCTTTTGGTGGACTTGCCATGTCAGTTTTCGTTACACAATTTGTGAGTTACGTATAGTTGTTATTATTCCAATAAATAATTGTAATAGTAAGTTATGTTTTTTGTTATTTCAGTTCATTTCTCATATGGAGCCTGGCACCCTCACTGAGCCAATTAGTACCCTAATTACAATCACGTCACTTTTGTGTTATTTAAGTATAATTTGGGGCATCTGAGTATAATTTGGGGGATTTAACGGAATCATAATATTAAACTGTGTGGTAAACGAAACTTGCAGACTGCTGATACATTAAAATACCTGAGGAATTTAGCTGCCACCCACCTCGTTGGTGGCATGCAAGGGTGTGGCTGACACCAGCAGGGAGACAGAGATCACCAGGGGAGCCACGGTTTCATCCCCGACAGGCACTCAGGGTTTGAGGGGGTGTTTTTCATATGCTGCTGTTTCCAGTGACAGTTCCTGAGTGTTAATGTTTCTGGTTTCATGCCCCATAACACAGAAAAGGGGGCATTGGCCATCCAAGGACTTGAAAGTCCTTTGCAAACAATTCCTACATCCTTAGGAATTGTTTCTTTGTTACACATAACAAAAATGATGATATAAGCAACTACACCAAATTTCTCTGAGCACAATGTAATTCAGAGAGACCAGAGCAGGAATCCTTAGTGTTTCAATTCCTTGTCTTTGTTTTTACAAAACTGAGCTTGCTATTAGCTAGGACAATTTTTACTCCTATTTCACAGCTAAGAGCTAGTAACAAAATCTAGAAACAGTAACATTATATGGACGAAAAAGACATAGATATTTGTCTTACCCCATATTTAATTAGAAAGCCATTTTGGATAGTTCAGTAGGGACACAGAATAAGGTGGAGGGATTTACCTGCTGGAAGCAGAAATTAGACTTCCTTATATTCTTATGACTTTATGTTTGTCATATAATATACCGAATAAATTTGGGAAGGGTTATAGGATATAGGTTTCTTTCAGCAATGAACAAATGAATTAAACTACTCTAAGTCACATACAGCATTGTGTTTTAAAACAGTAAAGGATGGCATGTGACTTCAAAAGTGTATAGATAATATGCTTAGATGTTTTGGCACTAATATTCCAAAGAAGGAGGACCTATTTCAATAGTATATTGAATGGCAATTGCTTACTCTTTTGTAAATGTGAAAACATTATTACCAGTGAAAAAACCTGGTGAATTCTTCAATTTTAAATGTATAGTAGGACTTTAGGACCTCTCTTTCTTGAATCCCTCTTAATCCACAGAATCTTGAGTAGCTCTATAAAAATAATTAAACAATTCCTAAATGTTAATTTGTAAGTTAGTACACAAAATAGAACAACTGAAATAGTGCTGTGGTACGACAAACCAGGACAGTGCCATCACAAAATTCCTGGAGGAAACGCTTCTTCAGAAACACTGATGGAATGGAATTTACTGACCTCAATCCTGTAATGTAGCTCAGTCCAAAATATTCAGTTTATTTTCTCACCAATCCTTTCAAGCATAAAACAACCTCTGGAATTTAAAAGCACAAGTGGCAGTCTATGGCACATTGGGTAATATGGAATTAACCAATATAAATACACTGCACAGATACATACACACATTTACATATACAGAGAGAAAGAGACAAGAAAGATGTGCGCACTCAGGCTCAAATTAAACATTGCTCAAGTCTTAAAACAAGAGTAAGTATTTATCTATGGCATACAGCCTTGGGAAACATTTTATTTCTAATAGATTTAAAGATAACTATCTGTGATAGGAATTTTTAAAAGCAGTCATTCATAAAAAGTTTATAAAATCAGTCAGTCATTAGAAAGCAAGCTGATAAAACTATTTACCTTATGACATTTCATACAGAAATCTGCTACCTGCAAAGGCAATGGAAACTGTTCTGCTATGTATTATTTCAGCGCTATGCTTTAAAAAGACAAAATTCAGAGTCCCTAAATTTAAGGAGTATGGATTGCAAATACGAACCAACAGCAAAAAATTAGAATGAGTTAATGCAGATCACAACTGTTACATCAAAATTAACCAAGCAACACAAATTCAGTACTATCTGTTTCATGGAACATTTTAATTTTTATAAAATTTGTCAGTACTGTTGTCCCGTATGTCAACGTGAAATGTAAAATTATACAGGCTCTACTTTATACAGGACATATTGGAGAAGGGAGAGCTCATGTAGTGCTGTAAAACTGAAGTGGAAATGAATTTTGCAACAGCATTCTGCGAAGAGATGTGCAATGAGAAATGGATTAGTCAGGGAAAAGTTGTTACAGTAAATGAGACACGAAATTATGAAAGCCTTGCTGAGGGTTTTTAGGTATTAGGATGGATAAGAAAGGGGGCCATTACGACTATGTATTGCTAACATTTTTACTTCTTTATGTTTCATTGCAAATGCTTGACAGAATCATTACCAAGCTTATCTTTTGGATGGGGCATCTAGGTGAAGCTGGATTGCTTTTAACATTTCCCGGATAGTTACTAAGTGGATGGAGTACTGACTCTTTTGTTGTATTTTTCAGATAAATCTTCATCTGAATTAAATACCAAATATATTATTTTGCTGTCTGCATTTTCTCAGCCTTTCTGTAATGCTCTAATAGATGTCCTTCCACAAAAATAGGAAGAATGTTATTTAGTTGCTAAATATTACTCAAATGTTAAGTGCATCTCACAGCATGGGGATGGGTATGAAGCAGAAAGCATACAGCATCTTTAATCTGTTATTATGAATATTGCAAATAAAAGAAGAAATGTTTTCTGATGCAATTACTCTTTTGAACAGAAATTCCACAAAATTTGTATTCTTGATTCAAAATCTTGCACTTTGTGTTCTGCATCACTTTTGGGTTCTTTAGCGTACATATTTTTACTGATTTTAAGTTTGGATTTTCTTCTGAGTTATACAGTATGAAAAAATAAGCAATTTTGAGTTACAATCATAGTTTGTATCAAAAACTATGAACTCCTTTGAGTCTAAGAATATACTTCTCTATACTTCTTCTAAGAGATGTTTAACAGGCTGGTACCATGTTTCAAAGTGAGTTTGCACCAATAGGATCATATCGCTTCTGGTGACTTTTATAAAATTTGGCTTAATATAAGCGGCATCTCATGTGTGATGGCATCTCATGTATGAAACCAGACACACCCACCAAAGGCTAACATAAAAATAATGGATAAGGGTTTCGGGCTTTCAAGGCAAATGTGTTTTGAGAACAAAAATAATAGTTTATTATACCATCTTTTGCTGGCTACTTATGACTATTTAGACTGTGCTGCTACTCTCAAGATATTGATGATCTAAGACATTAATAATACACTAGTAGATAAAAAATTAAATCTTAATTTCTGCTAAAAATGCTGTGGTACTTATCAAAGGATATTATTTAGCAATTTTTAATACCTCGTTAAGAGCTGCACTCCAGCACTTTCAGTGGTTTGAGAAGTTTACAATTATTTCAGGGTTTTATTATAGATTCATAAATCCTTAATTCGTAAGTCCTCTACTATAGGAGAGATGGAATTTTCTAAAGGGAAAACTTGCTTTGCATTGATTCACAGCATTTTAGTAGTATACACATACTTCTAAATGTTTTTTATTTGATGAGAATACAAGCTGGAGCAGAGCACTCTGCATGCACTACAGCTATAACACAGAAATAATGGTACCTTATGATGTTTGAAATGGTTTGGCAACCCAGTTTAATAGATCTGCACTAAGTATATACACTATCCATCACTTTTTACCCACATAAATGCTAACAGCATTATCTATTTCATCCTTATGGAAAGACAGAAACAAGAATATCTTTGGCAAAACATTCACTTTGTCAGTGGCCAGTCTTTTTCATCATAGACCTACGTGTTTTCTCCCCAGTGCTTCACATCTCTGTTTACTAAAATGATGATTTAACATTTACAGCTTCTAGGTTATTTTGAGCTTTGAATTTTCAAGTATGGGATAGAGCTTGCTGCACATTTGTACTCCAGTATTTCACAGGGAATAGTGATTCCACTTTAGTGTGCTTGCCAACAGCAGTTCAGCATTTGTGCCACAGCCTTTAATGTCAAGTACTTTTGTGAAGTTCTGGATTTCTTTACCTATTTGTTTCAGATCATGTTAAAGTTTATCACCATTTAAAAATATTTTTGGTGTAATTTTTAATTATCTCACCATGCATATAAAAGGCTGCATGGTCAATAAAGGCAATAGGTTGGAATGGAGATTAATGGGCATCCTTAGCTAATTCTGCAATTTAATGTAAACAGCTACTTTTGAAACTATAGAAAAAGTATTTATTTATTTATTTATTTTAAATGTGATAGAACACTCCTTCTGTTTCTGTCATTGCCCTAAAAAAATTTCCAAGGAATAAAGTTTGAGCAGAGAAAAACAAGAAAAATACATATGCTGTTAAAAAAAATAGTTCTACCCAAACTGGGATATCTGGTTACCTAACTTACGGTTTACTGTCATCTCTGCTCCTTCTACTTACTATAATTTCTGGGAATCACTCCTTTCACTGAACCAGAATCTGCCTAATTTTCCTTCAACACTGTATCGTTCCTATTTAATGTTTAAATTGTTTATTTATGTATCCTTCTGTCAGCTTCACTTCATGTCTGCTATTACAGCCTTCAGAATAACTATACCACACTGCATCTTTCCAGCAGTATGATAATCTGCAAGATGAATTTCACCAGTAGATCCTTAGATTTAACAATTTTATTTTTTTATATCCATGACTAAACTTCAAACTGTGTGTGACTGTCCTAAATTTCCCTTTCTGTCTAAAACTGTTGTGGGCCATCCAGTTCTTCATTGTCATATTGCCGTGGAATACAGGTTGGAGTTAGTTCAGATGTAAAGGCATTTTTCCAACACTGTTGCTAACTTAGCAAGAGCTAATAATGGAGGTTTCTGGATGGTGAGAAACCTGGTACTCTACTGCTTTGCGTGCAGCCATTCAACTGTTCATCCTCTTTCCCTCTGGGACTCCTTTGGACTGCTCTCTTTGGAAGAGCTGGCATTCCATGTATCACACCAGAGTTCTCCTACATGACAGGGCAGAAAGAAACCTGTCCTTAAATCACTGCCCACTGCCAGGACATCATTCAGCACTGCAAATGCAATATGCTACTTTTGCTTTTGATGGGGTAGTGACTGCAGCAGCAGAGGCACGGATTCTTGCCCGATGACAGCTGTGCACATCCTGACACAGCTGTATCGATATTCTCTGTGCCAGGCGTGAGACTTCTTGTCCACTAACGGTCACATTCAGGGTGATTAAGCATCTGTAGAGATGGAAGGACACCAGGCTTCCTCAAGCCAAAAATTCGCAGTTGTTGTGCTTCTTGTGAAGAAACTAGTTGCACCTGTGCAACAGAATCAGGAGAATCAAATTGTGAAGAATGAACTCTGAGCTATTTTATGCAAAATCCCGTATTTGTTCTACAAAACTGTGTTGTTGAATGGAAACCAAAACACTGTAATTCCTGACATCTTCTGTTCTTCATCTTTTATCCTTTTTTATTTGTTCAGAACTCCTGACATTTGAAGACCACAGTTTTGAATTATTTTTCAGAACCCAGAATTGCAATTCAATTGCTTTCTAATTGGTATTTAATAACTTAATAATTACAACTTACTAATCACTCAATGAAGAAAATACAAGTGATTAAAAGCAATGCAAAACATAAAATAATCTAGTTATATTCACTATGTTCATTTATGTTCAACTACTATTTATGTTCAACTACAAAAGCACAATTTTAAAATGGAAAGGATGAGAGACACACTGAAAAGTTATTTGCCAGGATTATTTGGCTGGAAGAGATGATAGCAGTAGTCGTACCACTGTCTAGACAATTTCCACTGATATCTACGTGTGTACTTCTTACTGAGGAATGTGGAAATGAGGAGAGGTTGGGGAGGTGTAAGAAAACAGCCACAGAAGACAAGCATCTGCAGTATAATACAGCAAGAGAAAACACAGCGGTAGGAGAGACGGAGATGTGCTCCCTTGTTCAAACAGCTCTTTTATCACTTTCCTTAGCTTCTGCTCTTCCTCCCACTCTTAAGTTGGTATAGGGAACATATGCAAGCAGAACAGACTGCTAGTGCTGCTTGGCTTCACTCCAAAGCTGCTTGGAATGTTCCACTCACTCCCAAACAGCATGTGTTTGCTTTGTCACATCTTCCCTCATGACTGCAGCTTACTATTCACTGCTCCCACGCGCTGGCTTCCATGACAGATTAGCCATCCTTGTAAAGGTAGCATTTGTGGCAATGTGTGCCTTCATCCACACCTGTCATGACTCCTTAGAAAGGAGGGGAAAATTGCTAGTGTTCTGCCCCCATCTAGACAAATAAATAGGTCTTCTTCCAGCAAGAGTAACTTTTGTTACATGATTACATCCTGCTGTTTTGGCCAATGCCAGTGATTGCTGGGCTCTTACCTTTACTGTCTGTGGGATGGGAAACAGGCAGACAAGTTCAGTCAGGGAGAAGAATGAAGACACCTTGTTAGTGATAGCTATGATGTGTTTGCACATTCCTAAAACACAAGCAATCCTTGTCATGGGAGAAGGGCTTGACTCCTTACATGAAGACAAGCAACAGATCCACAAGGAAAAAAAATAGAGGGAAGGATGGTTTGCTGATGATTTACTTTTTGTAGTGTCCCAGAACAGACGGACAACAATAGAACTAAGGGGAATAAGAAGAGCAGCAGCATCTAATGGCTCCACTGGGGACAGCTTTTACTTTTTGTATAACCTTTGTTTCAAATAACATGACATTGAGCAATGTCATTCTAAGTGAGCAAAAGTGATTCTTTACTGAAGCCAAGACTGGTGTGAATTTGTTAATACACAGCATGCCCTTACAGCACCTGGACACCAGTGAAATCAGTTACTTTGAGAAGCAAATATAAGAAGTTGGTTCTCTGCTGTAAACTAAAGTTCAGTTCTGATCTCCTGAGGGGCATGAGGAACACTGGATTAATATGTTCTTACTTCAGTGTGGGTCTGGGATGGTGTACAGGGCAGCAACAGCCACAGAAAGAGTGGTGTAGAGCATAGGCATGCAGGGCACGAGATCCCTGGCAGTACTAGGCTGGCTTTTGGCAAAATGACTGCAGTCTGGCTGTGCACCACTTACCTGTTCCCGTCTGCAAATCAGCTATTGCCCTGAATATCCTTCTTCTCCTCCCAAAGAGGTGAGCTTTGTACAGAAGAATTCCAAATATTCTGCTACAATTCTGGAACACAGTGAGAAAATCTAAGTGTAGGGCTTCAGAAAGTAGTCAGGGTTCTCATAAGAAGGGCAAGGCACTCACCAGCCTGTGAGCATTCACTGTTGCCCTTGTTAGGTGACTCCAGGGACTTGGCTTGGACACACACGATCTCCTGTAAATTGGCTAAGCTGGCTTTACTCCGAAAAGAGTGCTAGTGTAGCTTGTGACAGTAGAACTGGCAAAGCTGCCCCACTCTCAGAAAAAGACTAATGCTACAACTTCAGACTATTAAAACGAGCTTATATTAGCTCAACACTCTGTATGCTGGAAACAGAGATTTTGATTCAGTCACCTGCACAGTGAAACTGGAATCATTGGAATCTTGTGGAATCAGTGCTTCACTGATTACAAGAAAGAGAGGTGACATGGGAGTCTGCATGTATAGTGATTTCTGACCTTTCTCCTATTTTCTCCATGTATTTTTCTTTTAAAATGATGTAAAAGATTTTGGGAAATAACGCAGCTCATGATCTTCAAGTATTACTTTGAAATGCCTGTTAATCACACTTCTCTTCCCTCCCCTAAAGTTAAAATCTTTCTAACATTTTGCGAGTAAATGTCTTTGCTGTGAAGCCTACAAAAATGTTCTTGCTACTTCAAATTGATCCAGGAGCTCATATTGAATAACTCTTCAGGTAAAGTTTTACCTAACAGACTAGGTGTCTTCTGCCTAAAGTTTTGCAAGACTTCACAATTGGTATCTGCACATGAGCTAATTTGAAGTTGTAACCTTCTGTAGTTATATTACCACAGAGTTCTACTCCTCGTCTCTACTATGTGAGTTTCTAGCAGTCATCCAGTCTTCCATGCCAGTAATTCTGCCCAGCTTCTGCAGTCTTAGCTATGTGCTTATGTGGCACATGGACATTTGTCATCCCCACTTTCTTCTAACCATCATGCTGGCTTTTGATGCTGGAAAGACTGCTCCACTTTATGAGAGGAAACACTCTTTACAAGAGTTAAAAGTTAAAGAGTTAAAGGTCTTTGTTACAGCTTGATTTTATTATTTGAAGGTCCATTCTCTGTAATACTGTGATCTATTTCATTGGAGCAGACTGCTAATCAAGACAGACTACTTGGTTGTCTACTCAGCACTTGAACATTTTAGACTGAAAAAACGTGATGGATTTTCTTGTCAGCTGATCTGAGCACTCCTCACCACCATCTGAGGTTGGCACAAACATTGCAAATCCCATGAGTCACAGAAAATTGAGAGAACCGGCGTTTGAAAGAATAATATCAAGTCAGTTCCTTACACAAGATTTCTCAAACACAGGTATCCAAGTACAGTACTCACAGAAGCAGCTTGAACACCTCTTTCTGAGGAAAGAGTCAATTCAGATTAAGATAATTTTGTTTGCTAAGAAAGCCTCCAGTTCAGAGTTATTGAAAAGCACTGAATTAACCTGCTTCCAGAAGGCTGGGGAATTTTCAGTTGAGAAAGATATTTTTATCTAAAGAAATTCACCCATTCTCTACTAAGAGGTATTTTTCAGTGAAGTTACTAGCATTTTATAAATCACATTGATGGATTTATGAGTTATTTCTTGCAACAGAATCAGAAACATTTAACTGCAAGTAGGTAATTCTAAAAAAAAAAGATTAAATTCTATCATTTGGAAATCATAGTGTCAAGAGGGGTTTTTTGAAGGGGGGATCCTTGGCTAGTCATATCTCTTTTCTAATTCTCAAACTCTGCAAACTGATTATAGTTGATTTGAAACCAAGAAAGCATCATTCCCCCCACCTTTTGTGCTCAATCCTTTTCACTTGTGGAAGATGAGGAAAATGACAGTGTCGATCCTCAGCATTAAATGATGACCAGTTACATTGCCCATGTGGTTCATGTATAGTACAAACTACTCAATTAGCTGGATAGATAAATTATTTCCATTTTCTATTAGCTTTCAGTCAGTTGGTATATCCCAAAGTTAACACCTATAGTAGAATGGTAGCACTTATAGTAGCATTTGGCAGCACTTACATGCTACCAATGTTCTACCTTTTAATCATAGAATCATAGAACACTCTCATTTGCAAGGGACCCACAAGGATCATCAAAGTTCAACTTTTGGCCCTAGGTAGGACACTGCAGGAGTCACACCATGACCCTGAGGGCATTGTCCAGACACTTCTTGAACTCTGCCAGGCTGGTGCTGTGACCACTTCTCTGGGAGCCTGTTCCTGTGCCCAACCACTCCCTCTGTGAAGACTCTTCACCTAATATCCAACCTAAACATCCCCTGACTCAGTTTCATGCCATTCCCTTGAGTCCTGTCACTGGTCACAAGAAAGAAGAGAGCAGTGTCTGTCCCTCCTCTTCCCCTCACAAGGAAGTTGTAACTGCAATGAGGTCTTCCCTCACTCTCTTCTCCAGGCTGAACAGACCAAGCAACCTCAGCTGCTCCTCATACGTCTTCCCCTCCAGACCCTTCACCATCTTTGTTGCCCTCCTTTGGGCACTCTCCAATAGCTTTATACCTCTCTTATCCTGTGGCACCCAAAACTGCCCCCAGCACTCGAGGTGAGGCTGCCCCAGAGCAGAGCAGAGCGGGACAATCCCCTCCCTTGCCCGGCTGGTGATGCTGTCCCTGATGCCCCCCAGGACAGGGTTGGCCCTCCTGGCTGCCAGGGCACTGCTGGCTCATGTCCANAAGTGTTCCTTCGAATCCTGCGTAGAAGTGAAAGAATATGTCAAAGAAGATAGAGCCCTGTGGAACCCCAATAGTGACTGGATGCCAGCCTGATGTTTTTCTAAAATACTTACTATTTTTCCAGAGAAAACATCCCATTGCAGTTTCATAATTGCCTTGAAAGGCATACGAGACAAGAGATTATTCCTCTGTAACTGTGCACAAATTATTATCAGAGAAATGTCACAATGTCAAACGTAGGATTTGAAGCACCAGCAACCATACAGGGAAATACATTCTTTTCAGCCAAACCTTCATTCATTCATGCATGCATGCATTCATTCATGCATTTTTAGCTCAAAGAGAAGCAAATATACAGTTGTCAGTGCACATAGCATTTGGACTGTAAGCATATATTGAGCCATGGGTGAAAACAACATGACTTAATGAGCTGTAACCATAACTGAGTAACAGGTATGATTGGGACTAATACTGCAATGTACTTCTGTTGATTGTGCAACAGCTGCCTTTTAACTTTTTAAAAAGCATTTTACACTTCATAGCAACCAAGAAGTTGAAAGTGTTTTGCTTAGAAGCTATGCTTTTATGATTTGTCCCATTTCCATACCATTTTATGTCTGAAAGTCCTTCACAAAAATTGAGAAACTTCTGCATAAATCAGAGCAGACCCTGAAGCAAGTGCCGCTTTCTCTACTGATCCATGCAAAATCAGTTCTCATGTACACGTAGGATTCTTCCTGACCCACTGACAGAACAACCCCACTGTAATGACTGCCAGTGTAAAGATCAGAGCATGATGACATATGTGGAGCTATTAAAAATCATAGAAGTACTAGCACTAGTGTGCCTCACAGTTAGCCTAGATTATTATGCAGGGAAAAAACCCCACATCTGAATAGCAAAAAATAATAGTTTTACTGTCATAGCAATTTCATTTTGTCTGACCTGCCTCAAACCTCTTTTTAAATTTTTTTTTTATTTAAACGAAAAGTTCGAATAATTTCTTTAGTAAGCACATAAAGACATTCAGGATTTGTTGGTTTTGAAGGTGTTGCGTCAACGTAGACTGTTTTGGTATGAAGAGCACTGAATTTCACATTTCAGCCATAGCTCTGAACCACAGGTGCTCCTTTGCATTTACTTGCATCTTTTGGACCAGGTTCTTCAAACCGCACCGTCAGCATTTCTGAGGAAGTATTTAGAAAGTCTTCTGAACTGTTGGAAACGGTTGAGTAATTCCGTGAGGCCTTTTTAACGCTTCCTCCCACCGAAGCGGGATTTTGCGACCGTGGTTCAAAGCCGTCCCTTACCTACCGCCCCTGCAGAACCTTTGTGCAAGACGCCTGAGCAGCCACAAGCTGGGTAAACTATTTACCATGCCAACAGGAGGCGGAAACGAGAGAGTAAATTCGCGTTTTTCCAAGTAAGGCTTTCTGACCACCTTCGCACGTCCACTTCACTCTCCACACCAGACCGGCTGTCCCGACCGGCTCGGAGGGGTGCGGGAGCGGAGGGTCGGTNGCGTATGCCCAGCTCTCAACCAGCCCGGGAACCCGCTTTTCTCGTACTCCCCGCCCCCCTCTCGCCCCGCCCACGCCCCGGCTCAGGCATGAGCTCTGCTCCTGCCCGCTCCGCCTTCATCCCTTTCTCCCTCCCAGGGCCCTCGCAGGGCCGTCCCTCCCGTGGCTTCACTTCCGGGGCGGCCATTTTGGGCGGTCCGTGACCGGTCGGGGCGGCGGGGGC
>VXBT01013755.1:12426-34127 GCA_013400235.1 Oriolus oriolus
CGGCCCGGGCCGCGGGGCTGTGACAGCGGCGGGGGGACACCTGCGGGGGGGGATACGTGCGCCGGGCACTGTCGGGGCGCCGCCGCAGGGGCAGAGCCGTCGTCCGGGGACCGCAGCGCCCGCCTGCCCCCGCCATGTCGGACTTCGACAGCAACCCCTTCGCCGACCCGGACCTCAACAACCCCTTCAAGGTGAGGGGGCGGTGGGCGGCCGTGAGGTTTCCTCGGTGTGTCGGTCTGCGCCGATCCGCGGGCATCCTGCGGGACGAAGGAAGGAAGGAAAGGGGGGAAGGGAATAAAGAAGGGAGGAGGGAAAGGAAGGGCCCCGTGGGAGCTGCGGGCCAGGGTCTCTGCCCTCAACGGGCCACGGATGCTCGGGGCGGGGGCAGGGCGCGGAGGATAAACAGCGACTTCAGGGTTCCGTGTGTCCTTCTGTAGCTAAAGTAACACAAGTCTTACTTCATTTGCGTTGTTCCGATGGAAAAAAAGAAAAGTTGTTTTCTTTTTTTATTTTGACTGTAACTTTGTGCTAGGGATAACGCTACTACAGTCTTTTTTTTCTTTCGTCTGATTGAGCCAAATAGTTAAGCTTAATGAATTAGAAAATTTAGCCTCTTTTTCTTCTCTAGCCTCCTCCCACCCCCTTCAAGCTTACTGGTTCCCTTACCTTATATCTGAAGTAATCAGGGTACCAATGGCTGGACATGAGTTCTGGGCTGCATCTCAAACTGCTTTGTTGTAATGTACTATAAAGCTTTCAGGTTTTTGCACTGTTGACTGTTAATACAGCTGTGAATTCTTTCTTCACTGGCTTCAGCTGTCAAAACCAACTGATCTCCCTGGATGCTTCCCCTCCTGTTCTTTTCTTTCTTTGTTATTTGAATCCAGTTCAACTAACTTCTGAAGCTACCTGCTTTGATAATATTACTGAACTTCTTCAGACACTTTAAAGCACACCTATAGTACATGGCAGCGAGTTTAGAATGTTAGCTGGAATAATTAAGCTTTTTAAAATTTGAGCTGCCACATTTGAAGCATACTTCTGTCCACACAGATGCTGGAAGCATAACCTTCGCAACATTTGTTCATTAGAGTCTGTCTGAATCATTATTTTAGTTTTTAGGGTCATAAAACATAGGTGATAGTATTCATTAGGCTAAAATTCCTTAGGCTAAAATCTGTTTCCATTTGTTGTACACAATGCAGTGACCTTCCAGATGAACACAAGTCCTGGTGTTGAGTCTGCTGCCAGCAATAGTTTGGGCTGGTACTGATCTCAGTGAGCACCGTTCTTTTTGGCACCAAGCACTGAAAAGGTGTCATTCTAGAACGTGTCTTCAGCAACAGAAATACATGATGCTTTTCCTCCTACTTCCATACTTCTTGTAATAGTTAATCAAATAACACCTAGCAAAATCCAGGGCAGGAAGGGGTATTAGATGCAGTATAGCTGCCTCTGCAGTGCTTATCAGACCATGTAACTGGTCCTGTGTAGTGTTGTGAGACCTAAACTAGGCACATACCTGAATTATACTTCCAGTTTGAAGACATTGCTTAAAGTGCAAAAGCTTATTCCAGTTTCTCTTCAGAAAAGACTTGTATCATAACTGTTGGGCAGAATCCATGCTCTGCTTCTCTTCTGCAGTGCATCATGATAAAAGGGCTCTATAACAGCTTTTCTGTAACTTGAAGCTCTCTTTGGATTTCTTTAATTGCAGAAGATGGTTCAGGAAAGCTGCGTACTTTTCCTTTTTCAGAGGCTTTTTTCCCTGCCGTCAGTCTTTGCTAACTTCTATGACATTCTACTGCCCACAAAAGATAATCTTGCATACCTTTACTTACCTATGCATTTAACTTGAAGGGGCAAAAGGCCTCATATATAACCCAAAGCTTGATGGCTGTCTTGTTGGCAAAACAGCTTTGAAATAAGTGGGTGTTAATGCATGGATGTGTTTAAGTTTTGTCAGTGTGTTTTAAAATACTTTATGCATAGAGCCAGTATTTCCAGATGGACTCTGACAGCCTAAATCATATTGTCTAAAGGCTGTATCCTAATGTACTCGTGTTTCTGTCTTTGCTTGATAATTTTATATATTATGTGATTAGTTGTTTTCTTTACTTTTGAAGCTGTTTCCTGTGCTAACATGAAATCACAAAGTAGTATGGCAGAGAAGGGGTGGGAAGGCATCAGGTGGAAGAGTTGTTGCCAAAGTCTAAAGATAGGTCCTTTTTTTCTTAAATATTTTGGTTTTACTGACTGTGATCTGCATGGGAGGTTTCCTGTGACTGTTCTTACGCCTTTTAAGAAAAAGATTAGAGCGGAGCTTCTTGCTTGATGTCGAATCAAATGAAAGTGTTCTCTGAAAAGATAAAGGTAAAGCATAAACATCTAGTGTGCTCTATATTGTGGGTAGTTAATTCTTTTGGGAGTCTAAAAGTAAATTATCTGCTGGAAAAACTGAAATTAGCTTACTTGGCTTGATCATGAAACGCTGTGGATTTTGAGACAAGTGGCTGCCTAACCGTTGCTTTTTTTTTAAGCTTTTTGTTGCTTTAAAAGAAGCAACGAACTGGAACTGAATCCAGAGTCAGATATGCTTTTGAAGTCATAGTTTTCCTCTCTAAATAAATGTCCTCTGAATGCTATACCAATAAAGCCAAAAGATGAGTTTTTTTGAAAGACAGAGGGTACTGAAATGAACAGATAAGTCACATGCTAACATTTACAAGCTTTTGATCACGTAAAAGTTGTGCAGAAGAAAATGCATCCATGTACCATACAAATGAAGATGTGAGAATCCTGTTGTATGTTATAAGTTATGATGTAGCAGCAGTGTGAAGAAGTGCACAGTTGGTGTAACCTCAGGTATCATAATTGGAAGCAACCTAGAAATGAAATCTGTTTAATTTCATTTACTAAGAAGCACTTGTCATAGCTTGTGAGTGTGAATTTGTGCTTTGTAAAGTTCTCATTTACAAATGGTGCAGTCCTACAGCACCCAAACAGGGTGAGCAGCGCAGATGTGGTAATGGTAACTGCATTTGGTGCTGAGCAAGTCTATAGAGAGGAGACAGGTCTGAGCCCAAGTTAGAAGGCCAAGCCAGAATCAGGATCACGTCCAGTGAAAGTAAACAGGGTCAGCCAGCAGTCCTCTCTGATGACCAGCTAAGATGTTAGTAAGGAGTGGGGGTCTGACCACTTATGAGGAGTTTGGGAATCCTCAGGATCCTGACAGTTTGTCTTCAATAGGCTAAAGCAGCATGAAATAAATTTTGTATGACAGAACAAAGGCACGTATCTAATGTAGCTGTCACTTTGTGTTCTTTTTTTTTTTTTTAATGTCATAGGATAGGTGATAGTTGTAGTCTTCTGTCTTGGAAGATGATACAGTTGCAAAGGTTCTGAAATAGCAGTTTCAAAATTCAGTGTAAGTATCATTTACTCTGAAACAATCAGCAGTTCATCTACAATAAAAGTTGTTGGTTCTGTGTTCTTGGTTTGATTTTTTTTCTTTTATGTGTGAACATTCCTACTACTCAGAGAAGTTTTTTAAAGTAGAATTATGAATTTTATAGGCCTTTGAATCTTGGCTGACAGACAGCAGAAGGTTTGAAAACTGACTGTCAATTATCCAAACATATGATATGGTATGATATGATGTTTTGGTGGCTGTAGAATGAGAACTATAAGGACTTAGTTGTGTGATGAATTCTATTGAGGCAGTTCATCTGATGTGTTTAGCTCTGAGCAGATGCATGTATTTGGCACTATAGAGATTATGATAGGCCTGAAAACTAAGATACATTTCTGTTCAAATGTGAATGGTGACCTTCAGGGAAAAGCCTAACCACTTGAGATAGGAAGATTTTTTTTTTTTCTTGATCAGTTTTTGTGTGGGAGGGTACAATCAAAGAAAACCTCAAATGTATGTAATGCCAAGTATTTGAGTAGTTTCTTTGAGTGGGATTACGTGTCCGAACTGGCTACATTTGAGTTGTTGCTCCAAAAAGACACAGATCTTACGTAGTTCTGTCATGACTGATATTCTTGTTTGGATGGCTGAGATGCTTTAAGATACCTAAAAATGGCACTAAATTGCTCCCACTGAGGTCACAGGATTACTTGAGTCACTAGAGCTAAGTACAGAAGTAATTCCTGTTATAAGTTGGATATTACACTTAATCTTGGCTCATATGAGCACAAATTAATCTTGTGGTTTGGCGGGAAATACAGCCTAGAGGTTTGATACTGGAAGCAATTGTGCAAATGACTGCTACCTTCTGTGGCAGCAGAATCTATACAGTTTATATCTTGGTTGCTGAAGTGATAGAAACTTACAGGAAGAAAGTCCTGATGTTTTTTGAAGGATTGGGGCCCTTATTACATAAAGTGTTTGTGCAGCTTTAGAATGAAGAAGTTTTGTCTCATGCCTATGTGCATAACTGAGTCTTAATTCTTGTATCTGACCATAAAATATACCGATTTAAGTTGTCTGTCTTAAAGTTAGTAAAGGACATAAAATACCGATACTTTTTCTGACTTTTACTATCTGGTTTCCCTTCACATCTTCAAAAATTATGAATTCCCCTAAATCTTGCATAATTTAATGCTGAACATCATGGTAGTGGATTGTCCTTTAGCTGTCCCACATGGTAGTTGGCTTTCAAGAGTACACTTCACCAGTGCTGTAACTGCACTGTAATATATTAAAACTGTGAAGTGTTTTAGTAGTTATTCAGTATCTGTTATAGCTGTGTTTTCCCCCCTGCATTTTCACTGAAGTGTTAGCACATATTGCATAGTGTTATTATTGCACTGTATACTGAGATTTAAAATTACAAAGGGGAACATAACACACATATCAGAGGTGGGAAAGGAGAACGATTTGAGAACAGCTGTTAGATGGAAGTGATACTTTTTTAGGCATCCAATACTCCATTGCAAGATGAGGCTGATGCAAACTTTAGGACAAATTTGGCCTTGTCAAGCTTCTGAAGTTCTTTGAGGTTTCAGAATTGGGGACGTTTCAGTAGCTTGGAGCCCTTCACAGCTCTGCTTTCATGTGATGAATGTGATGTATAACAGGCACTGCTCAAAAGCCAACTATGAGGAATCCCAGTGGGCTACTTTTGCATTATTCAGTTTAATAATTGTGTTCTGGCAGAGTGGGAATGAAAACTATTTGAACATCATTTCATGAGGGGAATAGGAAAATGGCTGATAAGTGATCAGTACATTAAGCTGAAAAATTGGAATTATGAAAGAACTGTTTTGTGGCTACTAGGATATTTTTATTATTTTTATTACTATAAGTCCAGAAATAATTTTTTATTATTATAAGTCTAGAATTTATACCAAATGTTTATTCTGTGTGTGTGAATTGCAATTTCAGAGGCTTAATCTAGCAGTCTTATGGACTGAGAAACACTCCAGAACCTACTTACGAAAAGTGTGATGGATACTTTTCTCTTTGGTCAAGAAATCAAAAAAGTCAGACCAGTAGTTTCAGGCATTTTGTGTTGCATTTTTGCTTAATTTTCTGACCCAGTGGTGTTATCTTAGGGAGTACTCCACAGAGAGCAGGAAGTACAACTGTTACTGTTACTATAACCTCCCCCACCCCCAAAATCAAAATCCACAAAACTTCAGGATTGTTTTCTTTTTTTTTTTTTTTGCTCCTCTTTAGAAAAAGGCTATTATGAAATGGGTATAGGGAATAAGTTATAGTGGTCAATGGAGAACTTATCTGGAAATGGAAAAAAAATATCCTATTCATCTAGCAAACCAAAGCCTTTCAGTCAGAGTGCTAGGGTAAGAAATCCTATTTGGTCAGGATTGATTTTGTTAGATTTGTGGAGCTGATCCCATTATTTTCCCCAGTGTGGATTCACCAGTCTGGATCCAGTCTTGGTAGACCTCTGGCTTCTGTAATACAGAAAAAATACAGTCAGACTTTTTTAAGGAACAATGCCTTTGCTGAGCGTATTGAGTAGCTGGGAGTAGTTGGACTGTGTCTCTTGCTTTCTGGGAGCTTCCTTCCAGCACAAAACACAACAGAAAAAATGTGTAGCTAGGTGAAGGTGGGGTTATGAAATAGTAAATGCCAAAGAAGTTTCAGAGTGAAGACTGGTTGATGTCAGTAAGTGATAAAGCAGTAGGCTGGATAAAGCTTATGTGTGGGAATCTTGAAATAAAAGAGAAAAATTGTAGGGTGACAGAGCTGAAGGATAGCCAGTGACTGATGAGGGAGGTTATAGGATTGATGAATTAACATAAAGATACTATATTTTAGGAGTTTTTGTGTTGAGGAGAACTGTTTTCTTGGTTTGCAACTATTCTAGACATTGAAAGATCGTTGTTAACGTGGAGCTAAGGTAAAAAATTAGGATTTCTACAGTCTTCTGTAGCTTATTTGTCTCTTAGCTGTACTTAAGGAGATGTGTAGCTGATGAAGTGTTTTCCATGTGTACTTCTTTTTATTTCATTCACTAAAACTAATTAGTCCTCTTCTTTTTGAATTCATTTTGGTGTTTATAGTATATTGTTTCTTTTTAATCTTTTTTTCCTTGGATTAACGAGGAATACTTCTGTCTACTTCCTCAGATATTTGGCACTGTCCTATAAATTCCATGTAAATTTAAAAAAAAAGCAAAAAGAAAAAAAAAAAGAAAAATTGTCACATTTAAGCATAGCATTTTAGTTTTATGCTTTTTTCTAATCAGCATGATTATTGTGTTCTTTTGATGTACAATACTCCTGGTATCCAAGTCTTGGAAGATACTTAATTGTCTTTCATTCTTGTGCTTGTCAGTGAGGATTAAAAAATTATCTAATTATCCTATTTCCTTAGTAGTTATCTTTGTTCTTCCTGTTCTTTTCCTTGTAAATGTATTTTATGCATATTTCCGTGTTCCTCTTTCCAACTATTTTTTTGGTTCTGTTTAGCTTAAGTGATTTTTATTTGAAATTATTTTCAATTGGTGATGTGTTGTAAAAGCATTGTAAGCTCTATCCAAATCAGTGTTCAGTGTTTATAAACCCCATTTCCCGACCTCTGCAATAAAATACTGCTTTTACTTCCCTGCTAGTTCTTGGGACTAAACTGAAAAAATGTTCTGTGCAGAAATTGCTTTTGTCTTTTTGGTAGAAGAGAGGATATCCCACAAAGTGAAAAGTTTTTTCAGCAATATGAATGACAGCTTGGAGGGGCTGATTCGTAGTTCACTATATTCTGTTCACTGAAAATAAATCAAAATCACAACTAACAATGTAAACTTAGCTGATGGTGTTTTTCACATTATTACTAGATTACGTATTCTATCGAAGTATTTTACTGATGGTGGAGCAATTCTGGACCCATATCCAGTGAACAGTAGGACCAAGCATTGTTACAGATGTATTTACTTCAGTCTTTAATTTGCTAGTGTCTTCTGTGTTAGTGGACCTGGTAGCTGATGACTAGTTTTGGTCTCCTAGACAACAGAGGTCTATTCCCTTCAATTTTGTTTTTTAAATAGCTGTAAAAGCTCACACAGAATGGATTATTCTGCTCTGTTTTAAACATTCTCATTTGTAGTTAATTGTGTTTGTACACCCTCTGTGATAACTGGGTATTCAGTTAATTTTATCTATATCTGAGTGATGTGAGTGTAATTTGTTAGCTTGTCACAGAAGATGTTTTTAATAGTTCTATAGGTGGTCTTGTGAATGTGAAATATAAATGTGTTGTTTGTTCTGGGTGTCTTTTGTTACTTTGTGTTACTGTTTGTTGCGGTGTTTTTCCTGACTTTTCCATTCTTGGCGTAAAAAGTAGATTGCTCCTTGTACTGTCTTATAGGGATTAAAAAAAGTGTGCTTAGTATTTGCTTTTGAGATGGACATTATAGGAGAAAGACTGCAAGAAGCAGGTAAAATGAAAGATTTAGATGAAAAATGGATAAATTAAGTTGTGCTACTTTATTGAAACTTTAGTCTGCTAAACTTATTCAGATCTTGAAAATGTCATCTGAAATGATTGTGTGTGCCTTAAATGCACCAATAGCTACAATAGCTGGATATGAAAAATAATCTGGTTTTAATTCTGTTCTGTGATTGTATGACTGATAGTTAAATAAAAAGATCAGAAGCTCCAGGTTTGAACTGGCAGGAGTTGAGGTGAGATAAGGCTGAGTGAAATATCAGATATGGAAAATAAATTAGAAAGGGTGATTCTTGTTCAGTGACCATTAAAATACTGCTTTGCAACTAAATGTAGGCTTTAATGAAAAGTGTTTTGTGACCAGAAGGGTGTTTTAAGTATACTTATGTGCACAAGTTTGTTTAAAATATGCAACGTATAATTAATTTTTGACGCAATGATGTTTCTTCAGCTTTTTTATACCAAACTTTTAAAATTGCCTCTAACGAATAATTTTGTGGCTAGCTATTGGAAAAAACAGAGTTGTTCTCATTTGCTCTGTCTCTTAGGATTTTAGAACTGATAAGTGTTCTGCCCTGTTTTTCTCTAGCTGTAAATAAGTTGACTGCGGCTATTAAGAACGTCCTCTTCCTGCATCTGCAGATAAAGTTTCTGCTAACAACACTTAATTAATGCCATAATAGATGCTGATTCTAAGAAAGCAGATTTTGCATTTAAATTTGAGGTTTTTTTATTTAGCTTAATAATTTATGTATTTACTTAAGTGTAGATTAAGTCACTTACTGTATTTTTTAAAAAAATATTGTATTTATGTAATAGAATCATAGAACAGCTTGGGTTGGAAGGGACCTTAAAGATCATCTAGTTCCGTCCCTGCTGCCATAGGCAGGGACACCTTCCACTAGACCAGGTTGCCCAGAGCTCCATCCAGCCTGTCCTTGAACACTGCAAGGGATGGGATATCCACAACTTCCTTGGGCAACCTGTTACTGTGTCTTACCACCTTCACAGTAAAGAATTCCTTCCTAATACTTAATGTAAACCTACTCTCTTTCAGTTTGAATGCATGCCCCTTGTCCTGTCACTGCATGCTCTTGTAAAAAGTCTTTCCATCTTTCTTGTAGGCCCCTTCAGGTCCTGGAAGGCCACAATTAGACCACCCCTAAGACTTCTCATTTCCAGGCTGAAAAAGTCCAATTCTCTCAGCCTATCTTCATAGGAGAGATGTTCCATCCCTCTGANCCCAAGTCCTTCTGGGCAGGGCTGCTCTGATCTGTCCCCCCCCAGCCTGTGTTGATACCAGGGCTGCTCTGACTCAGATGCAGCACCTTGCACTTGGTCTTGTTAAACCTCATGAGATTTCCATGGGCTCTCTCCTAGAGCTTGTCCATGTGCCGCTGGATGACATCCGATCCTTCAGCTGTGTCAACTGCACCGCTCAGCTTGGGGTCATTTGCAAATTCACTGAAGGTGCACTCATTCTGTCTATGTCATTAATGAAGATGTTAAATAATACTGGTCCTAATACAGAGGGACACTTGTCACTCATGTCTTGAATCACTTCCCTGTCCCCCATGTGTCTTAGCACAGCCTCCAGGAGGATCTGTTCTGTCATCTTCCCAGGCACAGAGGTGGGGCTGACAGGTCAGTAGTTCCCAGGGTCCTCTTTCTACCCTTCTAGAAGATGGATACCATGTTTCTTGCTTTCCAGTCACCTGGGACTCGCCCTGAGTGCCATGATTTTTCAAATGTCATGGAGAGTGGATTGGCAGCTACATCAGCCAGTTCCCTCAGGGCTCTCAGGTGCATCTTGTCAGGTCCCACAAACTTAGGTAAATTCAGGTTCCTCAAATGGTCAAGAACCTGATCTTCTCTCACAGTGGATAGCCCTTCGTTCTCCCAGTTCTCCTCCTGTCATCCATCCACTTTAGAGATGTGGGAAGGGAGGCTGCCTGTGAAGACTGAGGCAAAAATGTTGAGTACATCAGCCTTCTCCTTCATTGTTACCAGTTTGCCGTTGTTACCAGCTGCATTATCAGGTGGTGAGCTTCTTTGACCTTCCTTTTTTGCTTAACATACCTGTAGAAGCCCTTACTGTTACTCTTTACATCCCATGTAAAGGTTTTAAATGTATCTGTCTTTAAAGGAAATATGAATGTAAATATATATAAATGCATATACTTATTTTCTTCTCAGTCTTTATCAACTCTGGTATGTTTTCTAATGTTGAACTAGACTGTCGGAAATAAGAGAATATGTATATCTAAACATAACTGTTATAAAATATGCAATTAGTATATTTATAGCTCTCTTTTGTATTTGATGTATGTATAAAATATTGTACATTTGTACATTTATGTAAATATAAATGTAACTAACAGTATTGAATAAATGGATTTATTAATTTTCAAGAAAGCCTTCAATTTGTCCATTGGTATATTTTGAAGATGCAAAAACTTTAAGGCACAGAAACAATGTGGTGGAGCCAGCCATCACATGGAATAAGTACAGGTTTTTTTCAAACTAAGCTGGTGTGGTCCATTGTGGTGGGCACTTCTGCTCTCCTGCAGAACAAAGCCTGCCTGTCTCTAGCACAGAGAAATATTTCATTCCTGATATCGTTTTCTCAAGCTAAATATCAAGCAGTCTTTCTTCTTGTACAGTTAATTGAGGAAGAAAATGAACTTTTTTCCTTAATTTTACTAGTTCAGGTAGAAGCTGAATCAGGGCATTATGGGACCCAGTTTCTTCAGCTTCGTTTTTATGAAATGCTTTTTCTGTTCCTGATGAGGTTGGATGTACTTCTGGGTAGGGCAATCCAAGGGTTACAGAAAGATCTTTTTTTCTGTTATGCTGTTTGAGTGTGTTGGCATGGAGTCCAGTGGACAACATAGCAGGACAGAGTTTTTTTCCCTTCTCTAATGAGAGCTTTTTTCCTTATAAATCAAATGTATGATGGATGGGGTTTCTCTTATACTGTGTTAATCTAGGTTTATAAGAAGCTCATAATGAAGTGATGTTATTTTGGATATAAAGAGGTGGATGTTTACAGGCTTCTTTAGTGAAAACAAACCTTTTTTTACTTTGAAAGAAAATCTGAGTTTTATATGATATAATGATACGGGTTTTGACTTTTTGATTATATACATGTGCATAGATTTACACAACTGTTTCCTCTTCTAGGATCCTTCTGTTACACAAGTGACAAGAAATGTTCCTCCAGGGCTTGATGAGTACAATCCGTTCTCTGATTCAAGAACAGTAAGCACATTTATTTCTTAATCATGCTGTTAATATTTTTCAGTTTGTGAGGTTTTATTTTCGCAGTTGGGACTGATGTTGTAAAATGTATAATGGGCTAGATACAGGTAGTGGAAGATGCATAAGTTCCATTAAGTATGGATGCATACCCGGATGATGCATTGGCAAGGTTGATTTAAGATAGCTTTGACTTGTTAAGGAAGAGTGTCCTTCTGAAAGGGGACCAAAACAGAACTGAGTTTTTTCCCTGTTAATAAGATTTCTAATGGTCTGTCCTTACGGTTTTCTGCATTTCACTGGCTTTGAAGCTTGTGAGTGTGGTACACTTCCCCAGGGTTTTGCTTTTGATTTCAGTTTCGCTTAATGAAAATGCTGCTGAGAATCAGGAAAACATTGTGTTTCAGTAACAGTCCACAGGCTTTGAATAATGGTGCAGTAATGAAAGGAAAAATTTATGTCAAAGAAACAACAGTTGTTTTATGCCTCTAATTTGTATGATTTCAACATACCTTGTGCTTTTCTGTTGTGGTGAGGAACACAAGAAGTGGGATAGTAAATTCATACTGTAACAACATGTTTCACTGGCTGCTTTTGATAGTGGAGATCTTGTGCAAGGTGAGCAAAATGTGTGACAGATTATTGTCTGTCAATACAATTTATAAACATTCAAATACTGTATTTTTAAAATGCAGTCTTATTTTTTAGGACAAATCTGGTAGTACTGTTAAGGAGTATTCATATTTGAGTATTTGCAATGCCATGGATGGAGCAACAGAATTCACTCATGAGAGAGAAGGAGCTATATGTTAATTCATACAAACCAGCATTTTAATAAAGTTGCATAGCAAATTGAAAGTTTGATAGTAAAGTGGTTTAACAAGATTTGATGGCGAGATATATTTGATTACTGCCTAGAGGACATGGTCAGAAAAAGCTGCCAGGAAGGCCCTCCTGTTTAGTCATGAGGTTCAGAAAGGGCCCCGTTGCACTCTGGACTCCTTCCAGAGGGGGTTTTGATGTGTGTGGATCCAGACTTCATCCCAGATTTTTGTCAGTGATATCTATCTAAGGGACTATATGAGCACAACCAATCTTTTCTATCACTTAGCTAAGGTTTCAAAGTTTAATGTCAATTACTGAAAATCTGTTGTGGCAAGGGATTTCTCAGCCTTGACGAGTAACCCTGAGAGGTGCCCCTGCTCAGGTGGGGGTCCTGGTGTGCAGCCCATTGCTGTGTGAGAGAGCTCAAGGGGCCCTGGGCTGTGCACTATTTATGAAGTAAGATGATTGACTTATGGTCATATTTATGTACCAGTTACAGAAGTTAGTTTCTTCCAAACTTGTCTTGAGTCAAATCTTTATTAGCACTATGGTTAGGTAGGTGCATTGCTCAGATTAGCCCTTGGCTACTGTTATCTGTCTCCCTCAAAATCTGCCTAAGAGCTGGATGCAGTCTTTATGACCAGATTGGATCCATTACAACTGTCACTTGTTATAGCTTGAGCAAGGTTGTGGGAGATAGTGGGGGCTGGGAGAGCAGATTGTCACAGCAATGAAACAGTAAGGTTTCATACAGTTTTAAAATTCTGTGTGGAATAAGCTTGGTTTTGGGTATGCCTTGGATCAGCTGTTTAAGGCAGAACATTTATAACTAGCAACAATGTTAAGTAAGTCTCCAAAATTATTTTCTTCTAGCTCACAATATCAGGAGTTGTGTTAGATTTAGTTTTATGAAGCTTGAAGACTTTCAGAATTGCTTTATGTTGGCCATAAATCATAAAGACAGTAGATCTTGTTTTAAAAATATATAATCTTGACCTACTCTGACTTTTTTTATTACTTATGTACTTATTTTAACATGGAGCTTTGTGGGAAAAGGAGAACAGAAGCATATGGCTAAGATTATCTGGCTTTGAACAGTCAGATGTGCTTGGATAAAAAATTCTCATTGCCCATTAGAGATGTCACTCAGGAAACTGGGAGGATGGAGGAAATCTAAGTCAGTGGTCAAATCTACAGTGCACTGTGATTCAGTTAATAATCTATGGCATGTTAACAAATTAATAAAAATTGTCCATTGAATGAACACTTCTCTGCAGAGATAAAGAACTTCCACAGGTTTTTGTGACAAAAACAAGACTGAAAAAATAAAGTTAGGAGTGCAGTAATGTGACTGCTGAAAAAGCTGTTAGCAGGGAAACCTTCTAACTTTCCCAGCACTTCTGTGAGATTTCTCTCCTTCTCTCTTTTTTCCCAAGCAAAACTATTAGAAACAATTCTAGGAGTTTTGTAAACTAATTAGTATCGTGCAGCTGTGTACTTTGTTTTGGATTTCTTAGGAGATATTTTAGGATGAATGTTTTGAGGAATTGACCAATGGGTTTGGTAGGTGGCTAAGCTCGAGGTCGAGTTACCTCCTGCAGTTTTCTGTGAACATCAGAAGCAAGCTACATTCATAGAGCCATTCTGTATGTTAATAAATAGTTCATTTGCTTTGCCTTATTCACCCTGGACTCCATGTCGTTGTTAATGAGACACTGCGACACAGTAATAATCAGCCTTTACATGTTATTCCCATTCCTCTGTATCTTGTGGCTGCTGAACATACGAGTATTTATTCTGTAATTATATGCATTTGAAAGAATGTACCTAGATACCTGATGATACACTCACAATTCCACACGCTCACCTCTTTTCCTAACAGCTTTGTGTGCAAGAGAAGAGCATACTAGGTGTGTACAAAGAAATGTGTGCAACAGGAGTAATAGAAGAGACAGTGGAAGTAAATGCCTTTAAAGACTGGATGAACAGAGGTAGAAGCAGGGTCTGTGAATTTTAGACTTGGGGGAATCCCTGTCTGATGTCCATCAGATAGAGGTAGAAATCACTCTGTGTTTTGTGTGCTGCTCGGAGCAAAACCATCCAAGTAGCTTTGGTGGAGGTTAATTTCTAGATTTCTAGTGGTTGTAGCAAGATGGTATCTTGCAGTCTCTAGAATTAACATAGCATTCAGTTTTGATCCTTGCTGTACAAAAAAGATGTGGACAGGCTGTAGAGGGTCCAGAGAAGGACCACAAAGACAATCAAAGGCCTGGGAAGCCTGACATGTGGGGAACAACTAAGAAAACTGTGGTTGTTCAGCTTTGAGAAGTTTTAGGGAAGACCTTAGTTCCGTGTTCCAGCCTCTAAAAGGTGGCTACAGAGAAGATGGAGACTTTTCTTCTTCTTCAATTTTACAAGAAGTCACATGCAAAAGATGAGGCATGATGGGTAAAAATTACTGCTGGGGATATTCAAATGGACACAAGAAGAAAATGTTTTACAATGAGAACAACCTGATGAACAACTTCCCTGGACTGATATACCCAGTGATGGATTCTGCAGCATTCAGATTAAGCTGGATAGGGTGCTAGGCCATCTTGTTTAGACTGTGCTTTTGTGAAGAAAGGTTGGACCAGATGGTCCTTGAGGTCTCTTCCAGCCTGGTGTTCATGATTCCTTCTCCATTCTCTCCAAGCAGAAGTTAATGAAGCATGCTAGACTGCAAAAATATCTCTCCATTTCAAATCCAGACAGGATTTTAATGGATGTTTATTCTGTGAGAAAGTGATTTCAAACTGAATACTAACATTTGTTGCATTATCTCAGTTGTGCTCCCTTTGTCAAGTGAGATGCTTCCTACCAGTCTTTTTTGGATACAGGATGGGACAGGGGAAAAAAAGTAAATCCTACTCTTTCTCAGTATTCCTAATTGTGTTTACTTACTTCTAGCATTTTTGTGCCTTGACTTTTTTTTCATCCTTCACCTTCAGTTGTAGGAGGGTAACATGTAAGACATATGGAGGAAAGCAAGTAGGCATGGGAGATTTTAGATTGCATGTGTCACCACCTTAGTATCTAACATGAGAAATCAGGGGTTTTTTAGGTGTTTTTTTCCTTTATGTTTATCAGATTTCAAAATCTGACTTATTTTTGATCATTAAACAACAACAACAAAAAATTCAGGGAATGGTGTAAATGTCAGATTAAATATCCTTGGCTGATCTTCAGTGGTTTTGTCTCTAGCTCCAACAGTCACCATGGAGATTACAGTGTATCTTTTGTCATGTTTCTGAAAAACAAGATGAGATTATACCATTAGTATTTCTGCGTCATCATTTAATGAAACTATGTTAAAGCTTTTAGTCTCTTCCTGCTTCTAAGTTTTGAACTTCTCTGAGCCCTCTGTGTATATAGATATGCCTGTACACCCATATATGCCTGTATACCCGTATATACCTATACACAATAATGCATATAGCAACCAATTTCAAATTGCTGCCTTAAAAATGGGAAAAAATAATTAGTGGAGTTGGGTTTTCAGTCGTTGTTTCAAGAGATGTATTTCAATGGACTTTTTTTTTTTTGGAAATTCCTGGGTAGCTCCCTATCCTTCCATCTTATATCTAAACACAGTAGAAAAGCACAGAAGTCTGTAGGAAACCAAACTGATTATCCACTCCTGTCTTGTTTTGGAAGTTTTAACCTGCCCCCAGTAAATAAGCTTCACCCCTATGAGGAACTCAATTCAAGAGAGAACGTCTTTTGAACACTTATCTCCAGTCAGCTGTTGAAAACAAGTTTAGTTAGGTGAAATTTTTAAACTGCATTCTGATTATTTTTAAACTGATTATTGCTGAAGCCTTAGGCTGCAAACTGCAAACTTGCACCTTGAAAAGTTGACCTCAACTTGAACTGTTACTTAATTTTGTGAAGGAAACCTCTAAGACAAGTGCAGACTGAAACATTAAGAAGCTGCAACTGTCAACAGAAGCTGCAATCTATCCGGATAAAAACAGCTACAGATAAAGAATTCTATAAAGAACTAGTAGGCCCCAGACCAAAAATCATATGGGACCAAAAGGCATATGCAGGGTTCATAAAGAGCACATGGAGAATGAGTTCATAGGTTGTAAAGGTACAAAAGCCCAGGGATTTCTTTGTTTTAGGTCTTTCTCAGGAGGCACCCAGCTCAAGCTGTCCTTATTGTGGTACCATTCATTTATTAAATTATTTTTGCCTGAAATCAAACATGGACTCTGCTGTGGGAAAACTAGAGTGAAGAAGTTTCTTTAACAGAAATTCTTCTCTTTAATAAAAAGAGGCCATAGTGATTTACTTTGTCTCTCTGCTTCTGTGACAGCAAGGGATGAATTAGAAAGATCAATACCAGAAGTACCATCTGGGGTTGAAACAAAAAGGGGTGTTGTACAGTGGGGTTGGTTGAATTTCAAGATACCATACATTCATGTCAGTGAGGAGTCAGAGACCATGGATCTATGAAGTAAAGTTCCTGTAAAACCAGTTGTTGTAGTTGCCTTGTCCAAACGTGGTGAGACAACATGATATGGCATTATCCGTTCACTGATGGCTGGAGGTTATTGCAGTCCTCACAATACAAGTGTAGGTAATTAGCATTAGGATTTGTACCTTTGAAAAGACAGAATTGCTGACCACCTGTCTTGTTGTGAATGACTTGTCAATCCCATGCAGGCTGTAAGTCACTCATCCATACCCAAGTCTCTAAGACACCAATAGCACTTGGACAGGCAGCCAACAGCACATGAACAGATAGGTATGACAAAATATGCCAGGTCTGGCTTGCAAGGAATCTGTGGAAGTCATCTTTTTCAATCTCCTAGAATAAAAGTTGGTCACTAAGTCTTATTGCTCAGCATGTTGTCCTGGGGAGTCTTGAATTTTCCCCCACAGTATTTAATTACTTCACTGTGTTTTGGTAAGTAACAAGCAGCATCATTCTTTCCCAACTATTCCATGTATATACCAATCCATAAAGGAATAAAAGTATGTTTCATTTCATATACTTAGTAAATTCTGTATTAATTAAGGCAGAATTCTAAAACTTTATCCTGAAATGTAAGCCAGACTTTGCCCATTCCTGGAAATACTCAGGGTCAGGTTGGGCAGGGCTCTGAGCAACCTGATCTAGTTCAAGATGTCCCTGCTCATTGCAGCAGAGTTGGACTAGATGACCTTTAAAGGTCTTTTCCAGTTCAAACTAAAATATAATTCTATGGAGTATGAAATGAGAAATGAAAGAAGTTTTACAGTGAATGACGGTGACATTTTTCTGAGGTAAGAAACACGGATCAAGTATTGTTTTTAAATTGTCATTATGCCTGCCATTGAGACCAAGTCTTCCAGGTGCCAGAAGGATGGAAGGATTGGACTGTTAAGTCAGCGAGTCATAGGATAGTTGGCGTTGGAAGACACTGTAAAGGTTGTCTAGTTCCAGACCCCTGCTGTGGGCAGGGACACCTTCCACTAGACCAGGAGAAGTCTGGTCTGGTCAAAGCCCCATCCAGTCTGGCCTTGAACACTTCCAGGGATGGGGCATCCACAGCTTCTCTGGGCAGCGTGTTCCTGTGCCTCAATACCCGCATGATAAAGAACTTGCTAATATCTAATCTAAACCTACTCTCTTTCAGTTTAAAGCCATTCCCCCTTGTCCTGTCACTGCATGCGCTTGTCAAAAGTCCCTCTACCAGCTCTCTTGTAGGCTCCCTTCAGGTGCCGCATGATGCTATAAGGTCTCCCTAGAGCCTTCTGTTCTCCAGGCTGAACAATCCCAACTCTCTCATCCTGTCCTCACAGCAGAGGTGCTCCATTCCTTTGATCATCTTGATGCCCTTCCTCTGAACTCACTGTCCATGGTCTTCTTAGACTGGGGGCCCCAGAACTGGATGCAGTAATCCAGTTGGGGTGTCATGAGAGCAGAGGAGAGGGGCAGAATTGCTTCCCCTGACATGGGGTGCTTCTGGGCAAGCTTCTTTTGATGCAGCCCAGGTTGTGAGCACAATGCTAGAGCTTGAGAGTGTGCTAATACAGCTTCAGTACTTCTTGCTTCTAGGAAAATCCCAAACTGTGCAGCTGTGTTTTGCAGGTGTTTTTGTTGAGCATTATTTTGGTAGCTAAATGATTTTCCAAAGCATTTGAATACTTCTGTTTGTTTCATTGTAAGTAGCTGTGGTATTTTTTTTGCTTCTCAGCTTTGATTAGGGTTATAAAAATAAGTAGTTTTACAGGAAGATTTAGAGCGAACTGAGTTTAAAAAGCATGATGGTATTTTTTAAGAGCTCAAGAGCAGGCAATTTCAAAGGATTGTAATTCAAGGAAGTGGGGCAGAAGGCCAGCTTTGCTGAGCAGGAATCTTTTTCTAGAACTTAAATAAAAATGGGAGGTGTATGGACATTGAAAGCAAGGGCAGATGACACAGGAGGGCTGCAGAGATGCTGTTTGCCACTGTAGGGAGGAGATTTGTGTGGTTAAAGCTTGATGAGCATCCAAGCTGGACAGCACTGTGGTGGACAACAAAATGGCCTTTTAAAAAGGTCAGCAGCACAAGGATGTTCAGAGATAATATTGATCCATTATTTGATGAGGTGAGTCACCTCACAAATAGGAAGGTGGACAGACCAGAGATGTTTAGTGCCTTTTTTACCTCTATCTTTAACATCAGTGATAGGCCCAGGGATGGACCCCTGTAGTCCTGTGACTTGAAGGCTTTATAAACTCTGAAGTTGTTCAAGATGTACTGCTCCAGCTGAATGGACATAAGTCGATGGAGCCTGATGGAATTCATCCCAGTGTACTGAAAGAGCTGGCTGATCGTATCGTGGGTCCTCTCCGTGTTATTTTTCAGTAGTCTTGGGAGTCTGGAAAGGTACCGGTTGAGTGGAAGCTGGCAAATGTTGTCCCAGTTTTCAAGAAGACTAAGAAGGAAGGCTCTGGTAATTACAGGCCAGTAAGTTTCACTGCAGTGCCTGGTAAAATTATGGAGAAGGTTATTCTATGAGCAAGAGGAAAACACCTGAGAGACAATAGAGTCATTGGTCATAGCCAGCATTGGTCCATGAGGGAAAAGTCCTGCTTAACCCACTTAAGTCTGGAGCTGGGCTCCATGATCCTTATAGGTCCCTTTCAACTTGGAATACTCTATGACCACAATGCTTTCTTTACTAGGTTCTGCATCTATAGTAGGTGATTTATAATACCTGTGCCTATTGTGCATTGTTGTGATCTTTGAATACTAACCTGGAAAAACACATTAAAGCCATACTGAGCTTCTACCTTCTTCTATCTTCATTTAAGATAGTTTTGATTGTGTACAACTTTGTTTACCTGTGCACACATTATGAAGGTAAGTAGGTATGAAAACACAGTAGTATGCAAAAACATGCATGCTACTTTTCTGTCCTTAATGAAAGAAATACTGCTATATTTCAGCAACGGTCTGTATTCTTTGAATACAATGGCTGAAATGCAACTTTTGCTGGGATTATGTTCTTAACACATGTATCAACCTAGCTGAAATTCTGGAGTGATACCTAGCAAAAATTGGTCAAATAGTCAAACAATAGATTATGGGTCTTGAATTTGAAAGTTTAATATGGCACATTACTTCTCGAGTTAGCCAGGTGATGTAAGCCTTTGTTAAGGAGAAGGCTCTGGAAGACATTATTAATAAATGACATTGTGTTTCAGAATATGAACAGATGACTGTTAAGTGCTGCAGTTCTCTGAAACAATAACTGTCTGTATTAATATCCATGTCTGAACAAAATTAAAATTCCATTTGCTTTTACTGAATCCTAAAATTCTGTGTTTATTGAAAACAGTGCAGGATAAGCTGTAGCACAGAACTCAGTTGGTGTCTTTTTTCTACAGGTTGTAAATATTGCAAGCAGCATATCAAGTTTTCAGTTTATATCAGCAGCACTTCCTTTAAAACAACTAGATTGGTTCTTACAGATAGAATGAAAAGTTTATTAGAATAGGAAAATGTTTCCCTATAACTGTCTTTTGTTTTCTTAGCCTCCTCCAGGAAATGTGAAAATGCCTAATGTGCCCAGTACCCAGCCAGCAATAATGAAACCAACAGAAGAACCATCTTCCTACACACAAATAGCAAAGGTTTGTCTGCAACTTTTAGGCACTAGGTTCCTTTTAATTACAGTTATTTAAATATGCTTCTGGAATAATGTATTTTGTAAATAAGCATTGGTTTGCTAATTAAAATTAATACTGCTTTTAAGTAATTGGTTAATATGTGAATTTGTGCTATGTTGGGTCAGTCTTCATAACTGGAAATGCTTAATCATAGTGAAAAGACATGGAATATTTATGCCGTATTCATACTTTTTATCAGTCTCTGGTGATATTTGTTTTTTTCAGGAGCATGCCCTGGCCCAGGCAGAACTGCTAAAGCGTCAAGAAGAACTGGAAAGAAAAGCAGCTGAACTAGATCGCAGAGAAAGGGAAATGCAGAGTCTCAATCAGCAAGGGGGTACGCATGAAAAATACGCTTTAAATTTCAGAATTTTCACTTTTTCTTAGAAACTTTTAATTTTACAGTGACATTGTGAAGCAGATTGAAGAAGGATTTTTGTAATGACTTCAAGAAAAGGAAGTTTATCTCCCTTGAGAAAATGCTTACAGTGAATAAAAACTGGGCTGTCCTTTCAGATTTTCGCTCAAAAAAATTTAGATGTGGCTTCTGTAGCATATTATTCTCTTCTATCAGCTATTTTTATTCTAGATTAGTATCTGAGTAATACTACTGAAGAGAATTGGAGCATATAGAGATGAAGTAAAACTAACTTCCTAAAGTAACGTCTCTTTGATTTCTCATCTGTCAGTACAGCTGTAGGAGAACTTTTCTAGTTTGAAACATTTTCATATCTTTTGCTGTGTTACAAACATAATATTCTACACAAATAGGAGAAAGATCTATTCCATTATTAATCTTCTATTAGTTTTTTGTATGCCACAAACTCTGTGCTCTGCAAAACCAACAGTTTTTTACAGCAATTTCACAAGTGTGAGAAGATTTACGACCTCCTAACTGAAGATGCTTTGCTACAAGTACATCTGTGGGAATATTCATTTTCAAAAGGAAGAGCTTCAGACTGAAGTTCAAAAAAACCCCTAAAACCCAACAAAGCAGACCACTGTGTGCAAGGTTGACTTTATCTAGTTTTTTCATGTTTATCTACAGTTCTATTTCATTTTCACACATGCTGGTCTTTTTTTGAATATGCAGTGTTACAATTCCAAATTGCATAATTGCTTAGTAATTCAAGTTGTCAATGAATCCCAGGATAGTTAGGGTTGGAAGGGGACTCTGGAGATCATCTTGTCCAACCCTCTGCCAAGGCAGGGTCACCTGAAGCAGGTGGTACAGGAATGCGTCCAGGTGGGTTTTGAAGGTCTCTGGAGAGGGACAGTCCACAAAGCCTGTTCCAGCGCTCTGCCACCCTCAGTGTAAAGAAGTTCTTCGTCATGTTGAGTGAAACTTCTTGTGTTTTAGTTTATTGCTACAGCTTCTTGTCCAGTATCTGGGCACCACTGAAAAGAATCTGGCATCATCCTCTTGGCACCTATCTTTGAGATATTTATATGCATTGATGAGATCCTCTCTCAGTCTTTTCTTCTTGAGACTAAACAGGCCCAGCTCTCTCAG
>VXBT01013759.1:6723-39193 GCA_013400235.1 Oriolus oriolus
GTGGCGGAGGTGGGGGAGCGCTGGCCGTCGCGGGCGGGCGGGGATTGAAGGCCTTCGGAAGGAGCGAGGTAGGAGGGCAGCCACAGCGGGGCAGGCAGCGCTGGGCATCACTGTGGTTGGGAAACCGAATTCGCTCCGCCCGATCGTCTCAGGAGCGTGCGGGAATTCTGGCTGGGGACTTGCCAGCAGACGTATGGGTCCTGCTGAGAGGCGAGATCCCCTCCCGAGGCGTCGGAGTCCTCGCTAAAGTTTCCGGATGCTTTTGCAGGACACTATATGCAAAACATGTCGAATTGTCATCATTGGATTTATAAAACAAATAATTTTGAGAATGGGACCCTTTTAAATTCCTTTTATGTAATACAGTACAGCACAAAGAGAGAGTGTTTTCTTTCAAAGTAGTGACTAGCTCAGTTACAGTAAGTTTCCTGTCCCTTTACGTTTTCTGTAGATCCACACAGTTTCAAGTGTCGTTCATTCCTTATTTGTTTTGATGGTTTGGAAGGGTTTTTTGTTGGTGTTTTTTGTTTGCTTGTTTGGGTGGTTTTATTTTTTTTCCCTCTACAAACAAGTTAGTTATATGTAGCTTTTTTGAGCAAGCTGAAAGGCTTTTAGGAAAATTATTTCGAGCGTCAGTGTTTAATGAAAGATATTTGAAAATCTGTCGGGATTTCCTAGGAATTTGAAATTATTACGAGCTTTCATTTGTGATTTTCGAAAAAATACTTTCAGCTCCGTATGTAGCATTATATGCACTACATGTATGCATTGCAGGGCTGATAACAGGACTCTGTTACATAGACAGAAGGTACTCTGATAACGTGGTATTGTCCCGGTGGCAGTGTTTCGTAAAGAGTACAAAGGGTACAGATTGTTGGGGTGAGGCCAAAGGTCCATGCAGCTCAGGAGATTGTCAGTGGTGGTGGCCAGCAGTAAATGCCAAAGAAAGAATGGAAACAGCGCAGTCACACATTGACAGTTCTCTCTGTGTGTACTTAGTTGTGGTTCAGGGTCACGAGCCATGTCTTTGTTTAATGAAAAGCTTTTTCTGTAAACTTTTATGGGGTTTGGGGTTTTTGGTTTTTTTTTTTTTTTTGAGCACTGCATGTGCTTATTTTTCTTTGTTGGGATCCACAGTGCCCTTCAACAGTGAATTCAATGGCTAAATGCTTTGTGAATAAGGACTATTGTTTTGAACCCACTGGATGATAGTTCATTCACTTACTATTTGGATGAATGCAGTAATAGTCATTCCCTCTGCACTTTTCCATGCCATTCAAGATTTGATGGTCCCTGTTATGGCCACCCCTCTTCAGGGTGAAGAATTCCTCCTCAAATGTAGCTGCATATGTTGGCTAAGTTACACATCTGAAACTGTGATTTTGGGTGGGAGTTGTCACCGGTGGGAATTGTTTTGTGGAATTCTGGGTTCAGCTTTTTCATGGCCCTTAGTCATACTGATGTACTATTTATACTACATACTGGTAGAACAGTGGTGAATTAAATCACATGCATGTATGTAGATGGCTTGAAAATCTGAATATGAATACTGTAGTAAGAAGTAAAATTGAGCCATTACACTTAAATGAAGGACGCTCATATCTGTAAGTGATAGCTCTATAGCCCAGCAGATAATATTTGGAAAATGAGGTTAGTGTGCCTCAGTTAAGTAATTGAGTGTGAACTTCCAGTGTTGTGATCCTGCTCGAGGATTGTGTTTTATTCTAGAATGCATTCCTGGGCCAGGGTCAGATGTGCTCCAGCACTGGTAAAGCATTCTCAATTACAACGTTATAAGTTGCAAGTTTAAAGGATCTTTACATGTTGGAGCAATTTCATTATTCTGCCCAAGTTTTGGGACAGCACAGTTCCTGCTACAGTTCCTGCTACAGTTCCTGCTACAGTTCCTGCTACAGTTCCTGCCTGTAGACAAGGTGTGAGAACTAACCTGTATGATTAAAAGTCCATTTTATTGTGCACATGCAGGGAAATCTGCACTGTTGGGCTGTCAGACTTGGATCTGGGGGACTGGCCATTCTTTCTTTAGGAAAGAAAAAGAAGATAAACTTTCACTAAGAGATTTGAGGAAGTTGAACATTCAAGTTTAATGCCAAGAGTCTTGAGAGTTGCTTAATAGCATACCTGCATAGGGAGAGGAAATTGTCAAAGTGATTCAGAGTATAGTGAACATAAAATTATATTAAGGGGTTGAAATTGGGAAATAAGAGGAGCAACTAAAGCCAAAATGTTTGTGGTGTCAAGTGTTACCTGGTGTGATGGATCTTTTTTGTCAGAGCAGTTCCAGACTGGATGGACTTTGGGGATGCTTTAGTAGCTCTTAGTGCTGGAATCGGAACTGTTTTCCTGTGGCCCCTGTTATGCAGGAGGCTGCATTTCTTAAAGCACCACAGTGTCCACATCCTGAGGTTGATAAATGATGATGGCAAAGGCTAGGAGCTGTGAACGGATTTGCCTGATGGTTCATTGTCCTTTGGTGAAGCTCTAGCACTTCTCAAGATGGCCACCAGAGCTGTGTTTCTGTGTCATAAATATGCTGTGCTCTTTGTTTTGAAAGAAATTGGTTGAATACCTCTAAGGTTTCGTCTGACTAATGGTGTTCAATCACATTTTGTTGTTTGCAACTGTAATTACTTTGCACACATTCGTTATTATCTCACTGGGCAAAGCTTCATTCCAGTTTTTGTTGGAAATACCTACTGAAGCCCTGCTTTGTGTATTTGAGCCAATGCAGCGATGACCTCTTAAGCAAAAGCTTTTGGGATATGAAGCACAAGGGTGTTTTCCAACTCAGGTAGAATTTGCTTCTTCTTTCAGGTGTCCTGAAAAAATGGCTGATGATATTGATATTGAAGCAATGCTTGAAGCTCCTTACAAGAAGGTGAGAAAAAATATGCCAGTGAGGTCCTGTTTACCTTAATTTAGCATTATTCATGAAACTACTGCTGAACTGTAAACTAACATCCCTGGAGCCCTCATGATTTATCTTATTGGACATGCATTACATGTAACTTTCAAGTTAATATATACTGTTAATGTAATTATATTGTGCAGTAGTTTCACTTCAGCGTGATGAATAAATGCCCATCTATCTCTCTTTGTAGACTTGCCTAACGATATCTCACCTCTACTCCCATGAATTCACCTTTGATTCCAGTGTGAACTGTCAATCATAAGGTAGTAATTGAGTGACGTATCGCTGTACCGTGGTCCCCTAGGTTAAAAAAAACCAACACCAAACACAATCGAAACAAAACAAAAGAAACCCACTCAAAAACAAGCTAAACAAAACCAAAACAAAACCAAAACAAACTCCAGAAACCAAAATCATAGAACCTTTCCTCTAAAATTGCGAAGTCTAGTTTGGTATAGCAACAAGGTGAATGCAGTGGTTTGGGAAAACAGCAGGGTTCCAAGAATAACCTTTTCACCAGTCCCATGGCAAGTAAATATTTGAACAGTCTGCTCACTGCGAGAAGAGTGGGACTTGCTTTTAATGCAGAAGGCTGCTGGCGGTTAAACGTTCAACAGGGCAGATGAAAATCAATTGCTGAGTGAACGAATTTACAGAAATTCTTGGATCCCTGAATAGAATGTTCTTAGCAAGTAAAAGACAGTATCACAGTCTGTGGTGTCATTCTAAAATAAGCTCTTGTATTCTTCTGTCCTAGTTGTTTAATTAGGAAATGTCAATTTTTGTGTGAAATTTTTATCAATTAGCTTAGTAATGTCTTTCACTTAAACCAGCAGCAAATGAATACTGTCTTTTTTTTGTTTTCCACCAGATGATGGTGAAGTGTTAACAGACTGCATGCTTTAGCACTGCTTTTGAAAGAAATGTATATAAGTTTAAGTCGCCTAGGAATTGTACTTTTGATGTAACCAATGTGATTAAACTGTAAAGCCAGTATGTAAGTTATATAGCAGCTATTGTTAGTCTGTTTTGCAGTGTTTATTACAACTATGTCATGAATTTTTGGATGAGCATTCGTAAGTTTTAAGTGGTATATTTAGTTTATGTAATTAGCAGTTACATTTACATCTTGAAGAGAAATTTGTGAACTGTTGTGTTGAAATTCTTGTGTCCTGGCTTAACATGGATATTTTCCATGTAAACAGGTATGGAAATAGGGAATGTTTAGGCTGGACTGGTGGATTATTGATGGCTTTCTTGGGAGTCGACGTTACTAAAGCAGTGTGAATCCCTGTTTGCTTCAGGGCGAGATGTGTGACAGAGGTGACATCAAGCTCTTACAACCCTTCAACGAAAATGAGTGAAGATCTCGGGAATGGCATCGGTCACAGGAAATCCATAGTGGCTGGCTGCTAGTGTAGCCACGGGGCTTAGGCAGAGATAGCCTTGGTATTAATCAGAGGGGCTCGCAAACACCTCAAACTTCCTCTTAAATTTTATAGAAATAACATTTAGCCACTTGAGTGCTGAATTCTACAGGATAACTTGCTCTCTAAACCATGTAAGGAAGTATCTACAATTTAATACACACTTTTAAACGATGTAAGTCTTGTATTTTGTAATTGTATGACTTAAATTTAAGCAGCAAAGTGGTTAAACATGCCTACCTAAATTTTCTAAAGCTTTCCACATTAAACTGTAAATAAGTAATTTAGTATTAAAATTTTTGTTTTTTTATTTTCTTATTCCTATTCCCATTACCCTTTGACTACTTGAAATATTTCCGCTTCGTCCTCACGATGTTCTTCTATCAACCCTGCTTAGGATGAGAACAAATTGAGCAGTGCCAATGGCCATGAAGAGCGCAGCAAGAAGTAAGTATTTTCTCAGTTCTCTGCATTTGAGGAGAGGCTGCTGGTTTTTGTGGACTTGTGAATCCATGTCAGTAGTGTTTAAGGAAATAAATTTTAAAAGCTTGGTATTTGCAATTGCAGGAATTTGGAAATTTTCTTTTGCTTACAAATGTGGTTAGTACCCTTTGCAATTGATGTCATCAAAATTGTGGAAACATTTACTTAGCATTAGATAAAAATACAGACTGGGTGTGTTCAGCATATTTAAGTTTTTTTCTGTCTTAGGTAATGGCTTGAGCATCTGTTTAACATGTGTCTTATGTATACATACAGATATATTTTAGAAACTAGGACACTAAGCTTTGGTGGTCTGAGGCTGAGAAGGAGGAAGAAATTTGTAAATAACCCAAATGTAATAATGGAACAGTTGCTTGCCATTTTTAAAATATGAGGTATAATTGGACATACAGGTTTTAGAATATTCAGTTTTCTAAGTAAATGGGTAAAATTACAAAAATCTGCAGTTTGCCCCAATCGTGTAACAGCTGTAGACTTAAAAAAGCAAGTGGCTTATGAGTGGGAGTAGGAAGTAGGAAGCAAAACTCTTAAGCAGCATGTTACAGACTGTTGGCAGGGAGTATTTAAGAGGGAACAACCTTCCTTTCCCCGAGACTTGCCTCTTCCTTTCTGTTTTTGTTGTGTTTTGTTATACTTTGCTAAATGTAATTTATGCTTAAAATCGTGAAGCTGTGTTTAAAGTATGAACACCACATGAAGTACTGCAACTGCTATGTACTAGATCTAACACAGGAAATGCTTTTTTTTAGTCTTTTTACTTTTCTGAAAGCATTCTCTAGCAATTAAAAAATTTAAAATAAAAATGTGCTGTTGCAGACTTGATGTGGCTCATGATAGAAGATTGCTGACATGCTTAGCCACCCATTTAACAAAAAAGAGTATAAATACCAACAGGTAGAAACTTTTCCTATCAATGTCTGTGACATCAGAGGAGCTATGGAATATGGGGTAAATAACACTGAGCTACGTGTGTAACTGAGGTTGCACTTTTCTTTGTCAGGAGAAAAAAGAGCAAGAGCCGAAGTCGAAGCCATGACAGAAAGAGGAGCAGAAGTAAGGAACGCAAACGGAGCCGAGATCGGGAACGGAAAAAGAGCAGAAGCCGGGAAAGGAAACGGAGCAGAAGCAAAGAACGCAGACGCAGCCGGTCTAGGAGCAGAGATCGCAGATTCAGAGGCCGCTATAGAAGTCCCTAGTAGGTTATTTGTTTAGAGTTGCATGTGTGCTGCTTCAGTGTTACAATGTGGAAGGTTAAAGTTTCGCTCTGCTTTCTAAATTGGTCAGTAATTATCTTAGAAAAGAAGATGAGAGGTTAAGCTTGAAGAGTGTCAGTAAATAGAGTAAAAAAAAAGAGGACAGTAATAGTCCTCTTCTAACTTTCATTCTTAGCCAAACACAGAGATGGAAAAGCAAATGAAAGAATGTGTACAGCTGATTGGAAAACAAAGTTTATCACAAAATCAGTATAACAACCATGTTCTAACTATCTTAAGTATATGAACTTGATGGTTTAACTGTCAAAAAATTAATAGTAGTCTGTTACTTTGGTTACAGGCTCATAAACCCCTTTTTTTATATTACTAAAGATTTTTACTGTCTTGCTGTTCTTAAACATTAAACTCCCTAAGTGAATATTCACACAAACACATCCCATGTTTATGCATCCAAACTGGAAGCATCTCGTCTTTGCAATGCCCATGTGTTGTGTATTTGGCCTGCTTTTTCTCAACTTGTTTGGAGGCTGACAAGAATTCTTTTGTTCCTCTCTGATATTTAGCTTGATAGAACTTCAGCAATAGGTAGTTCCAGGCATTTGTAAATCCATTCTCAAAAGATGTTTTTTCATCAGTATAATTTCTGATGGTTTGTACTGCGGCTCTCGCCTTTGCTTCCTATTGCCTCTTCCTGCAGAAACACAGTGAGAACTGGGCAGTATGCTTGACTGTCATTGATTACCTGAGGCTGCTCTTTGTCTCTGCTGTTACCTGGGTCTCGTCTCAACCGTTGCCAAATCTTGGAATGCAAGATCATGTAGAAAGAAGGCATTTGAAAAGGATGTATTTTTTATTCATGACATGTAATGTCTTCCATGGTGGAGAAATCTCTAAAGATGTTTGAGCAGACAGTGTTATCCTTCTGATAAATTGTAGGCTTGCGCAATTTTATGCACATGAATGTTTTTCTTGGGGCTTTTTGTACTCTTGGACTACATACAAAACTTCTTGAGGTCTCAGGGTATCACTTTGTGCTAAGTCATCTGGATGTTTTCGTAATAAAAACCTACTGCAATTCGCGGGTCCTCTAAGGTGCAGTGGCGTCCTGTGCATCTTCAGTCCTGTGTATGTGGGGATCATAATATATATCAGCCTGGCTTTTCCTTTGTCTTCGGTATCAGAGCCTCTGTATACTGCTCTGGGCTTCAGCTGTGAAGATGTCAGCAGTGCAGAGTTGGCTTGTTTTCCTACAACTCTTGCACCTGTAAGATTACAGTAGCTAGTTTGGTTGTGCCAGTGCTGCTGTTGTGGCTCAAGATACAGAGGATCTTGATCAAAAATTTCAGCTTGCTGTATTTCTATATTTCTGTAGCCTGCTGGTCTCCTCACCTCCAGTGCAGCATTGTGTGAAGAGGATGTCCTTTGTCTCATCTTGTAGTTGGGACTTGCTGCATTCTCCCAGCTATGTTGGAGGGTTTTGTTCTTTGTTTTTCTTGTTGTCACTGGGTGAGAAGGTTTTTCACCTGGAGAAATTTGGGAGTTCCAGTGTTCTGGTCTTGTCTTTGAAAATAATTTCTTCAAGTAGAGGTTGAAAGCATTGATGTTACTACAATTACCCATGCCTGTTGTAATGCACTGAGTTATGTTATACCAGAGAGGTAAATGGTTGCAAGGGGTCTTTTTTGCTATTCTGACACTCTTCCATAGTTGTTCTGGGTGATTTCTCTGGTGTTGAGACATGGTGAACAAGAAGCAGAGATAATCTAGTATTATGCTCTGAGGATACATGGTTGTGCTTATTCATTTGATAGTTTGTTCTCTGCTTCAGTTGCCAAATCATTGCTTTCATTTAACCAAGTAGAATTCTAGTGTGTTTAGATGGTTTAATGGAAGACTGGTATAGGGCAAGCACAGGTATCCCAGAAGCTGTGGTGTTGACTGTTGGCAGTCAGCAAGTAGTTGCTGTCGTTCAGTTGTCGATGATGGATGGTCCTGTTAAAGTGATAAACATGCTAATGTGATTCCAAAATTCTTGTTTTGACTCAAAAGGTGTGAAAGAGAACCTCAGAAAATGCGATTATGGAGAGCTTTTCATTTCCTTTTCAGGGCTCTTCAAATGCAGAGACACACCTTTAAATCTGTATAACAGGTGCTGAATTTCAGGGAGACAGAAACTTTGGAGATTGAGCCTCCCTCATCACCAGCCACCTTTGGATCTACCAAAGCTGGGCTTTCATTTGAAGAAGTCTTATCTGTATCAGTGCCTTAAGCTCAGTGTTTCAAGAGTCACTGCCAGAGTACTCTTGCTGGCTGGAGAATTTATTTCTGGAATCTCTCCCTGTGGGGCTGTTCTAGTAGTTCGGGGTTGGAGTTACTTCTGACAGGCTTGTAGCTGACTGCAGCATCTAGATAAAAATGCTTTATGGCTTCTATTTTATCTTATTTTTTGCTCTTCCTCCTCCTTGTGATCTTTCTCATTAGCTTTATAAAGGCTCCTTTTCAAGCTGATATCTGCAAACTGAGATGGTTTTGCTGCTGGGAGCAATTAGGAGGCATCTCAGCAATAGTGAGAGAAGAGTTTAGTATAGGTAATTCTGAAGGAAGAGTGCTACAGAGAACCTGAAAACTTCAAGTTTGTCAGTTTAGGCTTGAGATTGTGGTTAAATGCTTTAATTTTTTAAAATTAGGTGACTGGCTTGCATTACTTAGTGTTCACAGGGTTTTTTTTCTGATGTTGTTTTCATGTATGTTGTCTCTTAAGTGCTACATAGCTGTATCATTAGGTCTCTTAGGAGGAAGAACTTGACTGAGTAGTCTTGCTTAGACATCTGTCAGGCAAATCCCAGCCCATACAGTAGAAGTCACTTAGACCATCCTGTTTCTATTCCGAAACCAAGAATTTAGACAAAGATGTTAGGAAAACAGGTTTATTACATGACGACTCAAAGTTCATCGTGATTCTCCTGGACTTGGTTAGCCAAAGTTTGCCTTGTCTTGACATTGTTTTGTCGAAGTCTTTAATATGAATGAGCAGGTAAAAGCTGATAATTTGCTGGCTGTCTTCTGACTTGACCGTTGTTGGGCCATTTGGCATCACATAGATTTTGTGAACATACGTGCTTTGGCTGCACACAGGACTTTGGCTTACAAGGAAGGGGACTCCTAGATGTAGAGATTAATGGCTTGTGACCTAGTGCTTCTGTACAGGTTAGCAGGAACTGGGCAACAATTGTAGAGACAGTAGAAGCAAAGAAGAAACTTAACTTGAGATCTACAGCTTTACAAGCAAGTTTCATTAGAAAAGCACAGGGAGAATACTGTTGAAAAGGGATTTTGAGACTTGGGTTCTCACCTCGCCCCAGGCAGCTTTCTGCTTGGTCTGTTCCAGTGGTCTGAGGTTTCTTAATGTTGCTCTCATGGGGTTTGTAAATAAGATAGTACTAGTCAAGAGTGAAAATGGAGATTTTTGGGGAGTTGTGGTGGGCTGTGGCTTTTCCCTGCCCTTTTTTTCCTCTTCCTCCACCCCCCTCTTGTGCATGTATTTGAAAACTGTTACTTCTCAGTTGTTCGTGTTTTGGTTTTGTTTTTCATTAGGTTTAGGTAAATACTTACAGTATTTCTTTCACCATTTCCTTGAAAACTCATGATCTTAATTATTTATTATTGTTTAGTAGGTCTGCATGTTACTATTCTGGAGTCACTGTAATTGGTTTGTCTGGCTGCATTTGAATTGAAATGGAGAGCACCATGTTTTACATCAGATGTGAAGGTGCGAGGTAATCCCATGTCTGATAAGAAGCTAGCCTCTGGAATTAGTACCAGTATTTCCAGATGCAGCTTTTGGCAGTTGTGCCATAGGTACTGAAGACCCTAAATGGACACTCCCAGCAATAATTTGTCTAGACTTGAGCAGGAAATTGAGTATTTTATCCTAGGCAAAAAAAAGTCTGGTTTTGATCAATAGTGATCTCATCTCAACATGTGCCTGTGTTTTATGTCTTATTTTCTCTTAATAAGTAGTTATCTTCTCTTAATAAGTAGTTTCTAAATGGTCTTTTTTCTTTATTTTTTTTTCCAGTGTTGTACAGGGCCATATTTCCCTTGCTTTAACCTGGCCAGCACGGTTTTGGATCTTGGCCCACTACTTCCACCTGTGTCATGACATGTTTAAAAAATGGGCATCCTCCTCCTTATGACGGATGCTAAGTTTAACTATAAGCATTACTGCTCCATTGAGGAGCAAGAAGACGTTTTTCAGACAAATTGCCTGGCCAAATGGATTTAGTGAAAGACTACTTAATATCTTCAGCCTGCCGTGTCTTTCAGGGTGTTTCACATCAATTTGTAGCCACAGCAGAAAGAATCAATTGTGTACAGATGGAAAGCCAAAGCCCAGTGCACAGCATTCAGTCTGTGCAGCAGTGCCTCTGCGCTTGGTGGAGAAACAGGAAGAATGTTAACAGGTGTTGTTCTTTGCCTTTTGAACAACTCTACCAGGAAGTCAAATTCAGGGAGAACACAATAGGATGAATCTTACTGCTCATGTCACAGTCTGTTCCTTTGTGCCCCATTAGCTAGCGAGAGGACTGTCCTTAATGTGGAAGCAAAGGGCAGATTACAGTTTGTTCTAACAGACTCTGTGACGCCTGGAGAATTAAATTAGATTCAGTCAAGAGATTGGATTCCTTTTGTGGTTACGTGTCTGTATACAGCTAACTGCTGGGTTCACTGCTTCTGCAGTTTGGTGGCCCTTAGGAACTTTAAGGAAGCTTTGTTTACGTATTTGTAGCACTTTAGTGTTGAGAGCTGAGACAACACCTGTGTCCCTTGCAGGTGACTGCAGGAAGGCGCTTTGGTTTCCTCTTGCACCTTAAATTTCATGGAACTTTCGATTTTAAAATGTTACATTCAAGCAAGTAATCCTGCCAGCACCACTTGGCATACAGCTCTGAGGCTGAGTTCCAGGCCGTGAGCGTTATGCTTTGAAGTCATCACTATGTAGAACTTGCATGTAGACAAAATACAGGTGAAAATGGTTACAAAAGTAACTGCAGCTTGGAATAGTTTTCACATACAAATGTGCCATGACTGACTGGCTCATGAAGAGTCCTATATATATTCTGGGATTTTGTGATGTAGGTGAAAGTGAGAGGGGATCATATTCTGGGCCTTATGGTCTGGAGTGCTGAATATATTGATAATCTACTGATAATCTTATGCATGCTGTGGGTGATGCTAATGGAAGTGCTGACAAGTTCAGATGCAAGGGTGGGTGAGCACTTGCAGTGTAATGTGAGTACAGACAGGAAGTCTGGAATTCAAGTACTCAGGTGTCTTGTCTTTTCTTCTGCCATAGTTCTGGTCCAAAATTCAACAGTGCCATCAGAGGGAAGATTGGTCTGCCTCACAGCATCAAATTAAGGTTTTTGACTTTTCTCTGTTTTTCATTACATCATTAATAGGTTTTGTTTAGAATCAGGGGTGGTGTATTTGAAGGTTTTCTTGTAATCTTGTTGATCTCTCTTTTTAGCAGACGTCGCTCCAGAAGCAAAAGTCCTTTCAGAAAAGACAAAAGCCCTGTTAGGTATGACTCTTTACATGTGTTTGTGTGTGTTTGTTTTTGTCCAGTTGGAGTTGGAAAAGTGATGGTGAAATAATGCATGACTACTTGCCCTCCAGCTTATAAGTGATGCTGGAGTTCATTCAGAATGCTAGTGAGAGAAGAACATTGATAATAATTGTTTTTTCCCTATGTCATAAAAGGTTGTAAATAATGTCAGTTTGCAAAACAAGTCTTGCTTTGTTTTTTGTGTTTCTGCAGTCTCGATCTTTTCTCCGTTAATTGTGATTTAAATTAGCTCTTCTGTTAAATTGTACTTAATAATCTAGAGTATGGAATGGAAAAGTACAAATGCTTCTTTTTGCTGTTCAGTATTTATTCATGTTATTTGTAGAGAGGCTATATGCCTCTGCAACCCAGGAGCTGCTTATCCATTCTTAGGCTTCTCATTTAAGGGAATAGGATATAGATAGCTGCTAATGAGATTATTCTCTTACGTTAATGCAGTTAAATTTAACCAATCTCATTTTGTTTTTCAATGACTGGCAAACTCTTACTGAGATAATTCAGTTTAAATTTTTATTGTGTATTCTCAGTGATTAGTATGTATGTAATTGTATTAATACATAGTACATGGCTAGAAACTCAATCCAGGATCCACCATGCTACGTCTTGTGTAACTTGTACTTGAATACAAGTCAGATTTGTTTAGATTTGAAGCTTTAATACGTTCAAAGTGGTGCATCTAATTCCAGCTAATGGTTCAGTGTTGAAATAAAATTATTCTAGTTCTTAATGTGTCAAGGATCAAAGTAATTATTCACTATTCATACTTTTTTATGGGTTAACAAGTTGAAACTATGGAACGAGTACTGGGAGTTCTATCTACATGAATGTCAGTATTGTTTTACGTGGTGGCTGGAGTGACTCTAAAGTGACTGGGTAAATGCAAGATGTAAGTTGGCAAAGCCTAGCTCACACTACTTGTCTGAGAATTTGGACAGCTGGTCTGTGGTAGTTCACCCTGTTTGCCTTTGTGTTCTTATCCTTTCATCCTTTTGATGAAAAGGATGTACAAGCTCCAGAGTGGTACCTGGTACCAGTTCTGGACAGTAGCAAAATGGTACCTCTGTTTAGTTTGGGCTTCTGTACATAAAATAGGATTTTTCAGTCATATTTGGTGCTCACAGTTGTAATAGGATATTCAGTCATGTTATAAAAGTAAGTAACTTACCATGTTAATGTTTGGTATTCCCTTCAGTTCTTAACTCTGCATTTTTATTACAGCAGGCATGTTTTTTCCCATCAGACTGTGAAGTACTGATCATTTAGTGTTTCATGTGTGGTCCAGATATGAATTATCTTAATTTAGCTTATTTTTTAACTGAATTTTACTCTTTCCAGAGAACCTATTGATAATCTTACCCCTGAAGAGAGGGATGCTCGAACAGTGTTCTGCATGCAGTTGGCTGCGAGAATTCGACCAAGAGACCTGGAAGAATTTTTCTCTACAGTAGGGAAGGTAAGTGATAGGGAAGTTAAAATTACTCTGAATGCTGCCTCAGGCTGTCCTAGTACAACTTGAATACAGGATTGGTATTTTTTCAGAATTGTAAGCATGTGGCTTTCTGGAGCTTCCTATACCTGTGCAAAGGGGGATTAATGATGAACTAATTATTAAAAGCTTTGAACATGAAAATGTAGTTTCTCAGTAGTTCATTGTTCATGTGATGTGAGGCAAAAGATGTTGATGCAAGTCTGACTCAAACAACTTCATTTTTTTCATATTTTCTTTTTTCAGATAGGTCTGTCAGTTACAGTGTAATTTGAAAATTCATGTAACTTCTAAGTTGAAAAAACTTCATTTGTTCTGTCAGCTGTAAGGTTCTGGTGTAAAGCATTAGAGTGCTGCAAGTTCTGTCACATACTATATTTGACTTCAAACAGCAGCTTTAATTCTAGCTTGCCTCTGGGATATGTTTGTTAAAAAATGGTGTATGCTGCTGTAGATTTTCGGCATAATTAAAGCTGTTGGCTTGGCTAATAATTCTCAGTATTAATACCTGTCTGAGAAATAGGCTGCATTAGGCTTTTTCCTTTATCTCTAAAAGTGTTTCCATCTCTATTCTTGCCTTTCAGGTTCGTGATGTGCGAATGATTTCAGATAGAAATTCCAGACGTTCAAAGGGAATTGCTTATGTTGAATTTGTTGATGTTAGTTCAGTGCCCCTGGCAATAGGTCTGACTGGACAGAGAGTCTTGGGTGTACCTATCATAGTGCAGGCATCACAGGTAAGGAATTATAAACCTCATTTTTGTTCATGCAGATCTATGCCTCTTGTATCTGGATGAGAAACTTAATGTTTGAAAATTTGGTTACCACTGAATGTTTGGAAAACCTTAACATTGATGATTATTTATAAATGGACTTTTGTTTCCCAGAGATAACAGGCAAATTAAAGGGATTCAAAGTTTTATAAAGGCATTAGGAAAATACAGATCTTAAGCAAGTAGTAGCAAAGAAATTTTTAATAGTGTTACAGAATTGAAGGCTATATTGTGTATGCTTTCCAGATTAATTTACTGGGTAGAAGCCAGAATTCTGCATGAAGTTGTTCAATTTGAAGGCTTCTAGAATCACTTGTCTCTGTACTTGGTCATGGTCTTGGGTTTTGTAGCTCTTAAGTTCAAGTCTGATGAATAGACTGCAGATCATGCCACATCTTCTGTTTGTTTGGTGAATCTTCTAGTTTTGATCTAATAGATATATACCTCTTATATTAGGTTAGGGGTTTGTATTAATTTCTTATAGGAGGTGAATTTTTATTTTCTCCTTAGGCAGAGAAAAACAGAGCAGCAGCAATGGCAAATAATCTGCAGAAGGGCAGTGCTGGTCCTATGAGGCTCTATGTGGGATCATTACACTTCAACATAACTGAAGATATGCTTCGAGGAATCTTCGAGCCATTTGGCAGGGTAAACTTTAATTTGGCATGTTGTGTTAGAGTAGTTGATATGAAAAATGTAGCTTAGCTGCAGAGCACTGGCAGCTTCCGGAAATAATTCAGCTTGATACTCACAAAACACTTCTTGCTTTCTTGCACTGCTGTGCCCACGCATCCACAGGCCTTAGGTATGTGGGTGGTGTTGGAGAGCAGATGAGAACTTGGATTTGTGATGGTGTCCAGTGAATTTCAATGGCAGGTCTTACAAAGCTCAGAATTCAATGAATACCTGAAATTAAGGAACAGGAGGGAAAAAACCCCCCAAACCAAACAAATTCCCTGTGTTGTATCGTGCTCCGGCAGCTTGTGATATCTTTCCCTTCCAGGATTGTGAATGGGAGCCCCATTCCACAGGTTAAAGCACAAAACACAGAACTGGGGCTGAAGTCTCTGAGTATAGTACTGTCTGTCATCTGTTTCTGAGGACATTTTCCTGCAGCTTTAGCTGATGTTAAGACCATGAGCTAGCAGGGTGTGCTGTACAGCTGTGACTTGGGCCCATTCTCTATCCTGAGCATTGGGCAGCAGGATGCAGCATGGTAGTAAGTTTATGTAGAGAGAATTATGGAAGTGTGCTTGTAAAATCTGAAGTTTCCAGTGGAGATACAATACATGTTAGCCCTACAGTGCTACGGTACTATCATTTAGATAGGGGAAAAGTTAAATATTCAATATGCTTCTTAATGGGGAAAAAGAAGTCTGTTAATGTTCAAGGTTTTTGCATACTTTCTTTGGATATGAACTCTGCCTATATAGTAGCAATGCTTTTCACATGCTTTATTCAGACTCAGTATGCATATCACTTTAAATCTCTTGTGCAAAACCCTGGAAAATTGCTACAATTGATTAAATTTTAATCCACATGGCTGCTGTTCTTGTGGTTTGGTTTTTTTTTTTTCCTCAAGGTCTGGCAAGTTAGGGTTAAGGTAGTTTAGGAGGCTTACATGGAAAGCTGTGAAGATCTTTCCTTCTTACTCCATATACTCCAGTCCTTCCCAATGCTACTTTATGGCTAATGGATAACTCAGCGATGTGTTTTAAATTCAGTAACTGTAAACTTCGAGAAGTTCCCATCTACCAATAGTTACTAAAATACATAGCTTTTACTTAAAGACCCTGGTCAGTCATGCAAACTGCTTTTTGTAGCTTGTAAAACAGAGTTTCTCAGCATATGAGGTGCTGTGATCAGTGTATTTGTTAGGATCTGATCATGCTGCATGCTCGTTATCTGCTACAATTCTGCATCGGGACCAAGCCTCTGCCTGTAGCTGAGCTCAAAACCCTTACGTTTACCTGCTTATGTCTTATTATCCAAGTACCTATTTAGCTGTCTGTATACTAATTTTGAAATGAGGAAGGAATGAGAAACTGATTTTAAAAAATAAAAATAGTAGATTCACATTCATGTATGTGTATTTGATAGGACTGTTTTCATGTTGTGTTCTGGTATCTCGGGGTTTGTTCCGAAATGTCTGATAATAAATAGCTTTATTCTTATCTTTAGATTGAGAGTATTCAGCTCATGATGGACAGTGAAACTGGACGCTCAAAAGGATATGGATTCATCACGGTATGACTAGAATTGCCAGCTTTCTTAGACAATTTCTGAGTGTAACCTTCCCATGTAGGAGAATTATCTCTATACATAAACATCCTGTGTATATCTGTGTGGTTATATAGTAGCAATCTAAACATAATAAACTAAGCATAATCTAAATTTGGTACATATACATAGTAGCTACTGAAAAGTATTGCTGCTTTATATTTCTGTGGGTCTCATTTTAGAAGTGTCGTGTTGCAGGATGCAGCACTGGCCTTTTTCTTTGTTTCTGACAGTTGTCTGAGTATTGTGAATGAGCAATGAATGTGTTTAGATGGGAATAGTTTCCTTTGTAGTCAGTGCCTGCAAAAGCAAATGCTACCTTCTGCAGGCAAAGACACTAGTAAAGACTGGTGTTTTTTATAGCTGAAAATAATTGAATTTGAACTTTTTAGGGGAAATAAAATTTTAGAGGCTGAAACTTTCAGCTGAAAACATCTTTCCTCTTTACCCTCAGGTACACAATTTTGTGAACTTGAGTTTCTTGACTGACCTGGCAATTTGTCATGGGGAAAAAAGTCTCGGCTGGGACCTCTGGCACGTGGACACAAATGAAACCTAACTTACTATATAGTTCATACTTGATGGTTTTAACACTGATAAAATGCTTGTATGTTTATTTTGATGTTTCGCAGCATAAAGCAGAACATCTGTTTAGGAATAACCAGTAAATACCATGGCAGTTACAAGGTTGCAGAGGAAGTGAGTGTCACTCTTAATGAGAACTGCAGCCATGACTTCTGTTGGTTGCAGTATCTAGATGCTGTAACTTCAACAATATGTTTAAATATATAGTACCTAACTATGAGAAAGTAAATACCAAAATATGTGTGTGTTTGGTTTAAATGAAAAATACAGAGCACATTTACATTGGCTTGTTGCTGTTACCTTAAAGAGTTTCTCCTATATGCGTAATTGTGGATATTACATACAGTAGAAGCGTTGCTGAATCCTTTAGGCAGTATTACTGAATTTGTGTTTTTCCAATCGACAGTTCTCAGACTCTGAGTGTGCCAAAAAGGCCCTGGAACAACTCAATGGATTTGAGCTGGCTGGGAGGCCAATGAAAGTTGGACATGTAACTGAGCGTACTGATGCTTCCAGTGCTAGCTCATTTTTGGACAGTGATGAGTTGGAACGGACTGGAATTGACTTGGGAACAACTGGTCGCCTTCAGCTGATGGCAAGACTTGCAGAAGGTATGTGCAGTGTTGAATAACAAGTGTGTGAACATACAGAAGTTTGCAGAATTTGAATTAAAACACTCCACAGAACTGTTAGGATAAATGTATGAACTTGAAATGCATGGTATTTTTTATCTTCTGACAACAATAAGATTTCTGATACTTCTGTGACTGCATCCCTAACTGAGTGAAAGGCTTGCTCCAAGGTCTCTCTGTGTTCTGTTCCAGGTACTGGTTTGCAGATTCCTCCAGCTGCACAGCAGGCTCTGCAGATGAGCGGATCTTTGGCCTTTGGAGCTGTGACAGGTAAGAAATGATGAACTATATAAGTACTTTTTTAATTACTTTATAAATTTGAGACAAGAGATACTTAACTATGTGTTTTGATCTTTTAAAATGAGAACATGGGTATTGCAGCATGTTTTACAAACTGTAAAACACTACAAATCCATAAGCAAATTACTAGTAACAGTATATCACAATTTGGATGGGTGTGATTCACTTGGCGTATTTTTGCAAATCTGTTGTTTTTCATCCCAAATCTTTATCTCTTTACTGTCCTCTGTGCTAGTGGAGATTTATATGTTCTACTGCAGTATAAGTGTTGACTGTTAAAAATGACAGGCTCAGAATTGGAAGGGGGTTGACCCCTTTCAAAAAACCAGAGCTGTACGAGGGGCAGGAAGGTTATTTGGACTTTATGGGGGACACATCACAGAGATGGCAGCAGTGTTTTTACAGTGTATGTCCTGGTGAGGAAAGACATTTTATGTCAGGTAATATGTGTGTTGCTTGGATTTGGCTATAGTTGGATGTGTGTTCTGCAGGTGGGTATGCTGGAATGAGGCTGAGGGATGTGATTGCTGCTGCTTAGTTCATAGTTAGCCTGAAAAACAAGCTGCTCATGGGGTCTTCAGAACTAGAGCAGCGAGTAATCTCCCTGAAGGTTACTTTTTTTTGCTACTTTTGAGTAATACTAAGAACAAAGGATTGTTACAGCAGTAGAAGAGATCTGAATGTCACGAATAACCAAATGCTGGAACATGTGGGAAGTGTAAGGAAAGTAGCAAAGAAAAGGGGGCATTGTTGTTTGCCTTCCAGCAGAGCTTGTGATGGAAATGATTCAAACTTAATAAGATAGGTCTGAATCATGTTACTGAAGGTCTTAAGAAGAGCATATGTGTGAAGCTGTAGACAGTTGCTAAAAGAATATAATAAAGTTGTTCTGGAGATACGCCCTTGGAAAGAAAAGGAACTGGCTAGTGACAGAAAAATGTCGGCTGTCCGTTTGAGAAGGATGAAAAAGGTACAGTGGCAAGAAAAAAGTGTATCTAGTCCAGAAAGAGAAGGAAGGGTAACCACCACTGAAGTTTTAGATCAACCGTAATACAGTTTATAAAGTGGTGTGGCAGTCTTGTAGGCAGTTAGAAATTAGTGTTTTAAAATAACACCAGTCCTTTTTGTCCTCACCATTTGAAACAAACAAGGTCAAAAAAATCCAAGCTTACTAAATCAAGAACATGTCTGATGCAGCTGGTGGCATGGAATCAGCATGAGAAAACATGGCTGCAGAGAAATAAATGGAGAGGCTGAATACAGGCGTTTAAAGAAGATGCATGTTTAGCAACTGTAGAAATAAAGGTAGTAGGGATAGCATTGTTTATTTCACTTGTATTGTACAAAAGGAATAATGCAGACATGTGCAACTTAAGTAACTTGGAAAAAAGATAAAGCTTTTTGCTGCCGTAGAGTCATGAGCTATCCCCAAACTGAGATTTGGTTATGGATTAAAGATCTCTTTACTCTTGTTAGAGAAAATTACTACCAGGAATTATGTCATTGTGGGAGACTTTAACTTCCCCGATACAGATTGGAGAAGAATTGCTAGTAATAATGGTGGGGCCCAGATATTCCTGGATGTGATATCCGACAAATTTCTTCATCAAACACTCACTGACTCATGAAGAGGGGATGCTATTTTAAACTCAATTTGGTAAGTAATGAAGATGTTATGGATGAGAATAGAAATGACCATTGACTTGAGGGATCATGAGTTGCTCGCATTTAAATGGAAGGGTATACAAACAGGTCTAACAGATGATTCAAGAAGGCAATTAAGTCATCTGGTCTGAGCAACTTGGGTATTTGAACAGGCAGGATGTGAAAAGTTTCTTCTGCTTCACATTGCTAATGCTGTGTTGGATCTGTATTCTACAGAAAGAATCCTGTTAGTGGGGGCTCCCCACTAAACCTGGGTGATCAGCTACCTCAAAAGAAATAAGGAATGACCACACAGCCTATGAAGAATAGGGAAAAGGGACTGATAATAAACCAGTATTTTTAGTTCAGGAAGCAGATAAAAAGATAATTTATAATGGTCTGCCAACAGTCAGTTAGACATTGTAAGTGTCATGAAAACAGTAGATGAAGGTTTACCAACTCTTGAATTAAAAAAAAAAGAAGTGGGACTCAGGTGAATGAAAAACTACTCCCAAGATGTTTCTGTGTATTTCATTGCCTCAGTTTGTAGTGGGGACACTGGTCATAAAGTTTGGAATTTGAGGAAGGTAAGCTAGGAATATGTAGTTCAAAAAAACAAAAGAAAATTATTCCCAAGGTAGAAACTAAGCTAAAAGTAAGAGGCTAATTTAAACAGTTCAGAGGAGTAAAACTCCCATGAAATGAATGAGGGAATCATGGCGTGAAACATGAGTTCTCATCTCTGATATTATTAATAAACATTTTAAGTCCGTGATATGGTATATAGCTGAAACGTGTCACTGTAAATTACGCACACTTGAAGGAAGAAGAATGTGGTCTGGCCAGATTCTGGTCCCGTTACTGACTAGACTGTGCTTCTTCAGAAGTCATACTAAAGAAGGGTAAACTGCAGAATATTATGGAAGTATAGTATACTGTCAGAAACTGCATTTAAAGACCAACAGTCTTTGATAAAACTGCCTTTCCTAGGCAGAGGAGGAGCAGTAGTAGAACTCTTCTTGTTGATCTTTGGACTCCTGTCATTTGGAAGTTACTAAACCAGAGAAGTGGGTAATATAGGAAGTACAAGGTGTGTCAAGAAGCTGGCTCAGAGAAAGAAGGGGTTTTTTTACAGGTGAAAGCTGGGAAAGTTGGAGGCTGTTGTTAAAGTTCAGGTGTTGGGCTGGTCCTGTGTAATATTTACATGAATGAAAATGGTCAGCAGTAGGAATGAGGTGAATAAACACATAGATGCTGTCGATAAGAGATTCTTGGGGTGTTGTTCACCTCTTCAGGGTTGAATCAAATTCCAGTCACATAGTCTGGGAGCTTAGCAGTGGAAGAGTGGCCTAGGAGGAGAAAAATATCTAAATACTTCCATTTATTGGTGCCAGACTATGACCTGGCAGCATGATGCATTGTTAAAATATCAGCTGTGTTCCTAGAGGTAGGCACGCCTGAGTATCTGAGGTGTAATGTATACATCCACAAACACTTCTGATAATCCATGTTCAATAGGTGGTCAATCAAACTAAAAGAGGGATGGTAAAGAATTAGTTTTATGGGAGGCCTGAGAATTTGGCCGTTATTCCTATGGAGAAAATGCCAGCAGGAAAAAGAATTTGAAGCTGAATAGCTGTAGCTGTGTACTCCCTGTTCTCTGTCTGAACATAGGAAATTTTTAAAAATCAGCCTATAGAACATTCTTCTAATGCTTTGTGGGACAAAGCATTCCTTACTTGTGGAAGGAGCTATCTGTTTATGGAAGAAATTGAAATGGTGTGCTGCAAAAGAGGAAGGATAGGTATTATCGTCCCGGACCTCCACTTGGTTTCTGTTTTCTTCTAAGTAATGACTCGGGGCACTGGGCAATACTTGGCAGGCTTTGGCCTATTTAAAGCCATGTGGATTTCAAAATAAGCTTTTTGTTTTAAGACACAAAATGCTTTGATGGATATATCTGTATTTATGCTTTCTCTGTACACTAACCATGTACTCCCATCATGCTAAACTTGCTGGTCTTACAGGTGATACATAAGAACATACTGAAAAAGTTACTTTGATCTGAATTTGACAGATGTATTAATTTTAGTTTCCACATACTATTCAAAACTGCATATAGGGAAACATGAGTTGGCAGTAAAGAGTGACAATGGATTTCTTAATTCTTCTGTGTGGCTTTAGAAGTGAGAGAAAAGGACCATTCTTCAGTCATGAGCAACAAGAGAATTCGGTTAGTTGATAAAAGATCTAGTGTGCAGCAGGTTATATTTCAAAGGTGGTAGATAATTAACCTATGAAACTGTTGCACAAGATAGTGGTAGCTGACTTTGCTGCGTTTAGAACAGATCTTACTTGGCCCTGGACAGAATTTGCATTGGTGATATATGCAGGTTTACCACATTTGGTGCAGGAATTCTGGAGCATTTAGCTGTAGATCCCCAGGCTGACCCACACAGACAAGTTCAGCTGGACATGATGGATTGGGATTGCAGAGGAAAAAGCGTCTGTCCTCATCTAAATTGAGAGAGTTCAGAGATATGCGGATTTTTTTAAAACACCTTTGTTTTCAAAAGGGTCTGAGTATTAATTAAGTAGGTAATTAGTTACAGATTTGGCCAAAACCATGCCGTTTCTTCAGAGAATACACGCTAAGGCAGCCTTTGCTACTATGATATTTCTCATTCTATGGAGGTGAGGACTTCCTGTGTTCAGCTCTGGATGGAAAACATGCCAAACGTAGCCAGCTCTTACTACAACTCAGCCTTCAGAGCTTGCTCCTTCCAGCTCTTGCTTTTCAGTTTGGTTCCCGGTATGTGGTCTTCTTTGCAAGGTACTGGGAAAGGCACTTAAGGAAAATCTAGAGAAAAAACATTTACTCCTGTTGGTTCTTCAGTGTTGTGGAGGAGATTTTATTAGAAAGGGAAAAAAATATGTTGCTACCTGGTGTATTCAGGTATTTCCAGGTAAGCTTGGAAGCTTACTTGGTGCTCATCACTTTATTACTCTCTAAATGAGTGAATTAAGGTGATGGTTTGCTTCAGTCTTCTCACCTAGTGTCTGTTGAATGGAACCATTATTGAAGGGGCTTATGCTTACAGTTCTTGAATTCTGAAGTTTTCTGTTGGTTCAAAGATGTCAAGTATTGAAGTCATGTACTTGGAAATGGCTAGAAAGTCTGCATTTGTTTGCTCTCATCACTTTGCATTGGGACAAGTATATGTTGTTAAACAAGTAAATAATGTTTTCTAGGCAAATTACATGTTCTGAACACTTGAAAACGTTTTGAATTTGAAAAATACCAAAGTTACTTGTATCATTATGCCATCTGTATGAAAGGATAGCAGATGAGTATTGCCTTATTCTACTTGAAATTTGATAACTGCTTTAAGAATGTCAATTTTGGATGGCTGTGTGCTTAACTGCTTTCTGGTAGTAAACATGTCAAACCTCTAATGCGTGTCAGAATTGCTGTAATTATTTTCTCATGGAATAAAACATGTCTTGTTAAGAGCTCAATCACAGCAAAAGCAAGTTGGGAGTGATACATTGAATTAAAGGACATGGTCCTGTCTGTCCTTTTAAGGGATTGTTTCTCTTTGAAATGCTTTGTGGTCATGGAATCTGTCAAGGACAGAATATTCCAGTAGAGAAGCTGAAATTAGTGAAACTACTCACAACCAGAGAAGAATTGAGATACTGGAATAAAGCTCTTAACCACAGAAATACAAGCTGAACAACCTGGCTGGCAGGTGATGATACAGTGATGCTAGCAAGCATACTAATTAACTTCTCTGTATTTTCCTTTAGATTTACAAACAAGACTGTCTCAGCAGAATGAAGGTAAACTAGCATTTGATATGATCTGTAATTAGTAGGGTTTTTTTCAGGTGTCTGTAGGTGAAATGCGTCTGGTATAGGGTTTGCCCATACCTGAGAAATTGTATCCTGTTAGTTAAGTGTCTGTGGGGAATTATGCTGTGATGGATTTTTTGATTGTGACTGAAAATTCTTCGCAGCATTTTCTCCAGTGTTGGTAACATTCCCCAGCCACGTGTTAGTCCAAGAAAATGTGTGGGTTGGTATTTGTGATTGGGTTAGGAGTGTTCTCCCTGCCTTAGGTAATTTGAGAATCAGGATTTTGGGTTTACTGTCTCTGAGTTGCTCATTATCTGACTGCACAACGTTTAATGTCTGAAGTATATGGGGAAGGGCACTGTTATTGCAGCTCCACTGATGGAAGACTGAAGCCTGTGGAAGGGCAGCCTGTGGGACAGCATTTAATACAAGGTACTAGGATGATGAGCAGCAATAAATGACAAGTAATAATTTCATAGTTATAGGGAAAGAGCAATTTCAGTTGTCAAATGTTTCCTACAATCTGCATTTTCAAGGGATGAAAGTGCAGGTACACTTTTAAAGCATAATTCAAATGCTTAAAACAGGTTTTGAGAATTCCCCAAGGTGTGTGTCCGTTGCTGTGCAGTCAGCACAGTGCTGTTCTGAGCTGCTGCTGGGCTTCCATGAGGAGCAAAACATTAAAGGTGCTGATGACATACACAGGCAGACATTTTAGATGCAAATGAAGACGCATGCATTTTAATGTTTAAATGGAAAGTCTATCAAAATCAATGTACACGATTATATTTTCACTTTTCAGCTTCAACTGTGATTCATAATGTGCTGGTTTTTGTATTGATCAATTTAAATGTATCTGTCATCAATAGTGTCTGGTTCTGAGTTTTGCTTTCCTGCCTTCAATTTCTGTTTAGTCAGAGCTGTTTCTATTATGCTGAATAAATTAGCCATGCATAGCAGGTTCTGAAATATGCTAACGGGTTTTTTTTCCATTACAACAGTTCTGGCTGCAGCTGCTTCTGTTCAACCACTTGCAACACAGTGCTTCCAGCTTTCCAACATGTTTAATCCTCAAACGTAAGTGATTTGCCATTGTCTGTTTGGCATTTGTCAATGACTTTAACATGTAAGAAAGAAATCAGAATGCTGCACGGATGTGTTTAATGGCTTTTGGGCATGGATTTTGTCTGCGTGATATCCCTGTCCTGTTTTTCCTTCCCTCGTACAGTGAAGAAGAAGCTGGCTGGGACACAGAAATTAAAGATGATGTGATTGAGGAATGTAACAAACATGGAGGAGTTATCCACATCTACGTTGACAAAAACTCAGCTCAGGTATGCCTGGTTCCGGGGAGATGAATGTTAGCGTCTGAGCAGATGTTAGGAGTTCTGTTGCTCTCTTTTGTCTAGGGGGAGCATTACAGATATGGGATTTTTCCTAAACTGAACCTAAATTTCTTAGTTTGTGCAGAATGTAGGTGGTCTCTCCTATTGTGAGTCATTGTGTGTAACTTCGATGCGAGTACGAGCAGCTTTCTGGTGCTGCTCTTGCAGGTTTACCCAGCTGAAGTTCCTGTAGGAGAGCAGTGACCAGTTCAGGCATTTGGCATTTCCCTTAAGCTGTGCCTTTCCTACAAGTCAGGGACTTCAGTTTCTTCTTTCTAGAGCACAGGCTTCAGCAGAAAGGGCCCTTACTCCAAGAGAATTACAGTGTGCAGCAACCCAGAACACTTCTCCTGTGCTTCGGAACAGTTGTGGTGACTCACGACGTTAAAGCCTGGTAGGGGGCATTCTGAGGGCCTGGAGTTAGAACAAGGAATAGAAGGACTGCTGCTGCTGACTGAATTTCAGATTCATACCTGCATCTTAAACAGGTGAATATGTTTTTCTTCTGACTTCACCCTGTTTACATAATCCCCAGACTGGTTACCTCTTCTCTGTATTTGAGCTCTTAGAATGTATAAACTCTGGAAGGTCTGTAAATAGATTAACCATCTTAAACCCTTTTTTAAAAGAATTCACAGCCCAAACAGAAGTTCAGTCTTCAGATGTTTTCACAGTTAGGTTAATTTCTACCCATCAGACCCTAAAAGTGTCCTCTTGTGTTCCATGCTGGGGTACAAGGCTGAAACCCATGTCCCGGTTGGTGTGCTTAGGTGGGATTGTTCTGCCCTGGCGATGCACTCACTTGGCACTTGCCAACCATTGCTATCTTGTGCAAGTGCCCCAGTGTCACCTGAAACCCTTTCTTGTGGGTTACAGAGAGGTTAGATAGGAGCTGCAGTCTAGCACATAAAACAACAAGCCACCTTCCCTGGCATCTTGTAATCTTCAAGATCACAGCTTTGATCTTGGACCGTTGGACTGATGAGAGGCAGAAACCTTGCCCACAATGTGTTTGTTGCTTAGAGAAAACGAAGTGTTCTTTGACAGAAAAAAACCCAAACCAACCAACAACCCAGAACACTTCCTCCAAAAAAAAACCCCAACAACCAAACACAAAAAAATCACCACACAACCCCCCAAAAAATCACCACCCCCAAAACCACAGCGGCCCTCAAGATACCTCACATAGGTTCTGTGCACATGGAGCTGCAAAATTCTATTTCACATTAGCAGGTGGATTTAAAAGAAGAAACTACACGCTACTATGTAATGAGTTAATGTTTCATAAAAAATGAAATCTGTTTTGTCATAGTAGCACAGCAGTGGCCCAGATATAAAATAGCCACTGATACAGTTTCCATTGTACCACTCTGTTTTCCAGGCTTAGATTCTGGGCGTGTTTAGGGCTCTGTCCCAGACAGGTTTCCATGCTGAGGGCTGTCAGGGGGTGGCTGTGATGAGGGTGTGATTTGTTGTGGATGAAACAGTCGGAGTCCCAGCTGAGTGCATGGCTCATGTACTGCACCTATCTGTGCTGCTGGATATTAAGGAAAGGCACAGCTTTGTGTTGCTGCACCTCATTTGGGCACTTAAGCAGCTTGGGTGCCTTTGCAGGTGGAGGCTGAGAGCAGAGCTGTGTGTGTTTATTGATTGCTCAGTGCCTTAATCACCAGCCCCTAAGCTCAGGTTCACCCCATGAGAAGGGAATGAGTTAGATTGCAGTGGGAGGAATTAATACAGGCTGACTAAAACTGCTGAAGGGAAGGCTGGAGTCTGTTTCTTAATATACTATTTTCCTGAAAAATCTATTTCAGCTAGAATTGATCTGCTTGGGTATTACTGATGGTCTGTTTTTAAGCAGGCAGCCAGAAAATGCCATTAATTACTGTGGGCATCTGTGTGTCTTGGAGTTGTTGGATGTGACTGTTGCAGTTCTCTGGATTAGGGAGGCACAGTGCTTGATCTGCAGATGGCTGGTGAAGTTCAAAGATCAGTCTGTCATTCACCTTGGGAACAGTCTCAAGCTCTTCCTGCCCTGCTAGGATGGGATTTTTCTCTTTGCCTCAGTTCTTGTTCAAGTAAAGACAGACATGCTGAAGTTTGTGTAGGAGAATTTTTATGGTATCAGTCTCCCTTGAAGTGCTGCTTGTCCTTCCCGTCTGGGGAAATGGGGAGTGCTTGGTTCTTGTGGAATCCAGGCTGTCAGCTTGCATGTGGTTGAGGTTAGTGGCTTATAGACCTCGGCAGCTAGGCTGCTATGGGGGCAGCCAGACCCCTTGTGCTCTTCTCTTTCACATGGTGTTAGTGATTGGGAGCCTTTAGATCCCCTCTCTAAAAGGCTCTCAGGAGCAGATCAACCATTCATGGCTCAGTGATTGCAGATCAAGTGCATGTTTGGGCTGTCTTTCAAAATCCTATTTAGAAAAATTGAATGGTGCAACAACTGCCAGAGTGGGGTAGTGCCTGCCAGGACCACTGTCCCTTTCTCTTGTGCTCATTCTGTGTCATTGATTGATGCCAGCAGGTTTGTCTCTGGCACAGCCAGGTCCAGGAGTGGCTGAGGAGCACCAATGGGGAAGTGTCTCCGACTCCTCACAGGCTGCACTATTCTGTCTTGCAGGGCAATGTCTATGTCAAATGTCCCTCCATCGCTGCTGCCATCGCGGCTGTCAATGCATTGCATGGGAGGTGGTTTGCAGGTGAGCGTTCCATGTACATGCCTACATTTAGTCATCCATTACAGAAATGACCAAATACTGATTTTTATTTTTTTCCTCTTGTGATTAGGTAAAATGATTACAGCAGCGTATGTACCTCTTCCAACATACCACAGCCTTTTCCCAGACTCTATGACTGCAACCCAACTACTGGTTCCTGTTCGACGATGAAGATTAATTTAGTCAGTTTTGTACATAGGTATTTTTTGGAGGAAGATTGAGTTATCTTTTATTTAGATAAAACTAAAGGAAAGGATTTAATGTCATTTTGTGTACACTTCCTGCTATCTTTAAAAATAAAATGAAGTAAGCAGAAATGCAGTGTGTTCATTCTCCCTAACTAGCATTTCCACTGTATACAAAGCTGTTGACTTCTTGTTCTGCCTTGTAATTCTTGTACATTGACAAAGGTGATCCGTAGGAACTGAGACGTAGCTCATAGATAACAAGTACTCTGTAAAAGGCAGATGAGACATAATGACATTTTTAATGTTTCATGAGCCTTTCTTTTAATGCAGCAAAGACATTTTACATTTCACTAAATGTGGGTGATCTGCTCAAGGGTAATATCAGAGAGAGACTGGATGAAGGGACATATTTAGTGTTTTGTATAAATGGAAAATCCAAAAAGCTACTGAATGCTGACTGCAGATGGCTACTCAGCTTGCTTTGTGCTGAATAATTGGTAAGAATAGAAGGATTGAAGGGTTTTATTTCTTGATGGTAACTTTTGATTATTGTATCTGTAAAAGTTTCTTTGTAAATACTGTGAGGTGTGTCTAAGTTTCCAAACAAAACATCTCTGCATTTCCAGATGAGTTTTCATGTGCGCAGTGGGGCAGAGCTGAAGGATTTCAGCCAAGTCTGAAAATGGGTAGGAAATACAGAAACATGTTTTGTTCTGGTTGCATATACTCTTTGCTCTTTTTAAGCTCTGTGAGCTCTGAAATATATTTTTGGGTTACTTCAGTGTGTTTGACAAGACAGCTTGATATTTCTATCAAAGACTTTCATATTGCAACAATCTTTGTAAGAATCACTCAAATAAAATTCTCTTAAAAAGGCCTTCATGAAGCTTTATTTCTCTGCTCTCCCAATGTGATTTAAGCACTGTGTGCTCAGGCTCAGAGGTGATAGATGCTGTGCAATGCCAGATGTCTGGGATCCCACTGCACACTATCCAGGTACAGCATGGGATATCATGTGTTCAGAGAGTACATGCAGGAGCTGTTCCCAGCCGTCCATGCAGTGTGCTTATGGTTGCTGAGGACCTAGGCACAACTCTTATCCTCCTCAGGCATGCTTAAACTTCAGTCCAGACATGACTCCCTCCTGCCCACCTCCACTCCCATCCTTCACAAATGGTTGAGAGTCCTGGGGCTGGCAAGTCAGTTACACTGGCTTTCAGTCTGGTTTCTAGAGAGAGCCTGCCCCTGTGCTTTGCCTTTTCTACACCTGTCCCAGCTCCCTGGCCTTTAACCAGTAAGAAAAGCTGTTTGACCAAGGTGGAGAGAGTAGGGAGAACAGAACATTCCTCGGGGGTGGGTGAAGGTGGGGAAGGCAGCAGTGCTGCTGGTGTTGCCATGGTGGTGTGGGGAGAGGACCTGCTCTGCAGCTCCTGGGGCTGTAGCTGTGCCTGAGCTGCAGTGGGCCAAGGGCCTGTTCTTAATCAAGGAACTGGGAGCAGGCAAAAGGCAAAGGTGTGGGGAGGGGCTGGGAATGTACTACAGCAGGATCTTGGGAATAGTAACACAGCTGAAGAAGTAAAACTGCTCTCTAGGTGTGCTTGACCTGAGAACAGGCTTTGAGTGGTGAATTTGTATTTCTGCCTTAAAAACTGGGGAAAAGGCGCTTGTACCAGGTCGAGGCTGTACAGGTGCTGGTTGAGGTAGTGCTGCTGCTCACATGTCTTCCTTAAACAACTTAAAGGAGGAGCAGAGAGAGGCCTTGTTTCAAAAGGCAAGTAATGGAAGATTACGACACCAACAACCCTTTCCTAGGTCAGCCGTAGTGAGAGGTCCCCCTGCTGTCCTGGGAAAGTGCTGACCACCTTGTAGGCCTGCTAAAACAGAATGCAGGAAAAGGCTCTGTTTCTGGGAGTACAACTCTTACAGGACCTGCCTGAATTCTGGGGCCCCTTACTCTATTGAGGGCGTCTGCCTCATGACACCTGAAACTCAGAAATGGGACCAGCTTCAACCCACCTATTTTTGCAAGAGGAGAGAAATTTGATCATTCATCCACCATCCCTACACTCAGGAATGCGTGAAGGAACAGAGCAGCTCCACATCCACATAGGGAATGTGAGCTGCCCAAGTGCCAAAGGGAGAAACTTGTGTGGTGTACTTCTATCTGTAAAGCAGGAACTTTAATGTAGTAAAAATTATTATTAATTCTCATTGTTTTGGGAGTAAGAGAGAGGAGGAAAGTAGAAATTTTGTAAAAAGCATGCTTACAATCAGCAGAGCACAGAGGGTAGGATTCTGCTGTTCATGAAGAGCTCTCACTTCCAGGTCTCTAAAGATTTTATTATCATACAGAGGAGGAATGGCTGGGTGGGGGCACTCTGGGATAAATCCCAAACTCCAGATTAGCAGCGTATTCCCATACCAATGGCCATGAATGTCCCAAACGTCCCACCGCTTTGCATCATCGTTTTGCCAACTCCACCCATCAGCTCTCGTCCTCTCATGCCAATCCTGAGATAAAGAAAACCACAGGGATTATATAAAAGCTGAAACCTGACAGGTCACAGACATGCAGCAGAAAACATCTGAGACAATCAGCTCATGGTTGCAAATTGTGTACTTCAGTCTAAATCTGTGCAATTGTACAGAGACTGGCTGCAGTACCCTGTGCTACTGCAGGGGCTCTTGGGTGGCCCTCACCAATGGCCCGTGTGTATTTTTTCCTGCAGTGGAACCTTCCTGCCACACCTTTAGCAGGAACAGCTTTGCATCCTGGTCTCCCAAATACCCTTAATAGGGGGGGGAAAAAAAGTGCTGTCCAAGTATTTCACTTGCCAGAGTACAAAAAGAGTTGTCTGAGCTGTTGTACTGCCATCCTCTCTAGCTACCATGGCAGTGTTTTTAATACTACCAACTTAAAATTATCTTTCTATTTACTACTGACTCTGTTTTTAATATGGGACACCTGAAAGGCCTAAAAACTTGAAAAGGTGCTTCTGTGCTCCAGTTTTCACTTAATTGAGATCAGACTGAAACAAAAAGAATTGTTTTGTCTCAAGAAGCTCTTGGCTTTTAAGCACTGCAGTGACTTTAGGGTCTAAGGAATTTCATGCACTTCATTCTTAAAACATGAGATTTTCCCTCAAAAATGGTACAAAAAAGCAGAAGTACTGTAGCTGTGTCATTCAAATACAACAGAACCACTCTCACTGGCTCTTCTAAATCCCCTAAATCTGCATCCTCTGCCAGCATCGTGCTGCTTACAAATACCCTCTGGGAACTGAGAGGGAATAGAAAACTTCAAACTCCCATTGGATTAGACTTGGTGCCTTTTCCTCCTTCACCTCACTACCAAATCATTGCCCATGTTTAATCACAGGTAAAAACCATCAAACAGAAAGAGTTCTGCAAAGTATGAAAGAGCTGACTTCAGTGATTCTTTGTCATAGATGATGTGCAAAGCCAGTCAGCAGTGCCAGAGCAAACACAGAGCAGCAAGCACGGCTTGTTTTCATGTCAGCATGCTGGCGAGCCCCAGGGGAAGGCGGAATATTGCCCCTCTCCGTTGCACAGTGGGACTGTGCCAATGCCAGCCACGGCTCTGCACTTCAGACTCAGGGTCAGTTTGGTAACTGCCTCTGTGCAGGGCATGGGACACACAAAGGGACCCTGACATAGGCACTGAGAGCTTACAGAGCACCTCAGGAAGCTTTAGGGCCAGGAGGGCTACACATGTATCTGCATAGACAATGCATCCAGTTCCTCCTGGATCTGATCCTCCACAGCCTCAGCTTCCCAGTGAACCTCCCTTACAAGAGGTAAGAAAAGGTTGGTGAAACTGTGATCTCCCAGCATATGGAGGACCCAGAGGTGATGCCCTGCCAGCACCAGACTCACCTGCTGGAGGCCAGGGCTTACTGCAGTAGCTGGAGTCCCAAAGTTCCACTCATGGGACTGGCACAGGACCAGACCAAATCCCTTCCAAACCCCACGGCAGGGCCATTTCTCTCTGCCTATCGCCCTGTCACCACCTGTCTGTGGAAGTCATTTCCTTGGCGTACCTGAGGCAGGAAAACGTGCCGAATAGCGCTCCTGCAGCCATGCCCACGGCAAAGCCCATCATGAAACCCATCTTTATTCTGTCAAAGCAGCTGGGCTGCGACTGCCCATACGGGCCCACGGTCACAGGCATCTAGAAAAGAAAGGACAATACCCACATCGATTTACTGGTTTGTCTAACAGACTTCCATAACCAAACTGCGCTGGCAGGCCGGCCCGTGCAGCTCAGGGCTTCTCGCGCGTGCAGCGCTGGAGGTCGTGCTGGCTCCCAGGCTTGTTTCCTTGCCTGTCAGGTAGGAAGGACAAGGAGGGAACGACGGCCTGGTTTCCCCTCAACAAGCTCCTGCGAGCATCGCTGTGGCTGCCGAGGCTGTTTCGGGGCCTCATCCTGTGTGCTCTCCAGTCCCCAGAGAGCAGCGCACGCGGCACTTGACCCAGCCTCCGCTGCCGGCCCGTCCTCCCCGGCTGCCGCCGGCCTCGGGGGCAGAGGAGCGGACGGCGAACCCACCCTTACGGAGACCGAGGCCAGAACGACAACTCAGCGCAGGGGCTCACGCCTTGGCCGCCGCGGGAACGGCGGCCATCGCCTGCCGTCTAGCGCAAGAGCTCTCGGGGGCGTACCGGGGTCCTCAGCGCGCGCTTCACCTCGCCAGCGCCCCGTCCACCCCCGTTCCCGGACCCCCGCCCCACCCCGTCCGTACCTCGCTAGGCCGCACCGCGCCTCCGCCTGTCTGGGCCTCGCTTCCGGCCCGCGCCGGGACGTACAGGAAGAGGCGGGCACAGCCGCGCTCTGCCCGTCGCGCGCCATGTTGCTGTGGCGGTGCCTGGCGGCCTTGAGGGGCGAACGAGGCCCGCGG
>VXBT01013759.1:39199-53660 GCA_013400235.1 Oriolus oriolus
AACGAGTCCCGCGGCGGCTCCGGGTGGGGGGACCGGGACCAGGTAAGGCCGCGGTCGGGCAGAGCCCCTGCCCGGGCAGGGACAACGCCCCCGCTTCCGCCGGCCCCTGACAGCAGCTTTCCCCCTCTTCTCAACTCAGAGCGAACCGGCGATGGCGGCGGCACTCCTCGGCCGCTTTACATGGATGTCCAGGCCACCACGCCGCTGGTAAGGGCCGCGCCGAGCATGGGAAGCGGAGCGAGGTCCCAATACTCCCGGTTCTCTCGCCCGAGCGGTCGCGTGTGTCCCGAGCTGCCGGGGGGACAGAGGCGGCGAGTGTAGCGGCACAGGCTGTTCCTGTCACCACGGGGTAGTCCGGGCATCCCCCGGAACGGCTGTAGCTACGCCGTGCGGCCCCCTGGACGGGCAGCCCCAGCGCCGCAGGGCGGGAGCGTAGCGGAGCCGCGAAGGGTCTCGCACTGACCCCTGCGGGAGTGGGGACAGCGAGAAGCAGGAAGTGAACTCAACCAAAATACTGATCTGACATTTTTCTTAACATCTTAAGACCTTGTATCCTTTCTGCTCAGAAAAAAGGCCAGAATGGGTGGGGCTTGGAGTGACTTGATCTCTAGTGGAAGGTGTTCCTGTTCGTGGCAGGGGTGTGGAACAAAATAAGCTTTAAAGTCTCTTGCAACCCAAACCGGTGTGTGATTCTGTTTTCTCAAATGATGCTGTTCTTCTTTGACCTTCGGTTCAGGTCAGGGTTACATGCACAGAACATAACTGCCGAATACTTTATACGTAACATGTAATAGCCTCAAGTTTTTGAGATCTGGCCTGAGCTAAAGCAAGACAGTGGAACAGAAGTGCTGCTGGTCCTATGGCAGGGGATGTGTCCAGAGGGAACAGAGATGCTTTCCCTTCTCCTTTTTTAAGACTGGGTGGTTTGTGTTCCACAGGATCCCAGAGTCCTGGACAGCATGCTCCCATACCTGACAGCCTACTATGGCAACCCCCACTCCAGGACCCACGCCTACGGTTGGGAGAGTGAGGCTGCCATGGAGAAGGCGAGGCAGGTGAGTTCTCTACAGTCGTGTTGGTTTTCCTGCTGCTGAGGAAATTCAGGGTCAAAAGAACCTAAAAAAAATAGAAAAAAACCCCAAACCCTGTTCTCTGTGGGCTGGATTTAGCAACTTCCTCTTTGCTTAGTAGATGTATTACTGTACTTTAGTGGATTTATTGCAAGAAAAAATAGAATCATAGAATATTTCAAGTTGGAAGGGACTCACAAGGATCATCAAGTCCAGCTCTGGCCCCCTACAGGATACCCCAGCAATCCCATCATGTGCCTGAGAGCGTTGTCCAAACAACACTCCTTGACCTATGGCAGGCTTAAGGCTGTAACCATTTCCTTGGGGAGCCTGTTCCGGTGCCCAAACCACCCTCCGGGTAAAAAACTTTTTTCCGAATATCCAGCTTACAATTCCCCTGACACAGCTCCATCTGTTGCCTCAGGCCCTGTCGCTGGTCACCAAGAGCAGAGAGCTGCCTCTCTGCTGCCCCTCATGAGGAAGCTGCACCCCTTTGAGGTCTGACCTCAGTCTCCTCTTCTTCAGACCGAAAAAACTGAGTGACCTCAGCTGTTTGTTTTACAGCCTCCCCTCTAGGCCCTTCAACATTTCATGGCCCTCCTCTTCATATCCTTATATAGATTTGCCCCAAACTGCCCCCAGGACTTGAGGTGAGGCCACCCCAGTGCAGAGCAGAGCAGGGCAGTCCCCCTCGCTTGGCTGGCAGTGCTGGGCCTGATGTCCCCCAGGACAGGGCTGGCCCTTGGGGCTGCCAGGGCACAGCTGGCTCCTGTTCCACTTGCCCTCAGCCCAAACTCCCAGGTCCCATTCTGTCGTGCTGCTCTCCAGCCTCTTGTTCCCCAGTCTGTCTGGATGTCCAGGGTTCTCCAGTCGGAGATGCAGAAGCCAGTACTTGCTCCAACAGTGAGATTAGAGCAACTGAAATGGCAGAAACCAATACTTTAAGCAAAAGTGCCTCAGTATTTTTGGTTTCCTGGAGTCACAAGCATGTTGATGCGGTCATTGGACTAACTCCATATTTTATCATTCTTCTAATTTTAGGTATGAGTGTTTGTAACTTTTTTTTTAAGTAATGGGGTTTTGTCTACTTAAGCTTTTATCTCTTTTATAACAGGTTAATGCTTATAACAGGTTAATACCACTCCTAATGAATGTGGATTCCTTGGGTATTTTATAGTAATGCAGATATATAGACTATTTGTAGCATAGTTTTGTTAGGTACCAGCTAATGTTTGTAGATTACCTTTGTTAGGTAATCCCTTTGAGGCTCAAGCAATTCTTGAAAACATTTCGCATGTATTTTGCTGTAGTGAATTCATTGAATGTTTTCTTAACAAGTCAAATTTGTATTTCTTTTTAAACAGCAAGTTGCAGATTTAATAGGAGCTGATTCACGAGAAATTATATTTACCAGTGGTGCAACAGAATCTAATAATATGGCAGTTAAGGTAAAAGGTTTATACCAATTCTTATTTATTATGTTAAAATTATGTGTTTAAGAACTGTATGCGTCTCTCAACAATTTAAATGTTAGTATATTGGAGTAGGTAGCAAATATTTGCATTCTTGGATTTACTTTTTGTGATACTCTGTTACATATGTGGAGAAAGTTCATGGATTAATGTTTTGGTTCCTAGGACATGATTTTGAGGGCAGTGTAAAATATTCGATGTTTATCTTGTATACACCAAATACAATCCTTCTGCTTATGTAATTAAAATCTTTATTGTGAAATAAAGTGGAAATGCGGATAGAAACTTTTTTTTGATGAAGAAGACTAGGTTGTGTATGTAGTTTGTGGTTGTTCAAACTTCTCAGTGTTTGACTCCACTGCAAAAGCTTTCCAAAAAATGCTTTGGTTAATGGCATCTACAGCTTCTATCAATAAACATGTTCACAGAGTTTTTGAGAAGTGAGATGCTTTGAAAAGCAAGTGCTGATGGAAATATGTAGTGTGGATTATGTGCTAGTGCCTTTTAGATTCATGACTTGAGTCAAACAGGAAAGATCCAAATGAATTATAGCTAAGTAGTAATTTCTTATTTCCAGTCGGTTTGTGTAACGCTTGCTTTCTTCAGTGGTCCAATGCTTGCTTTCTTCAGTGGCCAATTTCTTTTTCATGGACTGTGCCTGACAGGGTGTTGCAAGGTTCTATAAATCCAGAAAAAAGCATATCATTACTACACAAACAGAGCACAAGTGCGTGTTGGATTCTTGTCGTTCCCTGGAAACAGAAGGTTTTCGTATCACGTATCTACCTGTTAAAAAAAATGGGCTCATAGATCTGAAGGTAAGTTGTTCATGACAGAAAGAAACTAAAAATAAAAGGTTTTTGCTTCAAATTGATGCTCAAGACCTTGTGTCCTCTAGATGAAAAAGAGGAAAGGATGATAAATATCACAAAGTAGAATGAGAGTCATAGTTAAATCTGTCAGATCTGGAGAAGGATTTTCTGTTCTGTCTATTGCCCTACACTTTTTCTCAACCATCCACCTCCTATCCTGCTGTTCAGCTGCTGCTGTGCAGGTGGAGCTGCTGTGTACCCTCTAGGGAGCCCAGTACTTGAAGCATTGTTTCAGTGATTACAGTACTCCCTATGGCTGTCCATGAGCCAACCCTTCTGTGTGTACTGGCTGCAGCCCTGAGATGTAGAAGTTGTATGTTTTTAGTTCATCATTGACATACTGTAGCACAGGGCAGCAACAGTTTTATTCCCAGTCCCTCGCCTGCCATGGAGAGCAGTGGTATGCGTGATGGGATCGAGGGATCAGCCTGTGGGCACAATAGTGAGTCGTGTTTTTTGAGCATTTTGCTGCAGACGTGATGTGACTTTTGTATAAGGTGCTGTTCCTTTACAGCCAGCCTCACCTTGGCTAGAGGAGGCTTAAGCTGTTCTGTGGGTGGTTAATTCATTAAAGAAAATAGTTCAGAGAAATGTACAGGATATAGCAAAGCCTGTTGAGATTTGATTTGATCAAGTAGGGTGGCAGATGCATCGAAGGGTTAGGACATGCAGAAATGCAGTTGATCCACTCCTCTTCCTACAGGCATTTAATATTCACGTGGGTTAGTGTTCTCCCCAGGGCTGTTTGTCAGAACCCCAGGTGTTTGTTGCGAATGAGGGACTGGTAGTTGAGTTGCTGGCAAATTGAAGATGTGCACAGGAATCCTGCTTCTCTGTTAGTCACAACTTTTGTCCCTCTGAATCTTTCACCAGGAGCTGGAGGCTGCATTCCAGCCGGATACAAGTTTGGTTTCTGTAATGACTGTAAATAATGAAATAGGAGTAAAGCAGCCAATTCATGATATTGGTAAGTATACTGTGGCTTCCAGATGCCAGCTAAGGTTGCTTCTGCTTCATTTTAGTTAATGTTTTCATCCCCAAATGGTGCTGATGCAAAAGATTAGGTTAAAAATAGCTAAGGAAAAAATAGTAACATAAATATTTTAAAGTAAAAAATGTCATACACTGCTGTCTCAAATAAAAAATGATTTTAAAAGGGAAATGAGAATGAAATTCAGTACCTGTATGGTGAGCATTGCAACAATCATTGCTCTGGATGGATCAGCTACAATTCATTGGACTGTATGATGGATGAAAAAATTGCACAGAATAACTGGCCAAATTTGAGCTTATGTACTATAACAATTTATTGAGCACTTGTAGTGTTTAAGAGGAGAAATGTGCAGGATTTGGAGGGGGAGAGGATGGTGAACACTGCACTTAGACAATCCTTCCCCCACTATTGTCCTATATAGTCATGAACAATTCCTTTGTAGGCCAAAAGGCCACCGAAGAGCTACGTTTCTGGAACAGGAGGCAGGGAGAGGGTGAGCCAGGCTCTGAGCCAGACCTCAGAGGAGATGAAGGGAGACCCTGGAGAACCACAGCTGGTGGAGCAGGCAGGGTGAGCAGGTGCCTACATAGGCAGGTCTCTGGATCCCAAGTGATTTGTTGATAAAGTTTCCTGTGACAATAACAAAACATAGGACATACCCTTTCTGTCCTGGTTTCACCCCAGCAGACAACCAAACGCCTTGCAGCTGCTCACTCACTCCCCCACCAGCAGGATCAGGGAGATGATCGGAATGGTAAAAGCTAGGAAACTCAGGGGTTGAGATAATGACAGTTTAATATGGAAAGCAAAAACCATGCACACAAGCAAAGAAAAACAAAGAATTCTGTACTGCTTCCCGTGGGCAGGCAGGTGTTAATCCATCTCCAGGAGAGCAGGGCCCCATCCCACGCAGTGGTGCCTTGGGAAGACAAACACCATCACTCCAAACGTCTCCTCCTTCCACCTTCTTCCTCCCAGCTTTCTATAGTGAAAGTGTATGACATACGTCATATGTTCTGGAATATCCCTTTGGTAAGTTTGGGTCACCTGTCCCGGCTGTGTCTCCTCCCAGCCTCCCACGCACCCCCAGCCCCCTTGCCAGCATGGCCATACGAAGGGCAGAAGAGGCCTTGGCTCTGTGTAAGCCCTGCTCAGCAATAACAAAAACATCTCTCTAATATCACCCCTGTGTTCAGCACAAATCCAAAACTCAGCCCTATACTAGCCACTGTGAAGAAAGTTAGCTCTAACCCAGCCAAAACCAGCACACCTTCATATTCAAGGTATCCTTTCATAAGATGTTTGAGTTTTTAGACAATATTTTGGGTTTGGCTCTGCTCTGAAGTACGTAGTCTGTAGGGTATTGTTTTCTTAGGCTGTGGCAGGCATCTCGTTGTGCACCTGGTTTTCCTCTTGCTTAGCTGCTGCATTTATTTTTTTCTCCATTAAGCTCAAAGCAGCATTTTCTCAAGGTTTTTACGGTTCTGTTTATTCACTGACAAGCATTTGACCATCAGTGAGTCACTTATAGGCCCAAGGACTCTTATTTTCCTCCTGTGCTTATATTGTCGAGGCCCTTACTATGTTCACATGTTTAAGTGCCAGAGGCAGCTGGTGCCAGCTCTAGTTCCCCCAGTATGTTCTCATAACACCTTTATAACAAGTCCAACAGGCCAGGCCTGGGGCCTTTCAGAGGGAGCCTGGGGCCCTGTTACTGTGTGGCCTGTGGTCTGATTTTGCCTGTGGCCTGACCTTGCTGGACCACAGGAGGACTACTTATCCTGTGAAGTATCATGTTGAACCCCTTGTGCAGAGGAGAGGTCTCAGATGCAGGTGTGCAGATTCTGTGGAAGATGCATTGTGATTTTTTTGATGACAAAAATAAATAATATTTTGTTTACCGCCCATGAACAATACCTTATTTTCCTTCATATATTTTGGCCTGGTGGCAGGCTCAACTGACTTCAGGCGGTAGTAATAAGTGTGTTGTGAAAATTCTGAGAATGTTTTTGAAGCTGAGTGTTGGAAAACTTGGAAAATAGAGGAAATGACATCAAAATACTTGGCCAGTACAAACTCGAAAGGAAGGCTGGCTTGTACTGGACATTGAGAAGAAAAAGAATCAAGAAAAAACAATTTTGTCCAGCTATGGAGTCATTCCTGTGTGGAAACTTTGATGTTTCATGCAGCCATTTGTTCTTAAACTTGTTAGGTGTGGATTTGGAAATAATCTCACTTCTTAACAGTAGAAGACTTAAATTTCTCAACTGAAGAAATTCACTGTAGTCTTACCTGCCTAAACCTGTGCTAAGGCATCAGCTACAGTAGCCCCTGCACAGCTTTAGCCACTTCACTGTGAAAGAAACATCACAGCCCCCATTTCTACCTTTGTCACCTCAGATACCTCAATAACCTGCGGTTGTTTTAGATTCACTGATGCTTTAAATCCATTGTTGGAATCTTTGGGATCATAGCAATCAGATAAGATAATGTGGTTTTGGTTTGGTGTTTTTATTACAGGTGAGATCTGCCGTGCACGTAAGGTTTTCTTCCACACGGATGCTGCACAAGCAATTGGTAAAATTCCTATGGATGTCAACAACATGAAAATTGACCTAATGAGCATCAGTGGCCATAAAATTTATGGGCCCAAAGGTACTCCCTGAAGTGCTTTATAGGCAATTGTTGTTTCCATACCCACCTTAAGGTAACTACACAAGGTAGGAAGTCAGACCTGTTTGTCCTAGTGTCAGTTACTTAAGCTGTAGAAAACTGTTCTGAGTGGTGTTGGACAGACTTCAGAGTAGCTGAGACACTGCTGCCAGCATAGAGCTGCAGTAAGTGGATCTTCAGTGCTGGGTGGGCTAAGGTGGCTTCACTGAAGGAAGAAACAGTGTTGTGTAATTGTGGCAGCATTACAGCAGTGGAGTTTTCAGGAGTCATCTGCTTGGTGTGAAGCAGAACTGATGCTGAAATGGTTGAAATGAAATCACTTGGTTACAGGGCAAAGTTTAGACTAGAGTGTGACTTGCAACAAGGAGACCAAAAGGTTTGGTGATTTTTGCCTGTTTTCTACTTCCAGTGGCTTCTTTCCCCCAATTCCATTTGTGCATTTTCTTTGCAGAATGGGGTTTAATGCCCAGCTATGCATTTTCTGGTTGACTCAGAAATACTAAAACTCCAGCTGTTATTATTGTCGTGGTCCGTTTAGTTTGTGACAGTGGGCCTTAGCCAGAAAGGCTAACAGGTTTGCTGTATGCTATGTGCTATTCAGGAACAAAATACAAAATTCTTATTTTTCAACATGTTTTTTTTCTGTATGAGTTCTGCTGAGAGCTGAAGACATTATATCTGGACAAGGGCTAAGGTTTCAACCAGTAACTTTGGACAGATGACAGACATAAATTTTTGCAATTTGTTATTCCTGGAAGTTGGAACTGTTCTTCCTGTGGTGACAGTCACTCCTTAAGTGTACCAGGGCACTTGAAGGCATGAAAATTTGGTTTCTAGGTGAGGAGAGCGTTAAATTGACTGGCTATCAAAACTGGCTCATCTAATCCACCCACTGAAAATTGTTGCCACTGATGAGTCTTCCTAATGAGAAGAAAGGGAGAGGACTCCTGGGTCTGGTGCTAGCTTAGTAATCCAGGGAAAGAATTTGGAAGTCAGGAAGAGAACATTAGTGAATGCACATAAAAACTTCAGTGCAAAGGGATGAACTTCAACTGTGTGCAGGAATTATGGGAAAGAAGGGAAGTTCTGAGTCTTTGGGTGACTGAAGCACAGTGGAAGAAGCTGAGCTCCCATGGCTAAAGCTCTATGAGTCTGAACATGAACACTGGGAACAAACACCATTTCCTAGAAAATGATACTGAACTTGTTCACTTTATTAACTGGACACTCCAGTGAAGTGTCCACATGTGTGTTTGCTGTGGAAATAAGGAATGTTACCAAGGCTTGAAGTCCTTGTTCATAATTTCAGAACTCTGGGCATATGGTAAAATAGCTTTCCTTGTTTCCAAGGGGTTGGTGCTCTCTATGTTCGCCGCCGACCACGCGTCAGGCTAGAACCCCTGCAGAGTGGGGGAGGCCAGGAGAGAGGACTTCGGTCTGGAACTGTGCCCACACCTCTAGCAGTGGGGTTGGGGGCAGCGTGTGAAGTGGCACAGCAAGAGATGGAGGTATGTGCAACAAGATACTTGTCCTGGGTTCCAGAAAATAGTATAACAGCACCATTTAGGTCTTAGATTCCTTAGGTCTTTTTGCATCCATGTAACTAAATAAAATTTGATTCTCATGTTTTAGCATTAAGTGAATGTTTTGAAGACTTAAGGGATGTTTTTGGGTAATTGTAAGTTCTTTCTAAAGTTTCTTTTTTCTTGAAGTGGTCTGAGTCATAGTTTTCTACAATAAGGCGACAGCTGATTGATAGTGAAATATGGCTATATGCATTTATATTCACTTCTCCATTACGCATGTGTATTAGCAGCATCTTTGAAATGAATGTTGTGTTTATGTAATGTATATTGAAAAAATAAGACTTCCCAGTCTGTTATTATACGTATTGTACCTATTAAGTGTAAGTTCAAGTTTACTGCAGCTTTGCAACTAAGAATTTATTTTCTTTTTTCCTAGCTTGGTCAGTAAAGTTTACTTGCTAGGTCTGGTGTCTGAGCCTCTATATGCTTCTGCATTGTTTGTGGGCACAATACCTTCCTTACAGCTGGAATGTGGAAATACTTACAGTGACAATGGGATGCATAGGCCAGATATCTGCACCAAAAGAATCAAGCTTCTTCCCAGGAGACAGGCAGAATTCCACCATCTGAGCTGTGTGGTTGTGGAAGTTGAGGCTAGAGAGCCTGCAAAGTCTGAATTCTGCACAAACCTCAGATCTGGATTCTCCTCCTTGCCTGGCAGAGTTATGGCATTTTAAAACCAACTGGTGCTGGAGCTATCGTGGTTTTCTTTTAACTTGTCCAGGTGTAAACAAGCATGAATTGCATGTGTGCATGTGGCCGGTTCTGTGTGCCAAAGCTGATCCCAGACCTTACTGCTTTCTTGGTATAAGTGACCTCATTTTTCAGTCTGGAACGAGACACTGTGCGTGGGCAGTTCTCACCATGCAGGTTACTTATAGTAAAAGCTGAGTTCATAGTAATTTGTAAGTCTGTGTCTTTCTGTGGTGTGGTTACAGAGCTCCTGGGAATTAAGAGGCACTTGCCATAATAGGTACTCTTTCTTGTGCAAAATGCATCATCTTCTGCATTGCCTAACTTGTCTTTAAACACAAAGAACTCAGTGCTTTTATGAAAGTCAGTTTGGCAGCTTGTGTACGTAGATCTTTCTGAACAGTTTGAAAGATTTGTGAAGACTGAGCCAGCTAGGAGCCAAGTGGTTATTCTCTTTTAAAACAGTGTCTAGAGCAGGCAAAGTTTGACACTTTAAGTTTTAGCTGTGTTCTTTCCCTTGTCTGGCCAAACCCAGTTACTTAATTCTGCTTGCAGCTGGTGGCACAAAGCAGTTTGAGTGAGGTCAAACTGTGCACTGTTTATTATTTGTGTCTTTTCTGGTTTCTCTGCTAGTATGACCATAAGCGAATCTCACAACTGGCAGAACGACTGGTTACAAAAATAATGAGTGAAGTTCCTGATGTGGTGATGAATGGAGATCGAGAGCACCGTTATCCAGGTAACTCAAGCAAAATTCTGAGCCCGTTAGTACTGTCTGGCTCCTTGGTGTTAATGGCTGTGGCTGGATAATGCACTTGAGCACATGATGCAAGTCCTGCCTTGCAGGGGACAATTTGCCTGAGATTTTAGTTGATGGATTATTTTTTCTATGTCATTTATTTGTATGTAGGATGCATCAATTTATCTTTTGCATATGTGGAAGGAGAGAGTCTTCTGATGGCTCTGAAAGATGTGGCTCTGTCTTCAGGAAGGTACGTGGAATGTATGGGAAGGATAGCAGTGTATTTTTGAGAGAAAATAGCATCTGCTAATGAAGGTAAAAGCTAAGGAGTAGTCTCCTCTGAATATTGGCATACCTAGTTAATGAGTCAGCCTGGCATTGATTACATTCTAAGGTGGTGTTTAAGTGACACATTTCAACTGAAGGTCAAATTTACTTATCCTGGAAGAAAAAAACAAACAAAACCAAACAAAAACCAACAAAAAAATTCCTAACAAGAAGACCTCCACAAAACCACAAAAATGAACCCCGAAATTCCTACCTAGTAGCCTTGCAAATTGGCTCTTTGAGTAGCCTTGACTTGTACTGGTGACACTTTCATTCTAAAGGCCACCAACATTTGAGCAGCTTCTGTCCTTTGGCAGGTTTTAACTGCATTTTGTGAGGCTGGGCACATATCTGAATTGAATCAGCTCATAGTTCCTGTGTTAAATGCAAAAGCAAGAAAGAAAATGGCATGTTCCTTTATGGAGCTCTCCTGACTACAGGAGTGATGAGTAATGTTTCTGTTACCAAGACAAACTGGTGTTTATGATGAAATGAGTGGAGAGAATGGGGATGCCCCCCCTTCCTTCCCTCACCTTTGAGAACAAAGCAGTCAGCATATCCTAATTAGAAACTGGTTGGCAATATGAGCAGGAAGAACAAGTCTCCACATGACTGTCTCTGAAGCCAAACACTTCTGTAATGTGAAGACCTCTTCTGAGTCTCTGGTTTGTGCAGTGGGCAGCAGTTTACAGCTCTCCAATTGGCACTGCATGTTGCTGCCTGTAAAAACTGAGTCACAGCATGTAACCAGTTCTGTATATTGCTGCAAGGTGGAAGCTCTCTCTATTGACAGCTGCAGTCATCTTGCTCTGGATCCCTCTGTGCACTGTTTTTCATTTATTTGTTCTGCTGCCAAACAGCAGCTTGTGAAGTCTTTTTTTTTTTTTTTTTCCTTTTGTGTTCCTTGTGTGTTACCTTCTCTGGGTAGTTTTTGTCTTTTTTTCACAGCCTCTGCTTCAACTACCTCCTAATCTGCATTATTGCTGTGTCTATGTGGCATTGTGTTTATTCTTGTGTATTATCTGTATTCTTTCTCCTTTCCTTATGTTCCTAATTCATTACTCTAATTTCTCGCTAATGCCTGCCCCTTATGTTCTTTTTTCTGCAGTAGCAGAAATATCACTTTACTTGCTTGTATTCACTTGTGGTTTCTAGGAGGCTGGGGAAGCTGATACAGGTTGCTGTAAAGAGATAGGTGATCTGTTCTTTGTTGGAGGAGATTAAGCAAAAGTCTGACATTTTCCTGCTTTCCCTTTCCCAGTGCTTGCACATCAGCCTCTCTGGAGCCTTCCTATGTTTTGCGGGCAATCGGAACCGATGAAGACTTGGCTCACTCATCTATAAGGTGTGTGGAGTGGTCTGCCCTAATGCTTCCAAATATTTTTCTTTCCTGATAAAAGTAAGTGGTAGATTTGTTCCACCCCCTCCATACGCATGTTATTCAGTTCCTTAATGATTTTCTTTTGGTTTAGGTTTGGCATTGGTCGTTTCACTACAGAAGAAGAAGTAGATTATACAGTGCAGAAGTGCATACAGCACGTGAAGAGGCTGAGGGAAATGAGGTGAGACATTTTCTCGTTGAACTCAAAGACTTCTTAGGTGTGATAATCATGGGAAGAATTGGATTTATTTAGTTGGAAGTAATTGTTTGCTTCAAAAATCTGGTGGTGTTTCTCTGTATCAGCAGTGTCCTCCAAGTGGGTAGGGGCCTGATGTTAACATTAGTGACAAATTTCTAAGGAAACAAATCTGACACCAAACCTTTTCCCAGATCCTGCCTTTGTCAGAGGAAGAATATGAGTAAGGCAGGCACATAGGGCAGTACCTAGGAGGTTTTAAGCCAGAGATGGTATTACTGAGTTAATGTATTGATAAGTTGTTTTATTCTGGTGAAACTGAAAGACTAGTGACTCCTCTGGACAGTGAAAATGCAAGGATTCAGTCTCAGAGACACCAGTGCTTTATGCTGAAAGTGGGAACAGGAAATGAGGTGGAGCACCTGCCCTCTCACGTCTTGTATTTTGGGTTGAGGACACAGTTGAGGGCTGATCACCTGAAGCTCACTGACCTCCAGAAGGGCAAGTCAGGCACATAGATATCTCCTAATTCTTTGTGTCATTAATAAAATTGTCTGTTTAATTATTGTTCATGATGTCCTGTGCATTTTAGCTAGGCCTCATTTTTCTCCTTTTCTTTACAGCCCACTCTGGGAAATGGTGCAGGATGGAATTGACCTCAAAAGCATTAAATGGACTCAGCACTGAGAAAACATTGCTATCCATGGACTAGATGTGGATTAAAATGCATTTTTCTGTGCAGTCTTGAGCAAATTATGCAGCACTTCTGTTTTCTGACACTTGCAATTTGAATGGAGAGCTACCCTTTCAGACCACAAAATCTAAGAAGCCAAAAATGAAACTAGTGTTTATCATGGAGAAAGGCAGGCTGATCCAACACCCATTGTGTTTCTATTGACACACAGAAATTTATGCTAAAACATAATTTATTCAGAAGTATATTTTCTAATGAGAAAATTAAATCAGCATGTTACTCCCAGGCCAGTGAATCCTGGCAAGAGGTTGCTTCTCAGTGTAACTCATCCCAGGACACTGTTGTGTTTGCACCACAGGCCTGTTACCAATTTGTTCTGTTTGAGGTGGGTATCCTGCAACGTTAGCTGGGTTTTGCCTCTCAAATGCCTTGTACTGCAAGAAATTCTCAGATAGGAGGACTCTTGGATCTCTAGAGGAAAGGGATGCCTCAGTGTGGCTATGTGCCTTCACAGATAAATTGTATGTGCAGTTAAGAACAATTTTTTTCTGAAATTGAGTATTTTTGACTCATTTTCCTTGTTTTTTTGTGTGTGCATCTTTTTTATGTGTGTGTGTGCATTAGTCCAAAAGATTCTTCTGTATTCTAGAGTTTGATACAATCATGATGCAGTTTGCCATCCCCTCCACTGGGTTTTTTCCATGCAATTTTTTCTCAGTGAGGAAAGAAAACTTGAATGACTGGGGGAGGGGATATGCGGAATATGTCGGCTTTGGTGGCAGCACTAGTTTGGTGGGAGCATGAGTAGTAGAGGTGGTGAGGAGAGCAGATACAGTGCGATGTCTTCATGTAGTCTGGGTTTTGGGGTGGTTTTTTCTTGGTTTTTTTCTCCCCTTGTCGTGAGACCTTTGTTGTTACTTGGTTTGTCTGTGGGCCCTTGGTTTCTGTCACTGCCAGGAGTCTGCCCTGCTCAGCCTGTATATTTTGTCCGGAGGTAAGAACGCCTGGCACTGAAGTTTTCTTTGTCTCACAGACTGCACTGTCTGATAAGAGATTTGCGTGGGAATCCGTTCCTTGCACACGCTGGGGGAAGTATCTGTTAAAAAGATTTTGATGAGATTAATTTGTATCAGTGTTTGTCCTTTCTTACTTTTGGTGATCTTTCCAGTAGGAAACCGAACCCTGTATGGCAAAGTGCCTTTTTTTCAGTGCATAAACAAAGAGCTCTCAAATTAGTTGTGTTGATTGATGGATGCTGTGTTAACTGCTGAATTTGATATACCCCATAGACAATATGTACACCTTCAGTTTGGGATGGAATTTACCTGGAGGATCAACTGTGTGGTGTAAAAGCCAAAGCTGAATCTCACAAGATGGATTGTGTTACAGAAGCTTGTGCATTTTTTGTTACTAAGGACAGATTTAGTTGTTCATAATGCAAAGCTAATCCTTGGTTGTTCTATTTGAAATTACTAGCTTTAGCAGTTTTAATATTGTAGTGCTGGCACCTTATATTTCATCACAACATTTTTAAAACTACCATATGCATAAATATGTTTTTGTGGTGTTGTATGTACTCTTTTTTCATCCTTGGGCCGTATATATTTTCTGGATTAAGCATGTGATAACGTGCTTTCCCAGCATGTTTTAGAAATACGTGTTCATGAATTGTTCTTTGTGTTTTGAGAATGATAAAAAATTACAGATAAGAATTAAATGTGGCTACTGTGATAAATGCGTAAAAGATAAATGTTGACTTTC
>VXBT01013765.1:0-14955 GCA_013400235.1 Oriolus oriolus
AATCAGCAACCCAACCAAAGACATTAATTTGATATATCTGTGCAAGGCCTAGCGGGAACTCACCCTAACCTGGGGAGGACTTCTCGAGCCTGCCCATCAGCCTCGTGCCCCACAGCTCCTTGAACACACACGTTGTGGTTTGTGCACTGCAGCAAGTAATCACGCAAAACCTTTCTTTTTTGGAGTACATATAGGCCGTGAAAGAAGCTCATAAATCCATCTTTAATCAGAAAATACAAATTTGCTCCTTCACTTCACCCTATGCAGGAGAGAAACTTGGAACTTTAAAGCAATTATACTTTTACTTGACTGAGAAGACCAGCAGCTGGAATATGGGGTTTTGGAGGAAGCGAATAATCTCCCAGATGGGTTCTGAAGCCAAGAAAAGATTCCATTAATTGTACATTTAGTGTAAAGAATATTAAGGGAGGGGCATTTTTCGTGATTACTTAATTTGAGCTACTGAATTGTGCTTAAGGTACAGGCCTCTAAATCATGAAAATACAAAGGAAGGGGGGAAAAAAGAAAGGTTTTACTCTTTTTTTTTCTTAAAAAAAAGGTAATTTTTGGCTGCAAGCAGTGGCACTGGGAGTACTATTGAGTTGCTTAAAGTCGAACTAATGGATCACAGAAGTGTCTAGTAAATATTTTCAGGTTTAATCTTCTCATTATTATACATGCAATTAGAACTTCAGGAAAAAGTCCCTAACATTAGCTGTCATGAAAGATTCTTCCCCCTCTTTTTGCCTTCTCAATCACTCAGATGCAATAGATTTGTAGAGTTTAAATTAAGTACACCAGCTATTCTGGATGTTTGCTCTACAGTCAAATTTATACAAACACACATACACACACACCCATATATATACATATACACACATTCACATCCTTTTATACACAGATATGTATATATATAAAATTAGATTACTCCAGTAGTGAATGCATATGATTATATACCTTTTGAGCTGTATATTTTCACTCAATGGACTGGACTAATCAACAGTTCTAACTGAACCTATCTCTGATCTGCTGAGCTTGGATACATTCCCAATGACATTTTCCCTTGTCAACAGTGCCTGGTTAAAAGGTTTCTGTCTCTTTACCTGCCCGTGATCAATTATTCTGACCTCACTACTGCAGCTCACTTCCGAATAAGCTTTTTGAAAGTTTGCTTTTGAAAACTGGATGACTGAAATTGCCCTAGATTAAAAAAAGGAAGAATAGCCTGTCTCAAAGTGAGTAAAATCAGAAAAAAAATACAGAATATAGGCAGACACTCAGAAAAGTGATCATTCCCACCATGACTTTGTAGGAGACCCAGCTAGAAACAATGTCCCCTTGCCACTCCCCAATTACTACTAATTTCAATTTAAACTATGAAGAAGGGGAAAAAAAAAAAAAAAAAAAACAAAAATGAAAAAAACCCCCAGTTTTCTTCAGTTATTATCTTCTGTTTTTCTGATTTACCTTTGAAATTTTGGGATCAAGTACTTCTTTAATGAGTTAGCAAAAATATGTGCTGAATTGTGGAGGATAAACACTGTGATGGTACTCAAAAGATTTCCTGTGAAATAGCTCTGTAATCTACTTCACGTCAACATCAGTGAAAATGGTAATTTCCCATCACTACAAGCATCTTATTTTAACTGATCTGTGCTGTTCATTTAAAAATCCAAGCTCCATCATGTCAGTGCTTTTTGCATCTAATGGGAAAAAAACATGGGAATGCTTATTGTTTAACACAAAAATAATAATAATTGCTACTTCTATTTATCAAATAAGCCACTTTTAAAAATGTTGCATCATGTATGTTCTCAAATGCTTTGCTTTCCATCTTAAAAAAAGGAAGATCAGATTCAGACACTAAGACCTCTATCAGGTCTTCACTAGGGTATTCATTCCCGTGTAACTTTACCTTTGATTGTCTCAAACCCATAAGCACATATAAATTCATAAAAATTAAATTTATTAACATGTATCAGAATTTATCAGTCTACATTTCCCAAACACTAACATACTGACACAATTACGTTGCTACACAAAAAGAGCCTGTGAACAGATGTCCATGGCAACCTGGCTGATAACAGGGTGGCAAAGCAGGGAGAGGTGTCTCTGCAGATTGCGTGACATTTAACATATTCGCTTTGTGCACAGGAGAAACAATGACAGCTCTTCCTGCCCACTTATCTGAGGAAATGCCATGGATATGCCCAGCATATCAGAGCTGGCTCACAAACGGACCTGGCTCCATGAACATCCTTCACTGTGAAATTCCTCACCATTTGATATTTCTCAGCAAGAATGTACCACCACCGTTACTAGTTGCTGGCTCACTCCTGCCATGAGCAGTCACGGGACTGTCCACAGCTCAAAAGGAAATGGGCTAACACAGAGCTGGCTGAATGCCCAGAACTGCAGATAGCCCTTGGCACATGCTCTGCTCCATACCAACTCCTGCTGCATATATGCACACCCATGACCACATGGCACCCTCAGTGCCTCTCTCACCCAGTAGCAAAGTGTGCCTCCTGTGACTTGCAGCCTGGTCCCTTGCTGGTGAACCCCCAGGAGGTAAGGTCTGAGATCAGGGATGGGGATGTGGGTGTTATGGCACAGCCATTCTCAGCCTGTTGAAGCAAGCAAATAGTCACTACTACATTCTATTAAGTGCAGTTTTCAGTCCTTTTCTTTCACACATGTACCTTTCACTCATTCAGGGTTTATAGTGACGAGATTTCTATCGCTGTAAAAGATGATTCCATATATAAACAACAGTTCAGCGAATATTCAGTCATTTATTACCACAGCTGTCATGTTCACAGTAACTATCTAGATTAGCTACTTCGTCACCAGTGACAACTGAATTTCTTGGGAATAATCTTCGGTTCCATATTGATTTGGCTGTTATTGTCCTGTCACCAGAAGTTTTTCAAATTAATAAGTCAGACTACATTTTCTTTACACAATATAGAGCCTCACGCAACAATTATCTCTGCTGACTTCCATAGGACTGTTCCTGGTAGAAATTATTCATTAAGGTTATCAGCCTACATATTCAGATTTCAGCATAGTTGTCTCCAGCTCTAATCACAAAGAGCCCTTTTAGTAGCCTTTCAGAACCACTAAGATGGTAGTCCCACACTGTCTCAATCAAATGGGTCATTTTACACATTTTGGGATTTTTGCTACGTCATCTTACAGCAGTTTAATTTACTTAATAGGAAAAAAATGTATCTTGCAGCTTTCCCCACTAACTTTTTTTCAAGATGTCACCCTGCCTCAAAATTTTTCACCGCTTATAAAATTTTACATTTTAATACTGCTTGCATTTTTTAATTCACCTATTCCTTTGTCCTCATTCTCCCTTCTCATCTCCTTACCTGAACATCCTCCTCAAAACCCAAAAAAAAATTTCACTAGTTCTTTCCAGTTTGTGCTGTAAATGATTCAACAGGTTATGACTTACTTTTATCATCTCTTTCTTCCATTGTCTTCATTTTTTTCCTGCACTGTTCATTCTTCTATCCCTTCAATATAACTTTCCCCATACTCTACAATCACCTCAAAACTCTCTGAAACACTGAAAGCTAGAAGTTGATCAAGTATCATGGAAGAAATACCACACTGAATTTTATGACCTCTTATATTTTTTCCCAAGACCATTTGCCATTGAGCTCTACATAGTACCAATTCAGACTGACTTTATTGTTATGTTCTTGCAAGGTAGACCTCAGTTCAGTGAAGCAATGTAATGAGAAAAACACTATTATTGCTTCTGTTACCAACAGAGTTTTCACTTGTAAGATATACTGTGAAAATGTGTTTCATTATAAATCCAATCTCCGTTCCTTGATGCTAAAATGTGAGCAGCATTTGAATAATGATTAGATGTTTTTATTTACTAAACAAAATTAAAATATATTTTCTGTAGAACTGAACAAGTGAGATTTTCAGGCAAATTATTTCCAAATCAGTTAAGATAGAGCTATTTGTTAGAAGCATGAAGAAAAATAAGAAAACAGTTCTTTATGGAAAACACAAAAGACATGGGATTCCTAACTGACAAAATGCGAAACTGTTACCTTCCTTTTTATTTGCTTTAGTCAAAACTGTACTGATTTTTCACAGAAATACCAACAGAACTTGTCACCAAACTCAGGGACATGGACTGTCTCTTACATTCTTGAGTGTTGGGCATCAGCATTTTACTAAATTATGATTCCACCATGAGTGCCCTTCTTCTCTTAACCAGTAATGCCAGTCACTATTTCAGCAGAACAAATTCGCAAAGAACCCCTACACTGGTAGGGTAGAATTATTAATCTGCTGGAGGCAAAGGCAGAGACTGGGAGAATGTAGAATAACCTGCTCTAGGAGAGGAGCAGGTTCAAGTCCATCTGAGGAACCTGAAGGTTCACAAGTCCTTGGAACCTGATGAGATACATCACTCAGCAAACACAAAAACTACAGATGAATGTTAAGGACGTAGGTGTAGGTTTCAATTGCTAGGGTAAGACAGGACTACCACAGCTGCCAAAAGGAATACCATGTTTCCCTGATGGCAACAAATCTTCACTTAGGGAGTATTTAAGGACTATTTTTCAGTAAGGAATGAAATCGGCAACGGAATGAGGAACGTCTGTTTGGAATGGATTGGCAGCCATGAACATCAATTTTATAGCTGAATACAGATTAAAAGTGCAGGAAAATTAAAGACATCAGTCTGTAAAAATTGCAAAGTATTTTGCATATTTTATTTTATAATTTTTAAAGGTTCATTGAAACTTGAAACCTAGCACAAAAACAGGTTATGGGCAACCTGTTATCTGGGCACCCTGATCTCCACTTTTCTGCTGTAACATAGAAAGACTTATCCAGACATTCAGAAATTGCATTCTTTATAGTTCCCAGCTTTATGACATATTTAAGGCAAGTGCAGCTCATGCAGCTTTGTCATCTCTAATCCCCAGCTTTAGGGCAAGTAGAACTCATTTTAGTGATTATTCTTTTGCAACACAAACACAAAATATCAGTATAATACCATCACTTCAGAAGGGTCAAATTTTATTGGCTTTTCTCATGTCAGTACTTATGCTGGCTTCCAAAAGACTATTGTATGAATATTTTTCTCCCCGTCTCCCAAAACATTAGCAGTATCTAAGAGAATCAGTAGTCAGCAACAGATTCAAGAAGGAAAGAAATGAGAACAAAAGCAAAAAAATTCCAAGCTGGAGTAGAGTATAACTACAGATATAAAGACTTAAATACAATATAATTCCTAGAAAATTAATCACATCACACTGAAATGAGAATGTGCCATCTTCAGCATCCTAGAGGGCAAAGAAAACAAGAATTCAGTGAACTTCCAGGTGGGAAGCATAGAGTAAAGAAATACTCATCTATGAAATCTTTTGTCTGGACTCCACCATTGTCTTTGGATGCCTTTGGATCTTCATTTCAGGTACTGGGGATAACCAGTGGGGATGAGAGGAAGGACAGGCCCACAAAACCCATTTTGCCACCATAGAAATCTAAACACACAAGTAGGTGTGTGCTCCTGGTTCCTGAAAGCTGTAGCACACTGAAATAGAAGTGGAATCAGAGATCCTAGAGGACAGCCATGAAGGGAGAACATTTTGATCCTGTAACTTGGTGTGTATTTGGTGTGTATTCAGAAAAACTGTTTTCTAAAAAATTCTATAAAGATTAGAGTCTGTGTATGCATTCACATACACACATACATGGACTCCTACCACCACTGCAAAGACATGAAACTACAGAGCCCTTATCCACCCTCTCATACCCTCCACTACTTTTCCTCCGATTATTAATATGTACTCCCACTAATATTAATATGTACTAATATTAATATGTACTAATGTGTACGCCCACTCAGTTATCTGGTAAAAGCTGCCAAGTTGTGAACTTGCAGGTGAAAAGCTGTCTCCTACAGATCTTATAAAAATGGCACAGTCTCCAAATCTGCAGTGGTGCACAGCTTCACTGCATGGCATTTAACCTTTTCTTCAAATTATGAAGGATTACTCAGAAGAAAAAATGAGGCAGCTAAGGAGAAATGTCCACTGCTCTGCAACACCTTAGTTAACTGTGTTTAACAGATGTACTGAACCTACCTCATTCTTGCTTTTGATTGTCATGACTCAGCTCAATCAGTGATGTTATACTGAACCACACTATTTCATTATCTTCCATATTGGTATAAGAGCACATTGTTTTTCAAAAAATTCAGCTGTACAAACAACTTTCTCTAACACTTCCTGTATTCCAGAAAGTTTGTGAGCCATTTCAATCAAAAAGCACTGTATAATGTACTTAACATTCCAGAGAAGATTGTTATAAATGCATGTCTGACAAATTTTCTAGTGAGCCAGCATCACTGAACTTTGCAGTTGTCATAACTTTGCAACCATACAACCGTCATAGATTCAGTTAAATAAGATTCCTAATAAGCTGCATCATGACCCGAATTGCATTTTGCAAAATTTATGCTAGTAGCTAAAAAGAAATTTCTTAGGTGGACAGTTCCTATCTACATTATTACAATTCCTGCTTTGAAAAGAAATGTATTAGTGAAATAATTCTGAGACTGAATAAATGTATTAAATAATCATGTCACTGAAAAGACATAGCATGAAAAGGACAGTTTTCACACCTATGCCTAAAGAGGAAAAAAATTAGGTGAGTTCATAAAGTGATTTCAGAGACTCAAGTTCATGATCAAACTTTATCATGAGTTAAAGCTATATATACACATTAACCCACATGGTTTTACGCAGAAAAACTGGCAGCTTTCCTGGTCTCTCTTTTATTTCATTTTATTGCAAAGAATGCACAATAACAATATTTTGGCTAGTTACTCCATTACAGACAGAATTACACATTTTCAAATTCCACATCAGAAGCTCATAAAAACATCTTTCTCCTTTTTCTTCCTGAGGAATCAGTAGTGATAGTAAGGACTTTATTTACGAATAATGTTAAGAAAACCAGTGTGTAGGCTTTGTCAGTCAACACCCTCAGGGTAACATCTCTCCTATCCTAAAAATCACCTTTTTTTTTTCAGTATATCCACACAGTATGTGGAAATCTTTTAAAGTTAAAAGCTGATTCCCTGAATCAACTGAACCTATTTGTGTTGTGAACCTCTTTTCTTAGCAGTTCTAAAGAGCACAACAAATTTAAAATTCCCTACAATTAAAAATGATGGATGAAAATCATCATACCTTAAAATAGGATTGTTAAAAAGGAATTAAAGGTAGGAGCTATGAAGGGGGGGGGGAAAAGAAAATATAGAAATGAATATATCAATTAACAGGTAGCACCATTTGAAACCACTGTGCAGCAGTTCTCTTGAGGATAGTCTGAGAGCCCAGCACCCTTATGCTCACTGAACTGAGGCTTCTGTCATACAGTAAGTTAATCACTTAGGCAGATCAGCAAAATGCTTCCTTTCAGAGACATTGCATTCAATTTTTCTGTAGTGTAGAACAGTCTCTGTAAAACACTGTTCCCAACTGTCAAAGCCAAGCAAGCTCTTAGAAAGTGAGATAACAAATTGGAATTTCTTTATGCCAAGGACCAAAGCCACAACTTGAATAAGCTTTAAGTTGTTGTGTGAGACTCTTCAGCTGTGTTTTCTTAATAAAACAGCAGCTTGCCTGTATTTTACATTGTGTCTAACGCTTGAGAACTGCTTTGTGAACTGGTACTGAACGAGCTGCTCAGAATAGCTGAACACATGGGGAAACATAAAGACTTCCAATCCTATTTGGCAGTAAGCATGGGTTAACACAATGATACACTCAGTTTGTCTGAGATTACAGTGCTGCTTGGCATACAGAAAGGGAAAACTTTGAGCTCCTGGTAAAATTTAATGTACGAAGTACAGAAATAAAACTCATATGATTGCAGTTTGAGAGTTGAGTGCATCCACCGGTTCCTTGCATTTGAGAACAGGCATTAATTTAGCTTCAAATGCAGTCCTGAATGCAGTTGAAAAGTGCTCTTCGTGCCAATCCACTCAAAAGCAGAGTAATCCAAGGTGCATCGGAATCTGCTCTAGAGATCTGTAACAGAAAAGTCAGGATGGTTCTGTGTGGCAGAGGTGGGAAAGGCTCTGGGTGGGGGAACAAACAAAAGGAACAGATTGCAGAAGAGCAGCAGAAGAGCAGTAAGAATAGCACCTATACTACCAGGTCACAGAGACCCCACCATACACCTGTGTGCACTTTCTCAGGGTGCTTAGGCCACGAGACAAAGCCTTGATAATTTACTGGGGTGGAATGGAAACACTGCTGACAGTCAGCCCATAAAGGGCACAAAAAAATAATATAAAAAGTTAGTAAATGCTAACCAACCTATAACCACTGGAGAAGCAGACTTGTAACATTGTATTTTGTGCCCTGTGTCTCACTCAAGGATTCATGTAAGGACTGAGTGGAGACAGAAAAAATGCTGTATGTGTTTTGGGGCTAGACTGCCAGATGCATTTATCTCAGTCCTTATGAGTTTTTCCTTATGAAAGGATGAATGTGAATGAGTAAAGCTAATTTTGCTTTAATTTTTGGAAATAATCACATCTCCCTTTACTGTGAGAGCTTCCATGCAACTTTGCTGCACCACGGAAACAGTTTTTCGTCTACTATTTTTGTGGAGTCTAGCATTTTTCTTAGCATCCTTTCCATGGAAATCTTCAGTGCAACAAGGGCTTCTTGTCCATATGGTCAGCAATACTCCCATCTGTTCTTTAACCAGATATATTCAGTCTTATTCTAGCCACTCTTATCGTCTCTTAAGTGGCCAGAGGTAGATCTTGCACGATTCTTCATTTTTGCCCTGAGCAGCAGCTACTGAGGTGACAGAGAAACATCTGCTGAGGGCACAAAAGCTTCTTCAGCTAAAAGCTGAAATAAAACTCTTTCAGGCAGAACACAAAAAAAAAGATTCTCAGGTACCAAAACAAGGCTATCAACAACATTGACTGACACCAGAAGCCCTCTTCTTCATCCTCTGTCCACATGTTCTCCAAGCCAAAGACTACTAAAATTTAGCCAAGCACATTTATGCATATCCAGGAGATGAGCAGCTTTTCATGCATGCTCCTCCAATTGCCAGTGCCCTTTTCAGCACTGGAACACAAGACTCAGGGCCACATTTGACTTTTACACTGGTTTTGCAGCTGCTTCTTTCACAATATACAGAGACTTTTAAAAAGTAAAATAGGCGAAATCTTTCTCTGACAAATGAAGAGAGCCTTCTGGGTCTGCTTTAGGTGGTAAAAAAATTATTTTCAAATTTCTGAGCATCAGTGGTGTTTTTAGTGCCTTATTTTAGATTTTATGTGCCTGACCCCTACAGTAGATCCAGTCACTCGGGTTTACCATGCAGAGTAATATAATATTTAACAGTTGCTGAAATGATAGTTCTTACATCACTAAAAAAAAATTAAACTTAAAGAAAACCAACATCTTCCACAGGATTTTTTTGAAAACTTCTGCTTTTTTTTTTTTTTTTGCATCTTACTTAAGGACTTTTAAAGTGTTTGGGAAAACATTTCAAATACACTGCTCTGATTTTAAATGATTTCATAGCATTCACCCCGAAACATTTCTTCCTCACCAGTGCAGTGCAGCAAAACTCCCTCAAAGTGTAAAAGCAAGCTAAGATTTTTGATAATTAAAAACAAAAAAAATTCCATCACTTATGAATGAAAAGCAATAATAAAATTCAAAATTATAGGTCATAAAACCTCAGCTGGGATTGAGGCTTTCTATAGCTAAGCAGAATGGTTGGACTATCTTCAACATCAGGAAACGATTAACAAACGCCCATAGAGATGATTCTGACCTTGGCATAGAAAAACTATTACAAACTTAATAAGGAAGAGAAAAGCCAGACACAGCCAGGTATTTACAATTCATGAACAAACACTGTTGTTTCAGTAGCCCATATAATTTCTGTAGGCAGTCATCACTTTGCCTTTGAGTCAACCAACTCACCTCTGGGTATGCCCTGAGCACTTACACACTAATCAGGATTAGGCTGGGTCAGGCACTTAGAAGTGAGTTTGTCAAAGCACAGCACCTGGATGCTGCTGGCTGATTGTAGCTCATTCCTCTATTATGAACCAGTACTACACAGGGTGCTTAAGAGATGTACTAATCTAGGTGATAAATTGCAAACAACTATGGGAAGCACCTGAGGTCATTGAAAATTCTGCAGCTTTTATACAATGGAGATGCTCAGTCTTCTGGCCCTCACAAATTTCCACATGAAATAAATTAACCTTAATGAGCACCACTGCTAATAATCTCAGCAGGGTCTAAGGATTGTTTGTAGAGCAGCTCTCCAAAGCTTGCCGTCACTTCAAAGACATGCCAGTGCATGACACAGCTGAATTCTTCCTCAGTGCAAATCTTTTACTCTATCCAAATTTGCATTCAATATTTTTATTCATTAAAAATACATCAATATATATGAATATAATAATTCATTTAGCTGTTGTTTGATGGTCACACCTTTCCACAGTAATTCTTTCTCTGAAAATGTTCTCTTTCTCTGCATTATCTAACTGATTTGCCATCTTCCCAGATTTATAACATATTCCCTCCTATATAGCTATATCTAAATCAGCCTCTTTATGTCCTCTAAATGTAATGCCTTTTATCTTCTTTTCTGCTACAACTACATTCTGACTGCACAAAGACTCTTGGCAGCACAAAGAGCAAACAACTGGCCTTAAGAGTCATGAAATAATACTGGTTGCAAGCTTTTCTAAAAGAGCTTTATAATCAGATGCTGCTATTATTCTCTGAATGATAGAGGGTTTTACTTTGGAAGTGATGTGGCAGTAAATGCAATTTGGATATTTTACAGAACAATGTTTCAAGGGCAGCTACACCTAAACTTCCCACTATTACAATGCAGATACCACTTACCACCTAAAAATATACAGGAAAGGTCTTATTAATTTGTGAACACTAAAAATCCACCTTTAAATCACTACTTTAAATCACGTGCAACTGTGAAACAGAGGCTTTCTATACATCTTGCAAATATCTCCACTGAACTGAACAAACACAAAAGGCGATACTGAACACAGTGAGATAGATGGAAAGGGAAGAGTAACAGATGACTGTCTTGGTAGGAAAGTAGCCAAATTAAACTATTCTGAATGGGGTTAGTTTATCATAAAAAGACATTTAATTTATTTTGTTATTCTCGGTGGGCAGCTACAGCACCACGAGGCCCTAGCACATTCAAGGAGATGAGCATAGTGGACAAAGGACTCCTTCAGAGTGCAATATTTAATGAAACATAAATGAGGTCTCAAAAGAGCAATAGAAAGTGTATGAAATATAGCACTGACATTGAGCCATTCTGTTCATATGCATGTTTTAAAGTAATTCAAGAATCAAATTCACACATGGCCCCAGAAGACTTAAATGCATTTTTAATATGGCTTCCACACATATAACTTTTTTTAATGCACATTTCATCATAATTTCTTAACATGATGCACGGGACAGAAGCATATGAAAAGTCTACAGCTAAGACTGAACACTTCCTTAAGGAATAAAAGAAAATACTTTTGTTGTAGCCTTTCACTTCATTGTTAGCAATGAAGTGAAAGGCTACAACATTTTTGCTTCTGTTTGCCTCTGTGAATCCAGGCATGTCGAATAAAGTTAAGAGAGTATGTATTGATATTTTAAACACTGCAAAGTAATGGGAAGATGTTATTGCCTAACACATATTTTATATATTGCTATGTTTCTATGTATTTATGTGGGGAAAGAAACAAACAATACTGAACAAAACACCCAAACCCCAAATCCAAACCTGAATTCAATCCATTCTCTAATAAAAAAACTCATCTGTATACAAAATTACTCTCATATAAAATTCTAATTCAGTGTAAAACAAAACACTATGCAGCAGAAGTTAATTATAAGCAAAACCACTTTAAACAGGAAAAGAATCCACCTGTATTTAGAAATTTGCTAGATTTAGAAATTCAGAAAAATAAATTTTAAAAATTGTTTTCATTTTTTCAGGTAACTATGCAAAGAGATAGGTACTTAAAATCTAGAATCAAAAACATGAAAAAACCCATGACTTTGAAATTCACAGTTTTGAAAATGATCAGTATACAACTGAAATTATTTTGAAGCAAGGAACTGAAATTATAAAACAAAAGGACAACAGGATAGCATAGTTCTGGGTTCTGCTTTTTCAGTATATTGCACCAGTTCTGTTCTCTAATGCACTCTCTTCCAAAACCAGCAAAGGAGCATTCACTCAGGCCAGAGGAAGGCAGGCTCAACACCGCAAGAAACTGAAACATGGAGACACTGCCACAACAACTAAAACAAAGGACAAATACTTATCCTAGCCCAGAAGGTGATAAAGAGAATTAAAGATAAAATTTGGGAGTAAGAAGTGAGGTTTGGACCTTCAAGATTTGACTGCTTATTGAACACAAAGCAGAACAACAGAAAATAAAGCAGACCTTAACCAAAAGTAGAGTAAGGTAAAAGCTTCTCACATAGCTGTAGTACCACCTCTCCCAGCTCGTCAGATGTATGGATGCTGTAGCGTGTCAGGCAATTTCAAACACTGTGTTTTCTACCAACCATCAGCTTTAAGGGTTTTGGCTGAACGTGCCTGTGATATCAAGCTACTGATTGTTAAAACTAGTTGCATAGACAAATCCAGATGGGATGCTTGAACAGTTATAGCCCAATACTAAGTCTCAGTATATGTAACTTCCTATAGATAAGGATCATGCAAGTCTGTCATGAAGGAAAGCCACCACCTGCAAACCATTATGTGGGGGACAATGTAGTGAAGTACTACTTTTTGCACCCTCTCACTAAAGGCCATTCCTAAATTTGTATTTTGCTCTCAAAACCAAACTCAAAATAACCAGATGAGATAACTGGTTAAATGGTTAAATGAAGCTTTTGCAGCTTGACTGAATCAAGGGATTATTTACTGCAGTCCATGTGAAAGCAGCAGTTTGAGGAAATACAATTAAATCTTTTCTCTGGCTTTTTATATTAATTTGAATCTTACTGAAATATGTTTTTCCCTCTGTAATCTGCAGGTTTGTTTATCTGTCAAGATACGTATAAAAGTAAAGAATCCTTTATACAAGCTTCCAGAGAACTTAGTACTCTTGCAAAAGAAGTCCATTTAATGCAAGTGTCACAGAAGTTTAGTTAAAAAGAATTGAATATCCTACCAGAAAAGTCCAGGATCTCTCCTCTTTCCTACGTGCCAATACCTTTGACTTTTGAAAAAGGATGTAACTTTTGAAAAGCATGCCTGACACAGTTACATTTTTCTAGCATTGTATCTTAACAGCGTCCTGTCTTGGCCTATTTTGACAGATTCTTTTCATCACTTGGGTATTCACACTTTACTGGAAACTGCTATGAAAGCAAGACAATCCTGATGGTATTGTAGTTACTGTAGTTCTTGAGCATTTAACAAGTATTTTTTGAGAATACTTAAGTTTACAAAACAAACACCACAATCAGACATCACCACCCACACTTTTTCATTAAGGAGATATTGACTGCACGGTGCCAAATTGTTTTTCCATTTTGAGAACGCTCTTGAGGCTGCAGATCCACATACTTAACAAGCACTACAGTCATTTATGATTAGAGGGTTATGCTGACACTATGTGAAAAAACGGCTCTTTTCAGTAGTTATAGTCCCAAAGATACTTATAGAAAATGATGGAATTTCACCTTTTCACATTAGTTTCAACTCGAGCTGAAAAAGATCTTGGCTTTTAAAGCTTTAAGAAACCAATCTCAAACCTGAAGGCACCAGAACAAAAACAACCTGTCAGTTCTTTGAAAGGGTTTCTTTCAACCAGCAAGTTTTCTAGCGAAACACATCTGAAAAATAACTAATTTCCTTCCAAACAGTAGATAATTAAAAATGTACAGTAAAAAAAACCCAATTCTTTGGGCTTTGAGAAGACGCAACTGCAATGACCTGAAGTGCACTTTACCTACAATTTCAAAAAAACTCCATTAAAAATTCACACTTAGGACAATCATTTGGTGTATCATAATTTCATTTATTAGCTGCAGTTTTGTGTGAAAATGTAAAATTCAAATCAGTATTCATGTGATGATGAACAAAGTCCATCATTAAAAATACAAACAGAGTTCTGCAGTTAAGTGTCCAAGGCAATTCATAGTTCAAATGATCACCAGCTTTTACTGGAACACTGACAAAAGCTTTCAAGCTTCCTCCACTCCTCTTCCTTACACTGACTACTAAGAACTAGTCAGTCTCCACGGCTCTTGAAGCCTACATGACGGTCACTAACTCAACAGAAAAAAGGTGATCAACAGCTGGTCCCCAAAGGAAGCACAGTTCAATGCTGTGGGATGACACGAGATCAAGCTTCTTTTCTCCATCACAACAGCCGCTTTGAGGGATTCCTCTCGTCTTCCAAGCGTCAGTTTCCCACACGAACCTGGCTCTCCTCGATCACCGTCAGTGCTTCCTGGGTATACATCTGGGAAAAGGATTAAAAAACCTGAACTCCTCCCCCACCCTTTCCGTGGGAAGGGCCCGTTTACAGCGAGGGAGCTGAGGAGAGCCCCCCCGCGCCGCAGGAGGGTCAAAGCCGGGAGCAAGGAGGGGGTGACCCGCCCCTACCCCGTGGTGGCGGGGAGGGCCCGCAGCGCCGGCCGGCGACGCCCCTTCCACCGGGGCCGCCTACACGGCCGGCACCAGGCTCTTCTTATCCAGCGGCTGCTCGTCCTCCTCCAACAGCAGCTCCTCCAACTCCCCGTCCTCGGCTCCCGAGGCCTCAGGCCCACCGGCGGCCCGGCAGCGCCGCAGATGCCGCAAGGCCCGGCGGTGCTTCTCCTGCAGCCGCCCCAGCTGGGCGCGCAGGGCCTC
>VXBT01013767.1:0-12950 GCA_013400235.1 Oriolus oriolus
CATTTGGGACTTTTGCGACAGCAATGTGAAAAAGCTAGGCTGAAATCTCTTTTAAAGGTGTTTCTTGAGGGCTTGTGACTAACTTCAGTCCACTCTGTTTCTGAGCTGAAATGCAAAGAGAACTAAAGGGGGCTTGAAAACATAGGCTAGACAAAATGACCAGTGCTGGAAAATCAGTCTAGTTTGAAGACCAGTAGCATTTATAAGAACTGCCAATTCAATCTACCTGCTCTTACCTGCTCTTACCCTCTCCATTTCGTGGAACATTCATTCTGTTCCATGCTAGATGACTTCTTACGAGCAGCATCCCACAGTACAATTTTAGAGTGCTGAGATCTCACTATCTTCAGCCTTGCTTGCTGACTAGTAAGCACTTAATGAGATCCTGTCATGGTCACCCTCGCAGCTTCCGACCTGCAGAGAGCAACGTGTCTTGATGTAGTGGAGGCAGACAGTACAAGAAAGACATGGACCTAAGCAGATCTACCTAGTGGATCCAGAGAAGAGCCACAAAAATGATCAGAGGGCTGGGGCACTTCTGGGAGGACAGGATGAGAGAGTTTGGGCTGTTCAAGCTTGGAGAAGAAAAACTTCCAAAAAGACTTACAGTGCCTTTCAGTACTTAAAGGGAGTTTATAAGAAAGATGAGGACAAACGATTTAGTAGAGCCTGAAGCAATGGTTTTAAATTAAAAGAAGGTAGATTTAGAATTAGGAAAAAATTCTTTACTGTGAGGGTGGTGCTCAGAGAAGCTGTGGATGTCCCATCCCTGGCAGCAATCAAGGCCAGGCTCAGTGGAACACTGAGCAATCTGGTCTAGTGAAATGTGTCCTGGCCCATGGCAAGGGGATTGGAATTAGATGATCTTTGAGATCCCTTCTAACTCAAACCGTTCTATGAGATCTAGACTAGATGTAAGGAACAAATGTGTCATGATGAGGGTAGTGAAAAAATGGCACAGGTTTCCCAGGGAGGTGGTGGATGCCCCATTCCTGGGAACTTTCAAGGCCAGGTTGGACAGGTCTCTGAGCTACCTGATAGAGTTGAAGATGTCCCTGCTGATTGCAGAGGTCTTGGGCTACAGGATCTTTAAATATCCCAAGCAAAATCTTTCTATGATGCTATGAAAAGCCGGAATAGGGCAGGAAAGCTGTAAATGTCAGATACAAATATCCATAGACATTGCACCCTGAGCATTGCTGGAATTGATAGTACAGAATTTCCTTTTTCATGCATGAATGTTTTGCAAAACACTCATTTTGTGGCTCCTACTTCATAGACCTGCTTGCTCCCTTATGGTAACATCTGAAGAAAGGTCCTGCCACAGCTTGTGAATGAAGGAGGGAAGCTTGTTTTAAGAAGGACAAAGCCAAAATTCTAGAAAGTGGTTGAGAATTTCTTTGCTTTAAAGAGAGACGGTTTTACTGGTGAAAGAAAAACACAACAAATCTGTGAATAGGTGTGTATCTGGAAATGTCTTTTTTTCTAAACATAGCCTCTTACAGGAACATGCAGAAGCGCTCCAAGTGGAAGACAGCACCTGTATTTGCTTGTTTGCTTGTCTCTGTGTCATCACTTCTAGCTTTCAGGCAACTTCTACCCTCTCTTGCTTTAGCTACTGTAGCTGCTGAGTCCTTGCACCACTCAGCTGCTCATAAGCCACCTTGTGGGAACACCACTATCATGTGCCTCTTTCAGGGTGCATCTCACAACTTTATGCGTGCCTTTCTGGGTATGTGTTTGTCCATCTGCTGCATTTCACACAGCTATGTTGAGAGAAACTAAACTATGTTTCAAGAGGGGAAAAAGCTCTTTTAGATTAGTAGTGTTGTGCCTCTACTTTCAGAGGGCATTTACTGCTTTGTTGTTATATAGACAAATGGGGCAGGGGGAAGTTTCTGGGACTCTGCTCCTTTAAATGACAAATTAAATTTTTTCCCAAATTAAATGACAGAGATAAAACTCATCCTCTTCTGCATGTTTCTCCATAAACTGCTGTCTGTTTTGTGAAACAACACTTACAAAAACTTGAGTATTTCAGTCTGTTAACTGATAAGGCTGGCAGCATGCTATGGCCTGGAAATGGCAGCTGGTCCAGCTCTGACCCTGCAGAAGGAGGCATGAGGAGGGTAAAAGGGGAAGACTTAGCCTATCCTTTCTTCTGCTGTGCAGTGTTTTCACAGGAAAATGAGCTTCTACTCATGCTTAGCTTCCCTAGTCCAGGCTGAATTCACAGCACTGATTTTATGGTTAAAGTGGAAAACTTGGAGATCAGTCACAAAATGGGACAGAAAACTGGCAGTGGCAGGTCTTTCTCCAGAGCCCTCTGATTAGAGCTTCAGCATGGCCAAGATGAGGGGACAGTTGTCCGAGTCCCTCCAGCTCTGGGCAGTCAGGAACTTTAAACGGAAGTTTTTACCCTTGTAGTGGTTTGACCCTGGCTGGATGCCAGGCACCCACCAGAGGCACTCTCTCACTCCTCTCCAATGGTGCACAGGAGAGAGAAAATATAACAGCAGGTTCATGAGCTGAGATAAGGACTGGGAGAGATCACTCACCAAATACTGTCACGGGCAAAACTGACTCAGCTTGAGCATATTAATTGAATTTATTACTAGCAAAATCAGAGCAGGACAATGAGAAATAAAATAAGTCTCCAAAACCATCTTCCCCTCCTCTCCCCCTGCCCCTTCCCAGCTCTACCTTCTTCCCCAGAGGAGCAGGGAGACAGTGAATGGGGGTCATGTCATCGCGTGTTGTTTGTGCTGCCGCTCAGGGACAGGGGTCCTTCCCCTGCTCCAACACGGCATCCCTCTCACTGGAGACAGTTCTCCATGAACTGCTGCAGCGTGGGTCACTCTTCCACAGGGTGCAGTCCTTCAGGCACTGTCTGCTCCAACATGGGTCCCCCACAGGGTCTCAAGTCTTACCAGGAAATCTGCTCCAGCTCCTCTCTCCATGGGTCTGCCAGGATCCTGCCCCAGCAGGGCCTCCCAAGGGGTCACAGCCTCCTCCAGGCATCCACCTACTCCAGCATGTGGCTCCTGCATGGGCTGTAGGTGGATCTCCATCACCCATGGATCCCCATGGGCTGTAGGGGCACAGCTGCTTCACCAGGGGCTGCACCAGGGGCTGCAGGGGAATCCGAGCTCCGGCACCTGTAGCACCTCCTGTCCCTCCTTCTCCATTGACCTTGGTGTCTGCAGAGTTGCTCCTCTCACATATTCTCACCCCACCCTTCTCTGGCTGCAATTACACCTGAAGAGTAACTTTTTTTCCTTCTAAAGTATGTTATCACGGAGGCATTACTATAATTCCTGACTGGCTCAGCCCTGGCCAGCGGCAGGTCCATCCTGGAGCCATCTGGCATTGGCTCTGTTGGACATGGGGCCACCCTTGTGGTCGCTCCGCTACCAAAGCCTGTCCACACAAACCCAATACAGCCCCCTTCTGCAGACTCTCTTTTCCTTTGTACGAAGCGGCTGATCGTCCATCAGAGCTGAGGTCCCTCCTGCAGTTAATAAGCTGTTTTCCTCTGTGTGCTATGAATATTTACATGAATTATGCAAGCTGAATAAGTGAGAGGGAAAACAAGGAGCACTGCCCTCAGCACAGCTTGCTGTGTGTGACCTGCAGGGAAGCAGGCGAGATGTTCCAGTGCCCAAAGACAGTTTCTGCAGGCCAGATCTAGAAAGGACGTGACTTCTTGTAAAGGCAAGGCTTGCAGGGGCAGAGAATAAATTTTATTAGCTAAGGCAAAAATCAGGCAAGTTCTTCTTGTATGCATGTCTACACAAAGAATATGCGTGTGAAGGAAATATCAGTGATAAAAAGTAGGAAAGCCAAAGGAAAACATGTGCCACCTTCCAGAAACCCCAGCTAATGATATTTCCTGATATGGCCATCTGCAAGGGCTTGTGGAAGGAGGCAACTTACTACACTGCAGGTGGCTGGGCAAAGCCCTGGAAACATCTCACTCCCATTTGATGTGTGGGAAGGAAGGGCTTGGCAACTCCTGCAGCTCTGTGGGAAGCTTTCAACTGGTGCTGTTTGAGACTGGTGTTCTTTAAGCTCGGGCTCAGCAGTCCCATCCAGACTTGTGAATGTCCGTGTTCATTTAAGATCTAGGCAGGAATGATTTCTCTGGTGAGTCTGCTCCTCCGGTCTGTGAGAAACAACATTTCAGTGGTTCCTTCCAGCTGTTAGGAGACTTTACTGACCTGAAGACCAACTGTTTTCCAGACCTCAAAGAGAATTTGTGAAGAAAAGGCAAAAACTTTCTTAAACTAGGTGCAGTGAGCAGCGTTGTCTTGTCCAGATGAAAAGCCTGAAAGAAAAGCAACACAGAGTTTCAAGGGGCTTGTGTACTTTCAAGAATAGAGTTGTCTGAAGGTGTGCATGGATCTCCAGTGGCTAATCTAAGAGGGGAGCAGTTTTCTGGGCGTGTTGCTCTCTCAGGTGCAGCCAACAAAAGCAAGAAGCCAGTTGATGAGGTACTGACAGGTGAGGGTGGAGCTCCTTGGGGACATTCTTCAAGGAGCCAAGGGGTGCCAAAGCATGAGACTCCCAAATGAAATGGAAGATGGGGAGCTCTTGATTTCTGTGGCTATCTTCTGCTTTACACAAAGCCATTACCATTTTCCCAGGTGTGTACATGCTGATCTGGGAGATTTCACTGTTGAGGGTGTGAAATTCTGGCACAGGTGGGTTACGAGGGAAAACAGAAACGCCACATCCATGATGTGGGCACTAGCAGTGCCTGGAGGTAACTGTTGCTTCTGCCTTAAGAGGATCTACCTTGAGGGCCTCACACAGGCAGAACGTGGCAGGAAGGTCATGGGAACATGTGAGAACCTTGGTGAGGAGGCCACCCTCTGCAGATGCAGATGGGCCAGGGGGGTTTCAGTGATTACGCTGAGGCTGTTGCACTGTGGCTGTATGATGGTGAGCAGCTGCACTGGGGCTGCTGGGGCAACGTGTAAACTCAGCCCTGGGCCCTCACAGCCTGGTTTCGGTGGATTTTCAGCATGTCCTTGAAAGCAGATGCATGTTCACACACATTGTAGAGCCCAGGCCCCAGCCCCTGGCCTCTTGTCTTACAAAGGCTGCTTGGGGACAGAGCAGCTGGAACTCCCCATGTGGAGATGTGCTGTGATGCCTCTTGGAGGACCAAGCAACAAGCCAAAAACCAGCCTTTATGTTCGGCTGTGTGCTATCTGCTGCCATTAATCCACTTCAGTTTATTTGGCAGCAGCGATCAGAATGAATTAATTTGTGATTTTCAGGCTGTTGAATGTTTTTCCTCAGGCAGCTTTCTGTTGAGTTCTGGGCTTTGGGGATTAGCTGCTATTTAAAGCAGCAGTGTGTGAACTTTCCTGATGGCTTGTGCTCTGTCTGTCCAACTGAGACAGAGGAAGAAGTGATGCATGTGGGTGCTATTCAGTTCTCTGCCTTGGCTCCCCCATCCCCAGTGGGATTGATCTCGTTGAGTTTCTAGGATGTAGGCTTTCAAATTTTCCTGTGTGCTGGGGTCTGCTGTGTGGCAGCTAATGTTGTGCTAGAGACCAGTACAGTCTTCATCTCTCTAGGAAGGGGAGATGCTTGACAGCCACTTCTTTGGGGGTAAAGCAGCTCTTTTTTGCTGTTTGCTTCTTGATGCAGTCAATTCTATCTGCTGCTTCCACTTGCAGAACTGCCCCAGGGGCACCAGGCTTCGGTGTCAGAAGTAAAGCAGCTAAATAGAAAGATCAAGCTATGAAAAAGTGGCAGGGGAGTTTGGGGAGTGGTGGAGAGACACAGGGAGCTGCTGTGTGAGGGAAGCTGTTCAGAGCAGGAGCAGGAGCCTGTGGCCAGGGACCTGAATGCACTGAGCAGGGGTTGCCCTCTCCCCAGCCCAGCACCAGTCCACAGGGCAGGAGGGTCCACAGCAGCACCACATCCTGAAGAGGATGTGCCATGTTTCCCTGCCTGCCTGGGCATTTAAGCATGCAATTCATACCTTTCATGCCTGGATGTCCGTACCTTCTTCTAACAGATTGTTTGACTTGGGTGCACACAGTAAGGGTCACAGGAGTCTGTGACAAGAGCCTGGAGTCTGGAAGCTACTTGCTGAAAGGCAGGTGCTTAAAACCTCACATAGAGGCTGAGATCTGCAGCCTGACTTTCAGATGGGCAGAGAATATCCCAAAGGCTTTAATAGCAACCATTTGGAAACAAAACAACCGAAGTACCCAACAGGCTAGTGTGACTGACATCAAGTTTTCACCTTCTTTTTATGTCCAGCTCCAGCTCTTCCCCCTTTTATACCACAAACTATCTTTTGCTTTTCTCTGCAGTGAGAATTTACAGGGGGGGGCCAGGATGAAAAAAAAGGGTAGGTGCATTGGGTCTTCTGGTCTTGATCTTGCAAATGCACTTGTCTTGGGGTGCCACAACACAGGGTCTGTGAGATCCACAGAGAAGGCTGTGGTTGACCACACTGGCGCAAACTTGCACTGAAGGAGCCTGACCATCAGTCCTGTGTTCAGAAGCTATAGTTCCTCCCCAGGGCTGCATGAGCAAGCCTTGTACTAACCCCTGGATAGACTTATCCTTTGATCTTTCCTGTAATCTGTGGTTTAGAAACATGAATCTGTTTTTGAAATGTTTAGATAAAAATCAGTGCTCATCCCACACCTTCCTATTTTCAAACTAGGAATTTTTAACTGGACAGAAGTTTAGGTCTGTGACAAAAAAGATAGCAGCTAGAACTGTCCTGGTGACTGATTTTGTATTTGCAAGTTACTATAGAAAACTTCTCAATCCAGAAATATTTTAGCTGGCACTTGTTTAAATTGGATTCTCTGAAAATAGCATGAGTTATTTTAGAAATCTTTTCTGCCTTGAGCTTCTTAGTACCTATTAGGAAATTTTAAGTATGCATTCACTATGCTAAAAGAATAATGGAGAACTCAGAGCAACCAGTTCTGTGTGGGATGCTTAAAGCATTAACATATTTTGGAGAGATTATTTCCAAAATAAGATACCTAGAGTTGGAAGTGATCATAATGTGAAATTCCTGCCGTTGAAAGAAACAGAGTGGGAAATGCAGAGAGCTGGAGGCATGTATGTGTTCTGGATTAGGATTAAATGTTTATGTGTGCACTCTCACAGCCTACTGCTATAGCGTTATTAATATCCATTCATACATAACAAATTTAAAAGTTATGCACTCTCAGAGTAATTTTCTGTGATCTGAGAACTTCACATGGAGATACTAAACTAAGTTCAGCCAACTTAAAGCAAGTAATGTTATTTGTTATCATATAGCTGGTGTTATTTTTTCTCTTTTTGTGCATTGGAGGGAAATTTTCCTCTCAGTGGGAAAATTTACACTGCTACCACAGCAGGGAGAACAACCCTTTGCCTGTGCCTTTATTTTGGAAGGAGGAGTGTGTGCTAGAGAAAGCCACATAATACTGGATGGGGATGCAGAGAGGTGAGCTTCTGTCAGATATGGCTTTGGCCACCCTGCTGCCCCTGGGGAGCCCTGTGATTTTGGAAGCATTAATATTTGCTTCTCTCTGAAAATCTTGGGTAGCTTCAGGATCCCCAGCTGATCTGGTGAAGGAGTCCTGGGAGGAAGGGAGAGGGTAGCTGTGTTACAGGCTGTAACATCAGCAATTTGGAGTCTTCTTGCAAGCTTCTGGGAGCTATTTCGAAAAGAAGGAGGTGCTGCAAGGTAGGGACAACCTGCAGGGATGATAAAACTAGTGCCTCTTTTCTCTGGTAAGTCACAGGACCACCCCTGAAGCTCTTCTTGCAGCATCCAGAATGGACCTTCCTCTATTTATGCAATCATGTCCCCATTTATGGACCTTTTCCTATAACGTGTGCTTATAAAGTGCTAATCCTCCCCAAAACCCCCGACACCAATGACAAAAAGTTTGGCGTAAGCCACAGCATGACAGAAGCTGTACGCTCTTCCTCCTTGCTTGTCCTGCTGCTTGGAGCCATCAATTTAGGCATAACTCTGTGACTGCTCAGTCCTGAGGGACAGAGGTTTCTGTCCGCTGCTTGGACTGCTGCAGCTCTTTCTCAGTCTACCTCCTTACAGGAGTGGCTGCTGTGGATACTGAAGTGCTGCTGGCAGAGGGATTTTCTATCTTCTTGCACTAATTCTGCGATAATTTTCCTTTACTATGCAAGCTATGTGAACAGTAAGATAGGTTTTGCAAATAGCATTCACACCTGCTGTTTTCCACTTATGTTTTTGGTACAGTAACATAATATTTTTAAATGGGTGTCTAGGACTTAGGCCAATCCCCCTGGAAGAAGTGTGAACACTGTCCAATCGCTTTATGGAGCTAGGATATATAAATGTTATTGTAAAATTAATAAATAATTCAATCTCTCGCTGGATTGCTGTGGTGCCGCATCCTTTGGTCCCTGCTAACTCTACCAACAGGCTGCTACTCAGCCAATGAATTCACTGCAAACACACGTCACACACACACACACACACACACACACACAGTTTCACAGCTCTGCAAGGCTCTTCATCCAAAACCCAAAACTAAACACATCTGATCTGCATTTATTCTAAAAAATGATCCGTAGTCTACTGAGTTAATTTCTTTTTCTTATGCAATGAGCTGACAAATGTGCTGTTAGAAATGAAGGATAATGTCTGCACTTGAGGTTTTCTCCTTACACAAAATTACCTCACCCCTCAAGCTCCTTTGTGTTGTGTTCAGTGCCTTGCAACCGTGCCTCCATGTTTATCAAAGGAAATGTGAGGTTTCTGAGTGTCTTGAGTAATAGTTGAGTCAAACAGCTTCTGGTGGATATTAAAAATACTTTTCTAGTTTGAAAAGTTCATACAGCAAACATTTGTTAACAAACAAGAGTTCTGGAAAGGCAATAAAATTAATCCAAATCAAATTTAAACCCATTACGCTCATGCCTTACCTGGCCCACATTAAATGAATCTTGAAAGAGTGTTTGAATACACTGCTGTGGAACTTGTCATCAAAATGCCTTCTAAATGAAAAGACATTAAACAATTGTTTGTCTAGAAAACATTCCCCAGTGCCCTTCATGCCCCAGTGCCTCAGAGTGTTCTGGACTCACGCAAGTGCTAAGTAAAATCTTTAAATTTGTAGTAAATAGGTGCCCTGGAGAAAACACATAATGAGGAAGAAGTGCCCTGTTTGTCTTCATGGAGTGGTCCTTTTTTTTTAACACTCCCTGATGACAGGCCAGGGGACTTAGGTCAGGTTTCCAAGCATATCTTCACTTTTACAGCAGTTGGAGGCACCCTCTTGTTCCTTTGGACATGACACAACTGAGGAGCAGAGCTGGGATAGACCCTTTCACACATTAAACTCTCTTTCCAACAGCTGGAAATACCTTCAAGTTTTTTTCTAGCAGTTGGGCACAGAGAGGCAATGTTAATGGACCTTCTTTTCCTTGCAAGGGGCCACCCTGAACTTCCCAGCAATGATTGTGACATTGCAGCAGATGGATGCTGGATGAAGGAATGACACGTGTGGAGACTAGCAGCCTGCCACCTTGGTCAAATCCTGGTTGCCGCAGGTGCTCAAGGAATACACATTGGCCATGATGCAGGAATATAAAATGGTGGGATCTGGGGGACACTGTTTCCTCCACATGATGATATGGAATTGCTCAGCTGTGTCACTGCTCAGGGAACGGCTGCAGCCTGGCACAGCAGACATGGCAAGAGGAAAGGAGCATAGATCCTACCTGCAGTGCTGATGTTCTGTGGTGGTGAGGCCATGGCCATAGAACCACTTCTCTCCTTCCTTGCTCTTGACTTTTGCTACACAAGGTGCAGAGCTTGGGGCTGAATCCCACTCTGCCTTGGAGAAATGGTCTCTTCCAGGAGGTTCTTCTGGCTGGTTTGGCATTTTTCAGTCAACTATGACATGGGTGTGCTGGTGGCACAACCCCAGGAGCCCTGCTCAGACTGACAGCTAGTGGGACAAGACTTGCTGACATGGCCTGGGATGTGTGCCAACATCACCGCTTGGTAGGTAAATCTGCCTTTGTTTCTAGGAAGAGAAGGGGTCCTCCTGTCTGCTTTAAGGAGACAGGTAACGGTGGGATGTGGTGCTGGGTTGGATCAAGGCATTGGGGGGCATAAAAGAAATTGCAATACTGAGGTTGTAATAAACACAGATTTGAAAAGAATTACTGAGATATGTCACTACTCTATAAGAGAACCTGGAACCCGTTTGAGTTGGGTGCCGACAAACCATTTGGACAAAGGTCTTGCCAATGAAGAAGGCAGCCCATATTCAGCATGACAGAGCTTATGCTGGATATTCACCCTGAGGAGTATCCTAGAGTGAGGCTGGGACGCAAACAGCGGCATTGGGATAAGAAGGGGTGCAACTCTGTGCTTGCTACTGGGATGAGTGCAATAGAAATGCTGTGTCCAGCCCTGAGCCTGCAGCTCAGAAACATGCTGCTAATTTGGAGGAGGCTCTGAGAAGAGGAAGGAAAACAAGTAGGAGACCAAGAAACTTGCTTTTGTAATGAAAGAGTTGGGAGTTCAATTTATTTGACTTATCACCCAGGAGGCCAGTGGCTGACTTGATCCGAATCTCTAAGTACCTGCTGGAAACAGGAATGTGATGACAGAGGGCTCTTTGGTAAGGCAAGCAGACAGATAACAAGACTGAGTTGCTGCAGCTTAAAACAAAACAAATTCAAAGCAGAAATGAAGGGTAGTTTTTCCCATCTGGGTTAATCGAGGGCTGTGGTGGAGTGTCAGTCTTGTTCCAGAGCTGAGGTTCCTTGAACCTCAGCACTCCTGCCACACGGAAGGGGGATTTAGTAGAGCAGCAGTCCCCACCTTGCACTTCATCTGGGGAAGGCTGGCAGGGCAGTGTGGGCTTGCTTTAACCCCCACTGGGGCTCAGTCTTCTTCCCCAGAGTGACCTGCAGGTGTTGCATCCTCCAAAGTGGAGGAATCACATAGGAATGCAGCAGCAATACCTCACCCCCTGGTTCATCTCAGGGCTTGCTTTACTGATCTTCGAGGGCACGGGGCAGGCTGGACCACTGGCAGCCTGCATGGTGCTGGTGCTGCAGAAAGCACTGCCCTGGCGTGGGTTGCTTGGCTGGGGATCTGAGGTGAAGGCACTGCCTCTCTGCCAATAAGCCCCAGGGTACCCAGTCACTTGAATATTAGAGAGGGGACTGCCTCCAGATTCAGGGGTCTCACACCATGTCCCTTCACTCCTTTATCTCAGCATAATCCTTTGCTCCCCCAACTCCTCCTAGGCCCCAAACCTGGCTGATCCAAGTGCAAGGCAAGTCTGTTCTGCTTTGGCTTATGCTGATGAGAGCACAAGGGAGAGAGGGAAGAATTGGGGGAAAAGGGCTACAGCTGGATGCCAGATCACCCTTTCCTCTTTGCTACTTCAGGAATGGAGAGACCATGCAGAAAGTACTTCCTTAGCCTAGGCAAGAAAGGCCATGGAGAGAAGAAGAATGGGCAAGGCACATGGAATTAGGAGAGTGAAGTCAAAGCATGTATATTTGGGCTGTCCGTGTTGCCACCACTCTAGATGGTCTGCAGAAGACAAACAGCGTCTCAGGCTGAGACTTGTGTTTCTCCTTCTTGGGGCTAGCACATCCCCATTCCACAGCAGACAACTCTCCTGCGTTCTAGATTCCATGCTCTGTTGTGTGCGCCGTGAAACAGGATAACTTTTAGGGGTGCAGGTCTGTAACATGATCATGTCTGGAGAGAACAATGGAAAAAATGATCCTGTCAGCTGTGCACTTTTCCTCTGAGAGGGAGTTAGGTTGAATGAAGTCTTCGGGATCAATCTGGAATCAGAGTCTGGGAGTGAAACAGATAGAGCCTGGACTTGGGCTGTTGACATGGCTTTGTCTATGGCTGTATTGAAGTACTACTTTACTGCTATTCCTGCTATTGGATATATTAATGTTTTATAAGGTCTTGCACAAAAGCTCAGAGAGGGTTCTCTTGCTAGCTGAATGGCCACATTCTCACGGTTATGCCAAGGACTAATTCTAGTGTTCAGACAGCTGTGCAAAGTTCTGTCCTAGGTAAGGAAGTAGCTATGAAAGTGGCAGATACTGTCCCTGAGACACTGTATGACTTCTTGTATAGAGAGGGAAAGCACAGAGATTTTCTGTCAGCTGCTCTGCTCCACTAGGCAGTAACATGCTGCATTTGTTAATAACAAACTGCTTCTCCCTAGCAAAGGATTTTCTGCTCTTCATGAAATATGCCCTGCAACACTGAAGTACTCTAAAGACGAAATTTTTTATTTCCAGGAAAAAATCTTTAAGAGTCAGTTGGGTTCAACCTTTCTTCCCTTGGAGGAAGGTGAGAAGACTACTGTATGCACAATACAAGTTGCTTTTATACCTAAATTTTTATCCTGTCTTAACACATTCCATGGAGATGATAACAAGAAGGGACTATCTATTACCCCGTCGTGGTTTGACACTGGCCCAACGCCAGGCACCCACGAGAGTCGCTGGCTCACCCTCCCTTACCCCAGCTGGGCAAAAGGAGGGAACAGAGAAGAAAGGGTTAACGGAGGCTTCATGAGTGAGATAAGGACAGCGGGAGAAATATTTCAAGGGCAAAACAGGCTCAACCTTAATTACTAAGTGAAATTTATTACTAACAGAATCAGAGAAGGATAATGAGAAGTAAAACAAGCCCTTAAAATACCTTCCCCCTCCCCAAGCCCTCCCTCCTTCCCACTGACAGCCCAGAAAGGCAGGGCAGGGGGGTTTGGTCAGTCTATCACCAATATTTCCTTCCACTGCTCTGGGAGAAGAGTCCTTCCTTCTGACTCCGAGGGGTCCCTCCCATGGGTGACAGTTCTCCGTGAACTTCCCGCCGTGGCTCCACTCTCACGAGCAGCAGCCGAACCGCACCTGCTGCAGCGTGAGTC
>VXBT01013767.1:13213-35320 GCA_013400235.1 Oriolus oriolus
TCACCTCCTCCTCTTCTCCGACTAGAAGCAAAAACTTGTGACCTTTGTTTTGATTTTCTTCTTAAAGATGTCATCACAGAGGCGTTACCAGCCTCTCTCATTGGCCCAGCTCTGGCCAGCAGCATGTCCATCTTCAGAGCCATCAGCCACTGGCTCTGCCGGACATGGTGGGAAGCTTCCAGCAGCTTCTCACAGGAGCCATCTTTGCAGCCCCCCTACTACCCAAAACCAGGCTGTGCCAAACCAAAACATACCCAAAGTTTTAATGTTCTTCTAACCAGAGGTCTAATTCTGGTTCTCCCTCTGTCATAAACATTTCAGTCCAGAAGCTGCAGACCCGGGTGACGTGCCCTCTGCATGTGCATGTCCAGTGGCCCCACAGCTGTGTATGCCAAATTCATATGCTGGAGAAAAACATGCTTTCTGTTGTTCAGGTTTACCCTGGTGTTTGGACTGTGGAGAGACTGGCTGAAGCTCCTGGGATTTTCTTTCTCTTTCTTTACTCCTGGTTTTTCCCATGGTGGCAACATTCTTTCCTCACTGTCCTGCTCATGTCTGCACTGCTTCACAAGGCAGGGAGGAAACAGCAAGTGCTGGGACACAATGAGCCTCAGGAGACTCTTGCAGCTTCCTTTTATTGACTCCAGAGGCCTCTCTTGAGTTTGCAATGTAAATGGCTTTGGACTGGATAAAGGCAAATCCTTCCCTGACAAACTCTCTGGAGACTGCATGTATGCTCAGGGCTTGAATCAGCAGAAAAAGTTTCAGTGACTCATTATGCTTTGAATAAGGCATAGAAAGTCAGCCCAGTAGTGACAACAAGGAAAACCAGATGATTTGTACCTGTGCAGCCCAGGGAGAAGAGAAAGGGAGATGGGATGGCTCTTCTGATGTCTTCGATATAAAATTCTGTAAAAAAAGCCAAAGAGGCTTGCTTTCTGTTGCAAAAAAAAGCTGATTGTATAATGAGTGAGTAGGAGATTTCAGTTCTGACAGGATGGGCTGGCTCTGGGCTCGTAAAACTGCTATGCTTCCAGCTCTTCCACATATACCATCTTTGCTGAAAATGATGTTTGGTTGAAATCTGCCATATTTGGATGTTTGCCTGTAATTCCAGATGTTCAGTGTCCTGATCAGAGTTATTGTGCAGAAATTTACAGTCCAAGCACTGCAGAGGAACTGGTGTGTCCTATGCAAGTGCCGTATTTGCTACACACTGAAGTGGATGTGTTGAACCTTTTGTACACATGCAGAGGAAGTCACTCAGGATGCCGGGGGTTCATTGCACAATCTTGTGTGTGATGGGACTTGCTCTGTGCAGTGAGCTGGACACAGAATCATAGAATCACAGAATGGTGTGGGTTGGAAGGGACCTTAAACATTACCTAGTTCCAAATCCCCCACTATGGGCAGGTACACCTTCCACTAGACCAGGTCGTTCAAAGCCCCACCCAACCTGCTTGTGAACACTTCCAGGGATGGGGCATCCACAGCTTCTGTGGGCAACCTGTTTTAGTGCCTTACCACCTTCACAGGGAAGAATTTCTTTCTAATATCTAATCTAAATTTCTTGTCTTTTAATTTTAAACCATTCCCCGTTATCCTATCACTGCATGCCCTTATAAAAAGTTTCTCCATGCACAGGCATGATTTCTGTCCCAGAAAACCCTCCTTGAGGAGAAACATGGCAGGCCTGTTTGGGGGGAATATGAATGATACTGAATGATTAAAGTGTTTTCATGATTAACAGGATATTGAAAACCTCTACTTCACAAGATAAGAGAGATTATCTTCTCCCTGAGACTAAGATCTCCCTTTGGCTGGAGAAGTCGATACATGAAATGGAGGAAATGCTTGATTGGAACCAGAGACCACAGATCACCCAGCTCCAGTATCCAGTCTTGGACTATGACCAGTGACAAATGCTCTCTGGACAAGGATAATATGGGAGATACTATTTGGAGACAATTTGACAATTCACCTAAAATCCTGTTCTTGACACCTCTGACAGGTAAGTTACATTGAGAAAGAAACTTTTTCCCATTTTGTGTTTAGGCTGCTGCAGAGTTCAATGATGGCTGTTGTTCTGTGATGTGACAGTGATTTCTGTCACTCCAGGACTGCCCTCACCTCCCCAAGCTGTCCCTCCTCGCTGGAAGTCTGTGCCCCTTGTTGTCACATGTCCTTTCCCTGGCCCCACTGCCTGCCTCTGGCCATTCTGCCTGATGTGGCCTCCCCTGCAGCACCGAGCAGGTCACCTCGTGTGAGCACAAGCACTTCCCACTCTCTTTCCCAGCTCTGAATTACTGATCCTCAGAGCACATCACCTCAAGCATCTTCTTCCAGTCGTGGTTGTCTTTGCTGACCTTTGGGAAGTGAGCTTGCAAAATGTCTCTTATTTGCTGTGAGCTGGAGAGAGGGTAAATTTTAATTACTCTCTGAAACCAATGGGTTGGACAACCTCTCCTTGCAGCCCCTAAGCACTGTGCATTCTGTTCTGCAAATCAGGTGCTTTATTAGATCCACTGTAGCAGAAAATGAAATGTAAAACTGAGTGTAGACTTATTTTAGACACAGTAGTAGCAGAATTAAGAAGGGAAATATCTTTGACTTACTAGGGGAAGTCATTTAGGAAGAAATTGGAATGGTTAATTAGAGAAAATTATCTCTATCTAATACTTGAAGGCTAATTTAAATGCTCCAGTCTTTTTCATGTAAGGAAAAATCTATTTTAATAGCTTAGATTATTATCAAGGAATGTAAGTTTAGTGGTAACAAAAAATTTTCATAAATTTTCCATGAAGAAATATTGTTAGAGTGGCATCTAAATATTATGACAGAGATGTAAAAATCATAATGGGCCTCTTTTTAAAAAAAAAAAAAATTATTATTTTATTCTTGGAGAAGGGGTGGAAGGTTTGGGGCAGGGAGAAGACAGGGAAAGAGATTTATGAAGCTTTTCAAATTTTCATATATACCATAAGTGCTAGAAACTTTGAGACCAAAAGCTGTATCTGCGTGATTCCTGATTTTTAAATGATGAAAATAAACATTTAATCTCTTGACAAAATCCCAGGATTTGTAAGGGTGTCAGTAAAAATACTTCTTTTATGCAGGAGGTATCATATTGCAAGTTCCCAAAACATGTTGTTTTGTTTGGTTTCAACTAAAGAAAAGTCTCATGTTGATTAACTCCCCTTCTTTAATTTAATCTTTTACTCAGGTTTTCAGTTGTTAAAGTAAGAGCTTGGGAGTAATGTTTGACAACTTTCCAAAAGCAGAATTCTGTCTTTCACCTGCTGAAGACCTGAGGTTTTGCAGGTTGTGCTGTCTGTGAGGTGGTTGTAGATGGCCAGGTTGCAGCTGTAGAGTAGCTGCAAAGACCAAAGTGAAAAACCCCCTTGTCCCATTACCAGTGTGTTCCAGTCTCCTTTGCCTTGGCTGGGACTGTGTGTTGTTTCGTCTCTAATGCAGTGGTTCTCTTCTAGCTGAAGAGACTTCTCTCCCCAGACACCTGGTACCTGATCCCTTACTGCAGCTCTGGTTGCTCAAGAGAAGCCTTGGTTGGACTGTACCTATTTTCCAGTGAGAAGAGGACATTACTTCTTTTCAGTCTGACTAGTTTCCTGTGCTGCCCAGGCTGTCCCACCTGATGCAAAGGAAGTAGTGCATTAGGGACAAATGGTAAAACAGGGCCTGGAGACAGTCTGTGACTGCCACCATCACTGCGAAAGTGCTGCACCAGAATTAGTTGCTGTCGGCACTGTACTTTTCCTGGAACAATACAAAGCATTTGGACACAAGAGCTCACAAGAGCTAAAAGCAAGCCAGCCAACAGCTCCTCTGTCAAAAAACCCTTTTCCTTCTGAATTCAGTAAAAACCTGTTGCACAGTTGCATGTTTAGCGTGAGTCCAGGGTGTGTATGGTCATCAGGCATGAGGGAGAGTTTGTTTGGGAGACTCCAGGAAACTGTGTTAGGGAGTCAGCAATACAGACCACTCAGAAGTAGCCTTTCATTTTCTCCTGAGAGGTGGTGACCTATTAAGCTACCTTTGGGAGGGATGAATGACATTTAGTCACTGGGTAGACAACACGTGTCTCATGACTGTATCTCCAATTAATGAGAAGTTGTAGGCTATTTTTTCCCTTTGGGAGATACATTTTCTATGTAGTTATGCATCTCCTACACCAGGGATAATTTGCTTCATGTAGTGGAATTCTGCTTTTCACTGCAATTTTTGCAAAGGAGTGGGACAGATTCTGCCATGTTTGTCTAAAATAAATATGCAATGATTCATATTTTCAGTAGAATAATTCTGTTCTGCAAATGTTACTATGATAAGCTTGCCTTTATTGTTTTTTTTTTCTTTTGTACAGCCCCGTTCTGACAGTATTGTGTTTTGAAAAACAGTAGAAGTGTGGACAACTTTCCACAAAAATGGTCAGTAGTCTGCATCTTACATAAATGTGATGTGGCAGCTTTGAGACCAGAATACTGACTCTTGAAGTTGTCTTTCTACCTACAAGTTTTCATGTTAGGTACTCTAGTGACAGTGAAACTCCATGATGACTTCTTTATGCCAAAGCTGGTGAGAAGGGCGTTGTACTGTTCTGATGACTTCTCTCCCAACTGTTTTTTAGCATCTAGCCCACAACTTTTGTAAACAGGCTCAAAACTGGTATTCTTCTTAAGTTACAAAAAGGAGGTACAAGAAAGCAATCAGTATATTCAGTCCCATGCTTTCAGGCAGAGATTATCCTTCAGCTTCATTGGAGGCTGGAAAGAAACAACCTACAAGCAGCTTACTTGGTAATAACACAGTGCCCAAGATTTTTTTGTCTTTCCATGGAGCAGTGGATGCTGGCCAAGGGATTTTAGCTGGGTACACCACTGGAGTTTTCCATTATCACAGACACTGTGTTTACAAGTGCAATTAAAGACTTTTGGAAGGGATTATGTAATAGCACATGGGACACATGGAAAGTAAAGCCAGATTCTGATCTTGTTTGGATTAACTTTAATGTGGACCAAGTGCAAGAATTTAAGCAAAGGTAGTTCATGCACAGCTACTGTAAACTGAGTCTTAGTTTGCTCCAAGCTGCCACAGGCCTCAGCTCATCCCCTCAGCCTTCTCCCCAGATCTCAGGCAGCTGCTAGCCTGATGCTGTTGTGCTGTCACAGGAGGGTGGATGCTATGTGAGGGATCATACTTCTCAGCACTTTGTTTGCTCTCTGGCTTTGCAGAGCTTCGAATCCACCAGCCCAGAAGCCTGCAGCAGACCTCAACTCCTGCCAGCTGTCACCATGAGAGGGCATGGCAGCAATGTGGCTGCACTCAAAGTGACGGTTTCATATACCTTCTGTGTGCATCTGTGATGCCCTGAACACGACAGTACGAATCCTGACGGGGAAAGGGAACTTGCAGAGGTAGTATGCAGCTGAAGAAGCAGAAGAAGACAGAAAAGGCTGAAGAGGCATGGCAGAGAAGAGGTGGGTAGACAGGATATGAAATGCAGGGGCAGAGAATATCAGATCTGGGAAAGGCTAGGGATGCAAAGGGGCAGACAACAGTTAAAGTGGCTTGAATCAGTGTGGAGAGCTTTCACTGAACAGGCTAAAGGGAGAAAGGGAAGTCTCTCCTTCTATTTTTAGCCAAGCATCTGAATTACTCCACTTCTCTGCCCGCGGGGGTCAGGCAGTAATGGAAACCACCCTCTGAGCAGCCACTGAGCAGGAGTAGGGCTGTGCTTTGCCTGCTGGCAGGGCTCATCTCCAGGCGCTGTGTGATGGCACGTGCTACAGCACGGACCTCCCCTGAGCTGGAGTTCAGGAAAATGAAAATGCTAAGGGACCTGGCCATCTTTGGGCACCTGCTGGCCATCCCAGGGGACTGGGGAATCAAGGGCTGCAAGTGGCCCTCCCCTCTTGATTTCTGGGAGACCACAGCTATGTGTGAGCAGTGGTGTGTTCCATCCCACAGGCGAGCCCCCCATCAGCCTCGTGCAGCGCAGCCAGTCTTCATTTCTGCACTCTGTGCAGTCCCTGTGCCTGTGAGCTTGCGTGCCACATAATTTTGGGTATATTTGGTAAATCCTCAACTATCTAGAGAGATTATCTTCCTGATTTATCATCAAGCACCTTGTTCTTTTCCAGAGGGCAATTCAGTGCAGCTAAATTAGGTTCCTGCCTTGCTTTGTGCATTGAAAGAGCCTTTTTCTCTGTCTAATGACTGCAGAGTACCTGCTTCCAGCTCACATGCTTAAGTTAGGTGATGCTGTGTATATACTACTGATTATTCCTGGCCTTGTGAGGTGTCATCATCTCAGAAATACAGATCAAGGATGTGCCTAGCTGAGCAAATAGGATGGGAGATGATGTGTAAGGCTGAGGGTGATAAAGGGGCAGAAGATCAGGGCAGTCCTGACATGAGTGTTAATAACATTTACAAAGCCCTGAGTTTCCTTCTCTGCAGGGAATTCTTTGTGTAGTATTCTCAGGAGCCATTTTCATCGATGGTGGTCTGTGGGGAAGTGTAAAAAATCAGTTAATTGTACAGGTTATTTTTGTTATTAGGGTTTTTTAAACTTTTTTTTCAATACAACAACCCTGAAACTGGTGTTTGAGGAAGATATGGATGAAATGACATAATCTTTTTGTCCTTTAGGGGTCTATGAAGAGAACAGGAGGTTAAATGTAGCAGGCAATTCACCACTGCCAGGATTATATCTTTTATGCAGAACATGGCCATCAGGTTTAATTTTTGGTTTTGCGTTTTTGAGTTATTATCCACGAAGAGTGGGCACAAGGAGGCCGCAGAAGATGGGGATTTCATGTCTCTCTATTGAGATAATCCTTTGCAGTTCGACTTGTGGCCTGTGAAAATCCAGGCTTTGCTGGGTCTGTGTGGTTTGCCAAGCATGGGTTATTGCACTGTTGCTGGTGGTGCCCTGGGAAGAGGCAGAGCTGATTCATCCTCTGCAGATTAAGAGTGGTGTGAATGTGGTGACCACAACCTGAAAGAGCAGAATCTAATAAGAACAGGCCCTTTCAGCATCACAGGGCACCTGTGGTGACAGAATAAGCCATCCTGTCCTGCTGTATCCGGCATCCTCACGTAGTTCACACTTGTGGGTATGTATGGCTTATGTTGAGAACAAATGCTCTGCCCTGAAGCTGTCTGGAGGGAAGAAGGATGAGCTGAGTTACAGCAGAATGAAACAATCCCCTCCCTTGCCTGGCTGGCAATGCTGTGCCTGATGCCCCCCAGGACACGGGTGGCTCTCCTGGCTGCCAAGGCACTGCTGACTCGTGTTCAACTTGCCACTGACCAGGATCCCCAGGTCCCTTTCCATGGCACTGCTCTCCAGCCTCTCGTTCCCCAGTCTGTCCATATATCCAGGGTTGCCTGTCCTATGTGCAGAATCAGCACCTTCCCCTGTTAAACATCATATATAATGTCAAAACTTCATAGTTGGTGGTTGCCCAACCCTGTAATTTGTTAGGTCTCCCTGCAGGGCCTCTCTGCCTTTGAGGGAGTCAAGACATCCTCCCAGTATCTCCTTTGGCTGTTGAGTAACTTTTGAGCTGGATTTGGACAACCCAGTTGCTGCTCTGGGTCTTTCAACTGGTGAATGCACTGGCAGAGACTGAGGCAGACCCAAGTGCAGCAGGTGGATGTCTCCTGTTGAGCTCAGAGCTGCTGTCTACCTGGTGGCTCTGAGGAGGAAGGGCATCACCCCACACACCCTGCTGAGCTTGGCTGCAACGTGATCTTGCTGTAGCAGCTGCTTTTTATTGCTGAGAGACACCATCAGCTCAGGACTGGCTAGGATCTCTGACCTGGCACTCCCTTCCTTCTGCACCAGACGAGGCAGCCTGCACCTCGGGAGCACCAGCGGGAGCCTAGCGGTGTTACGGCCTGTAGTTAATTACTAGACAGAAGCTGGGCACACGACCTTCTGCTGCATCCCGCTTCTGCTCCAAGGGCTGGGCTCTTTGTGCCAGTGCAGTCCCAAGGTGCAGACTGATGTCATTCTTCTTCAGGACAAGTTGCTGCAAAAGGAGAACCACAGGAACTCCTCTCACAGGTGAAGGAAAAGCATATGAAAAGCAGAGGAAAACAAATGCTCAAGTATCAGCCACTCAGCATCTCTGTGCTGATTTAGAAAAATGCACCCAATGAGAGGTCACACCACCCTGGTCCCCACCTATCCTCCGGCTGATCTTGGGGACTCCAAGGTTCACTTTTCCTGGAAGGGAGCCAGGAAATTAATTTTCACTGGGGATGCCAGTAGCAGTACCTGCTGAGAATAGGCAGTATTCCTCTCACTGAAAGGCTGGAGATGTTCTTATCTGCTTTCATGAAAGGGCTGTAGGTGGCCCCAGTAACAACGGATGAGTATCGAGGAGGTTTTAGAGCTGGCTGGTACAATTATTTTAATGTTGCTGAGATTTTAGTATACCTGAGATGTGTTAGGCCAGGGAGAGCCTTGGGCAGAGTTTTTTTTATTATTCCTTAAGCCGACATGATGAATCACTGTTGGTACCTGGTCTCAGCTAGATCTGATACAGTGACTGTCTGTACCTGCTGTTCTGGCCATGCAGCTTTTTCCATTGTGCAGATTCTGCAGATAGGATCTGTGCTGTGATTTGAACATGAAATATTGGGGGTATAGAAAAACAATGAGATTTTCAGGAGGCTGAAAGGTACATGAGCAAGACTTCAGTGATGCTGCATGTTTGAATCTTGGCTCATTTGGAAATCCAACAGATGAAACTATCTTCTTCAAATTTTGCTGGCAGAGGAACCACAGCTGTACTTGGAGCACTTTTCCCTTTCTGGCTTTACTTCCAAATTCCAGCCAATATGACATTTCTTCTTCTGCTTCAGACCTGCTGTTCCCCAGCCTGCATCCCCACAGGCAACACATGGGTCACAGTGGTTCACAAGAAGGCATTTATTTCTTTGGCTTCAACTCAAAAGCTAATTTGCTACATGGATTTTCAGGTGCACATCAGCAGATACCTCAGGCAAGCAAGGAGGGTGACTAAGAGGCAAGGATGTGCTGTGGATGCACCCTGGAAATGCTGCTGTGTTATGCCGTGAGGACCTGGGCTCGACGTAAGCATGAGGTCACAGCCTTGAACACATCCCTGCCTCTGCCAGCAGGTTGGGACTAAGCTGTTGACACACACAGCAGCTTCAGTGTTGCTTCAGTGTCTGCACAATCAGCAAGGCTGAATGCACGTGGTTTTATTGCTTTCTTGGCTGTGCCAAACCAACCCTAGGCAATACCTTGGTTTTGAGGACAAATGAGGGGTAAAGCAAACAAAAAAAAAAAGGAGAGAACACAAGAGAAACTGTTGGTTGCAGTTACTGTTCAGTTCAGACAGATGACAGGATTTTATTATGCCTTGCATGGTAGCCAGGGGAACCTCAGGAGCTCCCTAGCAACAATATAACAGGAAAAGGAAGTGTCTTAATTCCTGGAGCTAATGTGTTTGTGCAGGGCTATGGGCCCGTGGGCACTATCTGTCCTGGTTGTAATGGTATGGAGACCTGCTACGTCTTTCCACAGAATTGCCAGGCAGCAAAAATGGCAAAGGCAGCAATTTGTGGAATTGAGAGAGAGGAAAAGGAGCAGACATAGTCTAAGGAACTGCGTGGTCAATCCGTGAGGAAGGAAATACTTCTCTGGTCATTAACTGAGATGCGTGACCAGTCTGTGTACTTTATAGAATAAAGATGTGACCTCTGCATTCCCCCTGGTCTCCTAAAAATCCACCTTTTCAAGTTCCTTTCCTCCTTTTCTATCTCCATGTTATCATCCCTTTATCCAAGTCTAATATTTCCTTGTTTCTGAAGATGACGTATATGATCCTGCCGTTGTTCCTCTTACTGCTCTGCTGTTAGTGGATCGTGACGAAACAGGAAGCCATACAATTTGTGTTCCCTCAGGACTGGCTTCATAAAGGATCCCGAATTTCTTTGAAGGCAAAGCTTTCAAAGGCCTAGTGTAGTCCTCTAAAACAAGAAGGTACTAAGATCCTCTAGGAATTGAGAGAACACTGACACTGGAGACAAATGGCTCCATGTCGAAATGTCACCTTGGAAGATTGATTTCAGATGTTTAATTTTGAAATTGTGCTTAGACGTGTCTCCCCTTTATTATATAGGGCATCAGTGCATCTTTAATTTCCTCTGCATTTGGGATTTGTTCACCTGCTGCTATTCCCCTGAAAGGCACCAAGACAGGGTGAATTTTGCATGAGTTCAACTTCGGCTAAAGGCAGTACTTGAGAGCTGATGTGTCCCTCTAGTTCTTCCAGCCCTCTGCTTTGTTCCACTTGGCTAGGCTGACACAAACCTCTGTAGCCAAAACGGAGCTGTTAATAAAAAACTCCCTTACTCTCCCATCATAAAATCTTGAAAAAAACTGCTGTGTTGCTCTGTTATCTCCATGTCTAAGCTTTGTTCTTGGCAGGCACAGGTGCATCTTTTTCCATCCAGAGATGGGATCACTAGGAAAAAGTTCATAGGTGGTCCTAGGTGTCCATGGGACTGGTAGTTCCCTTCTGTTGCTTGCCAGGGTGTAATTTCCAGGCACCATGTTAAGGTAAGAGCTGCAGACACCTGGAACAGAGTGTGCCTTTCTGGCTGGGAATGTACAAAGCATTTTGTCTAAAGCATTGTGTTTTTTCCCTGGATGGTTTGGATGATTGGAAAGGGATGGAGTACTCCCTTTCCCCATACATTGCATACATTGCTTTCCCCTGCTTGACACGAAAAGTTTTCCTCACTAAAGGAAGCATGGACATAGCTGTGTAATTTTGCTCTTCTCTAGAGTACTCCGACTATAGGGGAATAACCTTTGCTTCACCACTGGTGCACATTGCACTGCAGAGACCTTGTCATGGTGTATCTCTCATCCATTCAGCTCTGCTATGGATACCTGTATATTATGACACTTTCAGCATCAGCAGGGTATGATTTTGCCAGCTTCATAGGCATCCACCATCTCCTCTGCTCGGTCACTTGGAAATGAATCTGTGTCCCCCCACCCAGTCTGGTGCTATTGCAGCATTTCTAGCCATGATGAGCTGAGCAGAACTTGGGCTGATGATTCATTACTGGAAGAGTGTTGAGCATACAAATGAGAGGGTACAATCAGCAGTGAGGCTTGCTTTGCGTATTTCTGCTCTGCTTCGCTTCACCAGTAGGAACATTTCTCAGACCAGCCTGCAATCCTCTGCAGCCCTGATGGCGGGCTCTCTGGTGATGTAGCACTGTAGAAACTCCTCTGACAGGCACAGGCAGTGAAAGGAGCCTTGTACTTACTGAATGTGATGTGCTGCTGGCATGCGCCTATGCTAAGCTCCTCCTTTCCTGGTGGCCTCTATCAGTGCATTTTATTAGTCAGGCAAGTGATGAGTTCAAACAAAGACTGAAAGAAAAATAACGGGCATATGCATCTCCCTGCCCTCCTCATATAAATCACTGTGCAATGATGAACCATTATTATTTGTGTGCTTCTAGCTACTTGTAGATGGCCACAATCCAGATTAGATGCTCTCTGTGCCAGTACATCTGATTGTCAATAAGAAGCAGCTGGACTCAGCTGAAGCAAAAGCTTTTTCCTGCATATGACAGAAGAGTGTTGCTAAAGTTGGCTGACTCCCGGGCTGTGTAGGATATATTCCAACAATAATGTTGGGGGTTTTTTTTCGCTAAACACTTTCCAGCTTTTTTTTTGAAGAAATGTACTCAGAATTTCCCATAATGCATTTTGCAAAGCTGACAGTCAGCACTTTATGTGATCTTCTCTCCTTCTGGTGATATGAGGTAGTTTTTTGTGTAATTCTGTTGACTGTAGTGATTTTATTTCCATTTGTCCACATCAGAGAGGTCAGAATCAGGACCCGACGTTTATCCACTGGTGGCTGAACAGCAGGTGGAGGTGGAAGGGTATAAACATCAATGAAGAACACAAAAGGATTAAGATGCCAGCACTGTTACAGAAAAATCTGTTAATGCTTTGGTGGCCAGCAGAAATTTATAGTTCACGGAAACCAGCAAGTGGTGGTGTGGCAGACCAGCAGCTTGCCCATTTTCAGTGCAGTTGCTCATGCAAGCTTTTGAGTACATGAACATCGCATCCAGCTCTGGGGTCCCCAGCACAGAAGGGACATGGATCTGCTGGAGCAAGTCCAGAGGAGGGACACCAAGATGATCAGAGGAATGAAGCATCTCTCCTACGAGGAAAGACTGAGAGAACTGGGATTTTTCAGCCTGGAGAAGAGGCAGCTTCAGGGTGACCTAATTGTGGCCTTTCAGTAACTGAAGGGAGCCTACAAGAAAGAGGGGGAGAGATATTTCCAAGAGCATGTAGTGACAGAGCAAGGAGAAATGGCTTCAAACTGAAAGAGAGTAGGTTTAGATTACGTATAAGGAAAAAATTCTTTACTGTGAGGGTGATGAGGCACTGAAACAGAGAAGTTGTGGCTGCCCCATCCCTCGAAGTGTTCAAGGCCAGGTTGGACAGAGCTCTGAGCAACTGGGTCTAGTGAAAGCTGTCTCTGTCCATGGCAGGGGTATTGGAACTACTTGGTCTTTAAGGTCCCTTCCAACCCAGGCCATTCCACGATTCTGTGATTCTCTGACTTATGATCTCTTTAGGGAAGAAGGTGAACTGGGCAGTTATGCTGCCTCTCAGGTGCCAAAATGGCCTGTTGTCTCTTTGCATTAGTTATTTGTGTTGAGGTTGTGGTGGTATTTCTAAGTTGAAGTGGGTAAATGTTTGTTCTGATGATGCACTCTGATGCCCATCTCCTCTGAGCAATACAGTTATTCATAGAAGCGAGGAAATTTAGCACGCAATAGCTCAGGAAACTCGCTCTTTCCTATTTGGAGCCCTAATTAGAGCAATTAATCACTGCTGCTTCTGCCATCTAAGCTTTCAGGCTAGAATATATTGTCCTCTCTTGTCAGAGCAGAAATGTAAAAATGGTTTTCCTTTACCTGACACTTTGCCAGTACAGCCTTTATCAGTGTCTGCCTCCTACCAGCTTCTATCTTTCCTGAGAGCTGCAGCTGAAAATGTAAAGAACAAAATGACATGACTGTTCCAAAAGAAAGAAGAGGTGTGAAATTTTAAGAGACCAGCTTCTGCTCTGTTTACGTGGGTTTTAGCTGGATTTCTCCTTTTGAATTACCTATCCTGGGAATTTCTTTTGGGTTTCCATATTGCAGTAACAAGGTGACCATTTTGGGGAGGGAAATGCCCTGATGTTTCCACTGTAGACAGGGGTGTTCTTTCCACTTGATGCGACTAAAACTTCTTCTCACAAAATCCCTACCTACTGAAGTTCTCCAGGTGTGTGCCCAGGAGAGGGCAGGATGAGGATTAGGTTGCCTCTGTGTGTTTTAACTCCCTATCTGCCCCTTGCCCAGGGCATCAGTACTTAATTTAAGTGGTAATATGCTATTGTCATTCTGCTCCCTCTGCTTCCCCTTGTATCAATGTGCATCAGGTGATAAGCTGTAGGGGCTGGGGATCACAGGACAGCACCATGGCCTTCTCTATCTCAAACTACACAACTCTGTAAGTTAGGGGCATCAGTGCTTTATTCCCTTTTCTGTGTGTTCTTGTGACAGTGATTCCTTCTCCAGGAAAGAAAGGCATTTCTTTTGGCACCTGACCTGATGTGCACACCCCTGGGTGCACAGAGGCTCTCTGCTGCTGAGGCTGTCAGGGGCCTGCAGTTTGAAGTGAGAAACTGAAGATCTGAACAGTACCCTGCTTGCCCTTTTTTTCCTGAGAAAAATTGTGGTGGTATCTTCCCATCCACAGACCTGCAGGTTCCACTGTGGTCCCCCATGGAGTGTGACAGCGCAAGAGTCAGGTTTGGCTCCACAATGCTGGAAGTGCCTGCACTTCTGCTGAGATTTAGTGGCTGAGTGGGGGTGCTCTGAAGTTCTGCTGCAGTGCCAAACAGAATGGATGAGCTTGGCTCTGCAGTGGCAGTAGGGAAGATGAGGATGGGCATCTGTCTGCAGCCAGCACACACACACACGCACACATACACACACACACACGACTGAAAACTCCCAACATGTAGCTATGAACACAGAAGGTACTGGACTGCTAGTCTAGTCTAGTAATGTATAGAAGTTTTTGAATATCATCTGGAGACTTGCAGCATTTCCAGCTGCATGTATAAGGTAAGTTGAAATTCATGTTCTTGTTATTATGAATGGTCTGACAGTAGCATTGTGAAATATCAATTTTCTTTTGGTGTACTTTCTGTTGCTTCCTTATCAGTCAGCTTCAAAACCTCTTACAATGAAGCAATTCTCTGAATCTGAGAAGTTAACACTAATGTTTGTCTTTTTGCTGTCCTTGATGAAAAATTAATGAACTATGAATGAATCAACAGTTCTGCCCTGTTTATGCTTTTTTCCTTTTCATGCTTGGATGCCAAGTTGTATTTACTGAAACATGGGAACAGTTGCTTTTTTACTTTTGAGATAAATTTGTCCAGGAAAACTTCCAACAGGGATCCTCATTCTTGGACCTCTGGATCTTGCAGACCTTAACCAGATAAGAATTGCCACAGCCCTTCAGTGAAGGACAGCCCAGAGCAGCTCATAGCTCTTGTGCCAAACATCGTTTGTTGCTCCTTTCTATTTATTGCCCCACCAACTGATTGAATAATTCAGTACACCATTAACAGGCTCTCCCCCTAAGCATAGAGGCAGCAGTGTGCACTTGACATTCCTGAGCTGTTCCTTTGGAGAAGTTGCTAGAGGGAGCAGAGGATAAATACTGGACCCAAGACACAACTTAATACTTCTGTTGTGAAGGTCTGTGATTTGATCACTTCCTTTTCGTTGGAGGAGGAGGGAGGGGGCAGCAATAAAGACATTTGTTGCTCTCCCCATTCCACTTGACTTGAACAACTTGCTTTAGCAGAAGTGACCCAGAAGCAGTTCCCCAAATGCAGCCAAGGTCCTGCTGTACCCTAGGACCACTGTGTAACAAGTCTGGATCTTGGGCATTGTGACAGCAATCTGCCTTCCTCATTGTTGTGACACAGAACAGCGTTTCACCTGGGCTGCAGCACATCCCACCTTACCTGCTCTCACACACGCACAGAACAGCGCCACAGCACACTGACTCTCAGGGGGTTGGAAGCTCCCTGCATGTATCCAGGTCCTGGATTAGTGCTGTCACAAGAGACAGATGCTTGTTCCCACTGACAAGACAAGGCCCATTGCTTAGGGGAACATGAAGCTCAATGCACTAGACAATGGTCCAGGTAAATCTGGATGATGATGGTGCCTTTCAATATGTCTGGTAGCTCTCCAAGGACTTCACTGAAAAGGAAGTCTCTATGCTAGCCAAATGCATTTCTGTGCAGCTATCTTCTCCCAGTTTGTTAAGAGAAGCACCCTTATGTTCTGTTCAGGATAACAAATCATATTTCTTAGCAACAGTTTCACAAAGAGTTGTATCAGAATTTCTTCCTCTTTGATTTAGAGCAAAAGATGAATCAGAAAGCAGTACATGACTTTTTTTTCAATCTTCCAGTATTAGTTTGGTGGTAGTAATTTTTTCAACGCTGGTAATTTTCAGTGCCCAGGTCAGGAGGATATGCTACTGGAATTAACATAACTTTTTATTACACATCAAAAGATTTTGGACAAATTAAGTAGTTTCCAACACTTATATTTCCATTTTCTATTTTCCCAGGAGTCTAATTTAGATGATCTGCATACACTGGTAGCTTCCATGTCATTCAGGAAACGGTAAACATTCCAAAATGCAAGGAAATAGAATTTTCTCGGTGGCTCTTTCCTTTACAGTGAAAGTATGAGCTTCTTTTGGCAGGACTTGTCCATGTTTCTAAGAGCCATTGGACACAGACATAGCAAGATCAGCCTCTACTCAGATCCACCACTGACAATCACTTGTGAGGGCATACATTTTAATCATGAATGAATGGCAGCAGCATAGACCTTGAGACTGTACATACCTCATCCAAAATCCATGACTGTCTGATTGCCTGGAACTTTCTTTTTTGTAGCACAACTTTGTGCTGTTGCCTCATTCATTTGTGAGGAAATGCCAGAATGTGAACGTTGGCAAATAAGGCTTCACCCGCACCACGTGTCAAATTCCTTATATGACCTCTACAGGAATTGGTGGCACTCAGTAATTTGTAGGACAGCTCTACTTAATCTCCCTAAATTTAATAATTTAAGTGCCTGGAGATTTCACTGAGTATTTTTGTGAGATGAGCTTTCATTTAAAATGTAGAACCTGCGAGAAAAAGCAAATTCTGAAAGAACCTTCTCTAAACCTAAGTATTAGATTTCCAAAAATATAAACCCTGGAAAATAATCCTTTTAGATATTATAGGTATTCTTCCATTCTCAAATCTTAATATAAAACCAATGAATGCTTTGGAACTTTTAGTCCTCTGAACCCATTAAGAGGATCATGATAAGCTTTCTCTCCTCCCACACTTCACTTTATCCTCTGCTAACAATGGCCACAGAGGAGACAAACTGGTAAGGATGCTTGAAGCATTTAGTAGGTGTTTAAATCCTACCTGCTGAAGTGAAACAAATGATTCATTTGCAAAGACCATGAAATGAACTTTCCCATCAGACAGACCCATGCCAGGAGTAATCCATAAGTGATACCCTGGGAACTTCTGCTATGTTGTATTGCTGTGGGAATACATCTACACTTGACTTTTCTGTGATCTGGTCACAAGTCAGTATGTGTTTTTCACTCAAAGTGTTTCCTTCCACAAAGCTTATAGAGGTCTTCCAGATATCTAAAATTCCATGACCAAAGTAGTGGCAAAATGTAATGTCATCTCCACTCCTGCCTCAAGCTAAATTCACTGATGTTTAAGGCTTTTGGGCCTGAAGAAGGAATGAAAGAGGAAAGCAGGACTTTCTTCTGTAAAGGAAATACACCTAAGAGAGTCTTACAGCTTCTTAGATTACTTGATCTTCAATTACAGACTATCTGGGATGACATCAGGAAGACACAGCTATAAACTTCAGCTGAACTTCACCATATGCCTGAACACTGGCTAGAAAGTACATGGCACACCTGGTCAGTGGAAAGCAAGGCAGCTACTTGAATCATATTTTTAGAAGACCAGTTTGAGGATTTCACTCTTCAAAAGCTATGCAGGGAAAGAATTTCAGAACTGGTAAGAATAAGAACATACAATGCACCCAACTTAAAATCTCAGATTTCTTCTAGTTATTTCGTTTGGGCAGTGCCTCCTTCGGGGCAGGAAACACTGTATGCTGAATTGTGTCAACAGGTAATTGAAGCATTTCCCCCCAGCACTCCATCAGCCTGTGGATTTCCTGAAGTCCATCTGTTATCTGCTAAACTGTTATTAGATGAGCTATTGCTGATTCTGGAACATACACCAAGCCCTAGTCCCACGCCATTAATTACAGGGAGATAATTAAGAAATTTAAAAACTGGACAGTGATCATGACGAATTCAAATCTTACCCTTATGCATTTTAATTGGAAATATGAGCCTGTATTAAGAAGAGGTAACTCTAGCACACATATAGAGTGCCATCACATGAAATGAACAGATTTTTACCAGCAGAATTTATCTAAAATATTTGAACATCTTGTAACTGAGAAATACCTGACTTATAGAAACTTCATGGTAAAACCTGGAATTTTATATCATGGTTCCACTTGTAGCAGTTGTAAGTCTCTGAAAACCACATTTTTGTAATGAAAATGGTAATTAAATACTAGTTTCAGTTGTACTATTAGACATCCACCTAAGACAATAAAGAATATGAAATGAAGAGCATTAGGCTTTTCTTATAGGATATGCTGTGCTTTAAAACTTATTTTATTGATCCTAAAGTTACAAGATCAATTACTGACATTTTCTTGAGGATCAATCTTGGATTAAATGGCAAAATGAAGAAAAGGTTTTCGTATGTACTATATCCAAAAGCAGAAACAGATTGCCGTTCTCATGTGAACATTCAGAAACCTTTTCTGATTATTAAACAGTATGTCTGAAATATATCTAAGTTATACCAGCCGCCATAGCGCTTTTTGGTGAACCAAAGAAGTCCTACAGTGAAATCAAACTTTGAGTAAAATCTGTACTACTTTAACACAATTTCCCTCTAACATAATTTTTTCCGGTTTTTAGATTCATGTATATTCTGTCTGTCAATTACAATGCAAAGTATAAGTAAGATTTAAGCAAGGATGTTGGAGTGTGAAAATAATTCATGTGAATTGCTAATAGGCTGGTGGGAATACATTTTTTCCACATGAAGGCAAATCCTGTCTCATCAAAGACAGCAGACTTGATTTTCCGCTGTTTCATCCCTTGACTAGCCACTATAACCTGCAGAAGGGACAGGAAAGCTGAGAGCAGTCCGCTACTAAATCAGTACTCCACAGTGACCAAAAACAGTAGTACTGCACCTATTCTTCCCTCCCTTTGAACACATGTGAGTAAAACCGGAAACAAATTAAAACAACAAGCCATAGGGCAAAAAGAAGTCTTGTCATTACTTCGGGTAGGCAAAATGGAGATATGACAGCACATACATGTTTCTCTTCTGCTCTCCCTGGTTTTGCTACTTAAGGCAGAAGCCTTGCAGTTATCACCCTTCAGTGACATGAACTGATCAGGTTTGCATTCACCTCGACAATCCTGTGATGGAGAATGGGAAATAAAGGGACAGTATGAGTCCTCTCAGGTAATTAACCTAAGCTCCAATGCTTCCCACACCAGCCTATTTTCAATATCGTCACAGTATAGTTTATACACTCTAACATTATTGCTCAGAAGATAGAATGATGATTCAGGTTTACTAAAAACAGCTTCACAATACTGCAATCATGCCTGTGAAGCTTCATCTCGTATCCTGTGTTTATAAGTTTCTTCTCACTGAGAAATAAATTTGTGTGGTGTTTTGTGTTTTATCAGAAAAGTTAGTCACCAGATACCTGAAACACTGATATACCATCTTTAAGAAAACATGGCTTGTTTGGTCAATCTGCCTGCCAATTTTTTTTCCTGCTTTTAAAAACATATGTATAATACCATAGGTGACCTCCCTTAATACTGCTGTCCATACAAATCACAAATAACTGAGAAATAATACGCCACTGCTGCATCCTGTCATGCCAGAAGATCAAGATTACTTTGAAGATTATTTAGAGTAGGTGTTACATATCATTTGTGCCCAGATCCACTGAAGTCAATGAAACGACGCCTACTGGCTTCTGTGGGAGTCTGACTTGGACATTATTCTGGCAATCTGTCCACCACTAAATTAAACTATTCCAGGGGATTAAAGCCCAAATGAAGAAAAGCAGAAATTTGGGAACTAAAACTGAGCCGCAAATAAATATTCTAATTCAATGGCATCCTGAAAAGACTTAAATAAAACACAAACACACTTACACTGGCGTGTACACACACATACATACAAAAAAAAGTTATGACTTTAACAATCTTAAAAATCCATAGTCTAAAATTGTTTACATTTAAACAATTGAGTATAATAGGTAGCTTTCTTGACTTTCCATTTGTTTCCCTGAGCACTGATCTTTGGAACATCTGGAGTTTCAGAATTGTCTAGTTCATAATTCCTAAAATAATTACCTTAAGTAAAATGCTGTCTTTTTATGACAAAAATCAATTCCTTAAGTGAAACTAGGATACAACTTCCATGAACTACAATGCATATAGCCAATTTTTTTAAAAACCAACAACTATTATTACACATCTGCATCTATATTTAGGCACCTAGCTGGTTCATCTGTTTTTCAAATCACTCTGCAGTCTAGCAGTTCCCTTTTAATTCAGCATCAGGTACTATGCTGTCTCATAAACTTATTCAATTGGAGGCCTGCATAAGGATTTAGCCTCCCTGCTTTAGTTACTCATTTTGCAAAATCTCGTTTGTGTGAGCAATACAGTAAGTTATAGAATTGGTCTTGTGCCTAAATCAATATTACAGGCAAAGATTACAGGACTTCCCACTTTCCCATAAAGGGTTAAGAAGGTGCATCTGCAGAGAGGCAGCATAAAACCAATCTTCAGTACTAAAAAGGGACTTAGCTAGGGCATATGTTTTAGACTGGCATTCCACACCAGGAAATCTGCTGGCCAAAAGGAGCTCTATTTTAAATTTCTGCTATTTAGAACTACTTGACAAATTGGCAACTGCTGCTTTTCACTCTCTTCTCTAGATTAGAGCTTTAATTGTGAGCTTCACAGACATCAGTTTGCAACTTTAAGACTTCTCAGGCATTCTGCATTTTAGATTATACAAAGTGTGCAAGTCAAAACATTTTAGAAAACAACAGTGCAGAGATATTTGAATATTTTAGAATCAAATCTCTCTCTCCAGTTCTAAGGCTGCAAATTACGTCAGCCTCTCTGCAGCTAAAAAGTTCAAAATAATTTTCCATGAACCACAGAAATAGACTGTAACTTTGCATACTCTTAACTCTCCCTCCATTCTCTCTCCCCTCCTCTTCCACCTTCCCCCCCACCCCCCAGCCCCGGGGTAGCTGATACACTGGCATTACGCAGCAGGCTCCAAACACAGGATTAACAAAAAGGTTATTTTGTAATACCTCCTTTCAATATGCCTTAACTGGAGGAGGGGGTATTGAACCAAATGCAACCAGGAGAGTTGCTTTTTGGTTCTTCGTGCAACATATGAAATCAAGCCTTTGTCTGTTCTCAAATGATGTAATAAAATATGCCATATCTGCTTCTCTTTAATTAGCACTTTTTTACACTATCTGGTCCTGGCATTGCAAAGCAGAATCCAAAAGGAGGATTTAGCACTTTTTCTCTTTGCAGAAACCCTTTTTAATACCTCAAAGTTCATGAAGAGTTAACAGCATACGATCCCATTACTTCTCCCCTCCCCCTTTACAGAAATTAGACTGGCCTTTCTTTAAATAAACAAAACAAACCAAACAAACAAACAAAAAAATTCCTTGCTTTAAAATAGGAGTATAAATACTGTTTCAAAAACACATTTGGAAGATGTCTTCCAGGATGGTTTATCTTTTCTTTTTTTTTTTTTTATCCTTTAAAACTGTGACTACTGCACCAGTTAAGGCTGTTTACAATATATATATTTTTCAAATAAAACTTTTAATATTCAAGCTTACCAGATTGATGAATTGTAACAGGTAAAATGGAACTCTTTACAAGGTAAATCATGTAGTTGTACAAAATAGAATTATACCCTTCACCTGTGCAAAACAAAAAGAAATCCTGCCTTGCATTAAAAACACAGAACCTGTTTACAAAAAGGAATGTGTACTACATTTGGACTTCCTTTTTAACTGCCATATCCTAGCAACATCTCAGTTATTTTAGTAAAGGAACTAATCATCAATTTTAAACTGCAGTGAATTTACCAAACATTTTCACTATAGACTTCTGAAAGCTTTTACAGTAAGAAGTTATCAACAAAAGCAGGCACGTTAGTGTACAAAAACGTTGTTGATTTTTTTCCTGTTTCTTTTTCAAAGTGCAGGTTTTTCTCAATGTGCATCTTACAAGACCAACGAATGTTTTAACTCACTAAATCTTAAAACAGAACTCAATTCTCCCAAGGAGTAGTGTAAACGTTAAAGATCCCCAATACACCTCTAGTAAACGTGACACGAATGTCTCTGCGTTGTTTAGAAATTTAGCTCTTTTGAGAGGTAAAGAAGCTTCATGACACCTTTTCCTTACACTGGCTGGTTATTATAAATGGGTAACTCTGGACTGCTAAAGCTGGAGACTGATGAATCACTCGAAGGGAACTAAACTTGGCTACAGAGGAGAGGCGACGGGAGGAACCAACCCTTAGGCGTTTCTTGCGCAGACTTCGGAAAATTCAGCCGCCGGCGGACGAAGGGTCGGTGTGGGGGAGGGAAGGGGACGAAGGAAGGGGAAAGCAGGGAGGGAGGAGAAGCTCCCGCAGAGCCAGAGGCACGGCGGCACCCCGCCCGTGTCCCGCTGCGCCCGCGGCGGCGGGACCATCCCGTCGGTGGTGCGAGAAC
>VXBT01013770.1:0-14101 GCA_013400235.1 Oriolus oriolus
TGCCCCCCTCACCCGCTCAGGGTGGCACAGCGGCCACAGCCCCCGCTCCCCCTGCCCGCAGGGCACCTGCCCGCGCTGAGGACACGGGACGAGGGCACCATCTCCAAAACGCAGCAGATCATAACACACCTCAGGAAACAGGTATGGGGGGTGCTTGGGGCACCCCTGGCCCGGGCTGGGGGGTACTGGAGCCCCTCAGGGAGGAGGGAAATGTGTTGTGTCACCCACGGGTGGGATTTGGCGCATCCCATGGCGTTTGCTCCGCAGAAGTACAACGCCGACTACGACCTGTCGGCCACGCAGAGCGCGGACACGCTGGCCTTCGTGTCACTGCTGGAGGAGAAGCTGCTGCCAGTGCTGGTGAGGCTCGGGGGGGCTGCAGGGAAGAGGGGCTCGCCAAGGATGGGCTCTGCTCCCCGGAGCTGTGCCGGTGGGCTCGGGTGTGTGCCAGCAGAGCCAGAGAGTGCTGCCAGCAGCAGCAACATCCCGGGAGCCTGGCGTGGCAGGGATTGGGGTTTGGGGGTGGCAGCAGCGGGCTGTGGGGGTCTGCCCGTAACCCCAGTGCTCCCACAGCCCCTCTCGGTCTCCAGGGTGGGCTCTGGTGTGCAGGCAGCGCTGGCTGCAGCCCCGCCGTGGCCGGGCTGGGGGTTGTTGTCCATCACAGATCCACACCTTCTGGGTGGACGCCAAGAACTACGTGGAGCACACGCGGAAGTGGTACGCGGAAACCATCCCCTTCCCCCTCAACTTCTTCCTGCCCAACGCCATGCACAAGCGTCACCTGGAGCGCCTGCAGCTGATGTGGGGGGATGACTACATGGAGGATGAGGAGAAGCTGGAGAAGGAGGTGAGGGATGGGGTCTGAGCACGGTGGGTCCTCGGCGGTGTCCGGGGGATCCCTGTGAGGCCAAAATCCAAACTGGGGTCTGGGGTTCCCTGCTCCTGCTCCCCTGAGCGCTGTGGCGGTACCTGGGCAGGTGACAACGCTCTGTCCTCCTCCTGCAGCTCTACCGGGAAGCTCGGGAATGCCTGACACTCCTCTCCCAGCGCCTCGGCTCCCAGAAGTTTTTCTTTGGAGACTCGTAGGTGGCCAAAGGGGGAGAGGGGAAGGGGTCTGAGAGCCCCCTGCACCCCAGCAGGGCTGAGCCCCCATGGTCTGCAGGGGAGCTGCAGCCCCTGCGCGTTGCTCTGGGGATGGAACAGGCTTGCAGGGGCAGGGCACCCTCCCAAGGAGCAGGAGCCACATGCTGTCCCCTGGGGTGCTGGGGCTGGGGGTGGCTGGTGGCTCTGGGTGGCTTTGGGTGGGGACAGTGGCCCAGGCACGGCTCTCTGCGCCCCAGGCCAGCCTCCCTCGACGCCTTGGTCTTCAGCCGCCTGGCGCCGCTCCTGAAGGCGAAGCTGCCCAACGGGAAACTGCAGCAGCACCTGAAGTCCCTGCAGAACCTGTGCAACTACTGCACCTCCATCCTCAGCCTCTACTTCCCCTGGGACGGAGGTGAGAGCCGTCTCCCGCCTCACCCTGCGGGCTGGGGGTGACCCGTCCCCCCAGGTGCATCCCCAGCTGGCGCCTGGTCTCAGGGTGACCCTTCCCACCCACACCCCTGCTCTGCCCCTCCAGGTGACCCCCTGACCGGTGCCCCTCGGGCTGCGGGCACAGATGGCAGCGAGGCAGAGGAGGACCCCCACAAACGGCGCAACCAGCTACTGTCGGTGCTGGTGGGGCTGGCGGCCATGCTGGGCTACGCCTTCCTGAGCGGCATCGTTTCCATCCAGCGTGGCGGCGTGGGGCCGGCCGGCCGGCAGCCCATCGCCCTGGAGGAGGAGGAAGAGGAGGCGGAAGAGTGAGGACGAGCTGCGTGGCTGTTCCTCCCCAGCCCCTGGAACTGACTTTTTACGCCGGGAGCCTGGCAGCATCGCTCCCCGCGGGCGCTCCGCTCTGCGTCCCACCGGGAACCGCAGCCCTCTCCGTGGGAGCGTCCCTGCCACGCCAATAAACCTCCCTCTGTCCGCCTGCGCCCTCTCGTACTCCCAGCACACTCGAGGCCTTTCCCAGTTTCCCCAGTTGCCCAGGCTGGAGTGTTGCAGCAGGCACCAGCGTGTCCTGCCTGCGGCTCTGCCCCTCGCCCCAGCCTTGGGTCTTGCTGAAGGCCGGGCAGAGTGGAGACCTAAAAGCATCGCTGGCATCTCAGCAGTGTCCCCCGTCCCTTCTCCTACAGCTGTGGGGCTGAGCCCCACATCTCTCCCGCTTCATTCCGCTGTGGCATCCCCCCGGGCAGCGCAGGCAGCAGTTCTGTGGGGCTGGCACCTCCCCTCCGTGCTGCTGCCAGCCCGGCTGCCCCGACACAGCCGGGACACAAAACCAGAGCCAAGGGCAGCCGGGGCCGCTCGTCAGGACACGTCCCCAGCCCAGGAGCGCTCCCCGCTGCCAGCGGGACACCCGCAGCCCGCTCCAGCAGCCGGGATCCCTCCTGCGCTGACATCTGTTTGCATTCCACCGCGCCTGCCAGCGCCGGGGAGCTCCCGCAGCTGGCACGGCTGGGAGCGCGTGGCGTGGGCTGCGAGCCGGGTCGGGGGTGGCCACCTGGGCTCCGTCTGCCCCCGCGGCCCCCCGGGCCACCCGGCGTGGGGCTGGTGCCGGTGCTGGCCGCGCTGCCGTTCCCCGCTGGCCGCTGCCGCTTTACGAGAGCGCGGATGGAAAGGCGGCGCGGGGCCAGGCCGGCGCACAGCCCTCGCTTGTTCGGCCGCCGGCTGCCGCCGCCGCCGGCATCCCATTCCTGCTGCTGCGGTGGCCGAATGTCCCCAGGCTGAGCTCCGGGACACGCGCCCCACGTGCCCCCCAGCCGGGCGCGGTGGCCGGGGGCTCCCACACCGAGCTGGGCCAGCTGCAGAGCCTCCCCCAGACTGGCCCAGTTCGAGGGGCCCCACTGGGAGGGGAATGAGTCAGAGTAGCCCCCCCCGAGCACGCTCCCCTCTAACGTCACTCAGGAAGTATGTGCCCCACGCTGCCGGTTCCCATTAGCTGGAGGGGCTGATGGCTGCTCCGGCAGGAGAAACCACAGCCGCCTGCTCTGGCCGGGGGGGAAGCTGGAGCTGCCGACGCCAAAGCTCTGCTCTAAATCCCGGCTGCGTGTGCTGACTGCAGCACGGCCCTGGTCCCTGCCAGCTTTGGGCCCTTCCCTGCCCGGGAAACGCTGCACTGGCAGACAGGAGGGAGATGCCACCCCCTGGGGGCACAGTCCCCTGCATCCCTGCAGCACCGACCCAGTGGGATGCCCCAGGAACCTGGGCAGAGGAGGGAAGGGACCCATGGGGCTCAGGAGGTACCGTCAGCCTCAAATCTGCCTCCTCTGGCGCCTGTCATAGTCCTGCCCACTGAGCTGGCACCAAGGGGAGGTCAGGGGTTCAGGCAGGTTTGTAGAAAACCTGTTTATTTTATGAAAACATCTAGAAAAGCACAGGCATCGCAGCCCTAGGGTCAAACAGGGCCCCTGGGGCACAGGGGGCTGCAGGGGCTGTGCTGCAGCCCGAGCCCCATTGGAGTCTTCTCTCACAGCACCGCGTTCCTGGCGCTGGCACCTCCCTCCCCTGCCGGCTGTGGCCACGCTAGGCTGGCTGCTTCCAGAGGAACGTCTGGATGGAGTCGCCGGGAGCCACGGCCTCGATGAAGCCGGCCCGCGGGTCGGAGATCCCAAAGGACACGTCCGTGGGGGAGCTGTGGGGAAAGCAAGAGGGGATGGGGGCTCATTGGGGTCAGTGGGGGCCTTGAAGCGGGGATCAGAACCGAGCCACTCACCGGTTCAGGACCACCAGGACGACGGCGCCGTCGGGGCGCAGGAAAGCCGAGTGCTCCAGGTCACACCGGCGGCACTTCTTGGAGACGGCCAGTCCCACACGCTGCGAGCCCTCGGGGATGAACTTGCTGTGGGGACAAGCAGGGTCAGAGTGTGGCACCTAGGACGTGGTACCTGGAGCCAGCAGCCCGTGGCCCCAATCCACCTGAAGTGCCCCAGGTGGTAGAACATGGGCTGCTTGTAGAAGACGTCCTTGCTGCTGTCCACAATGACGGGGCTGTCCACGTAGTTCTTGCTCCAGTTGGGGCCTCCCTCCATGTCCAGGGCCAGGTTCCAGTCGGTCCAGCCTGTCACGTAGTTGTTGAGGTTCTGCGGGGCAGGGGAAGGTGCTGAGCCACCGGCAGGCCCAGGGGGTGCCCGGTGCGTCCGTGGCTCCCACCAGGCCCTACCGTCAGGATGCTGTGGCTGTACTTGCTGCCGCGGTCCCAGCCACCCAACACCACCCTGGGCTCCCAGAAGTAGGAGCCTGTGGAGGCCTCCGTGGAGAGGAGGAAATAGTCCGGGAAGAGGTGGTGGGTGATGGAGAGGGTCAGGTCGATGGGCGCCAGGAAGTCCAGGTACCAGTGGATGCCGATGCCGCTGATGTAGCTGGCGGCCACAGGGTCTTTGAGAACCTGGCAGGAGAAAAGGGTCACCACTGCCCTGGGCCGGGAGATTGCTGTGGGGCCAGGACAGCTGCTATGGGCACTCACCACCTCGGCCCAGTAGGGCAGCATCACCCTCTGGTCGTCCAGGATGATGAGCTGGACGTGGCGGTGGGAGCTGTTGGCCAGCGCTGGGCCCAGGTCCCGAGCGATGAAGTCCCGCTGCTGCTCGGCCGTGAAGCCCAGGCACTGGAAGGGGTAGAAGATGATCTCACCAGCCGTGGGCTCATTCCCCGCCGTCACCGCCCAGAAGGTCACGTTGTGCTTGGCGTATTCATCCAGGAACCTGGTGTGGGGCAGACGGTGAACGGCCCCGTTGCACCTGTGCCAGCCCCAGCTCTGGGCACGGCATCCCCGGCACCCACCGCGCTCCCGTGGCCTCTCACCGGATGAAGTACTTGGCCCAGGCCCGGTGGTACTTGTCCCCAGGGCTGCCCTTCAGTGTTCCCCTCCCTGTCATGGCTCCATTCGTCTTCATCCAGACCGGGGAGGTCCAGGGGCTGGCGTACAGCGACAGCGGCCGCTGGGCCACAGCCTGTGCTGCTTGGAGGATGGGGATCTGGGGAGAAGTGGGATGGCACAGAACTCTCTGGGTCTGTCCCAGTCCTGGCAGTGCAGACAGCAGGAGGAGTCATCTCCTTCCCCAGAGGCGGGAAGGTGCTCCCTTTCCCCATCCCATCCCATCCCATCCCATCCCATCCCATCCCATCCCATCCCATCCCGTCCCATCCCGTCCCGTCCCGTCCCACCCCACCCAGGCAGCAGACCCAGCCCCTCAGACTCCTCCTGCAGGACTCACCTTCATGCGTGTGTCCTCCTCGGTCAGGTTGAAGTGCCTCAGCTCGAAGTCGCCCTCGGCGTCAGCGTAGGTGTACAGGCGCACGGAGAAGTCGGTGCTGGCCATGGGCACACGCACCAGGTTGTACTCAATGCCTGAGGACAGGGCAGGTGGGGATGAGCATCCCGAGGTGGCTCCAGCTCCCCAAGCCCCTCTGAACAAATCTCAGCAGCCAGAGCCCAGCCCCACCACCCAGCAGTGTTGCCTGCCCTGGGCTCACCTTCCTCAGAGAAGTAGGAGCGGAGCAGGTGGTTCTGGGCATCCTTGGACAGGGACTGGATGTTGATGGCAGCGGCATCGGTGATGGAGCCACCGAACCCCTTCACCTTCTGGTACCTCTGCGCCGTGTCCAGGGTGAGGTGGAAATCTGTGGGGACACGAGGTGTCACCATCCCCGCTGTGGGGGACGGGCTCTCTCCCAGCAGGTGCCTGCCAGGGCGGTACCTGGGCTCTTGGCGTTGTGCTGGAAGCTCCCCTCGCTCCGCTCCAGCCGCTTGCCGGCCTTGCTGCTCTCGTACTTGACGTAGGAGCCGGGGGCCGGCAGGACCAGGGGGTCCAGCGTGTCGCAGTACGCAGCACTGCAGGCACACACCAGCGAGCCGTGCCCAAAATCCTTGGCATCACAGGGACGGCCACCTGCAGCAGAGGAGAGACCGGGTGGGCACCGAGGGCGGAGCAGGAGCCCAGCTCCTCCCTTCAACCCATGACAGACTCCAAATCCGCCGCCCTCCAAAGCCCAGGGAGGTGTGCCAGCACGTACCTGTGGCCTTCAGGGCCGCCTGTGCCAGCAGGAGCCAGCCCAGGAGGCTGGCACAGCCTGGCCCCATGGCACCTCTGCTGCAGCGGCTCAGACAATGCCGACGGACACTCTGGAGCTGGGAGCAGGGTGAGGTGTCAGCAGCCGGCTCTTCTCACCCTCACCCAGCCCCTCGTGGGGACAGAGACACAGGGCGGGGACAGAGACACAAGGTGGGGACAGAGACACAGGGCGGGGACAGAGACACAGGGCGGGGACAGCCTCAGCATCATCCCCCTGCCCAGGGACTTTGGGGACCACCAGACCCCCCTGCCAGGGCTAAGCCTGTCCTGCCCTCTGCCCACTGCTCCAGCCCAGAGCTCACCTTCCCTCCCACCCCTCCAGAGCCCACCAGCAGTTGTGGCCATGGCCCAGGTGGGGGTGCAGCCCCCCAGGTGTGGGCAGCCCCCAGGCGTGAGCCACCCCCCAGCCCGCTGCTCCCAGCCGCCCACGCTGGCTGTACCCGGCAACTTTGTTCACTCCCATCGACTCCCTCCCACTCCTTCTCCCTCCTCACTTGTCCCACAGCTGTGCCACGCCGTGTCATGCCACGCTGCATCACCCCATGTGCCCCCAGTGCCCCCCGAGCCAGGGCTAGGAGCAAACAGCTCCACACACGCGCGGCAGCTGGGGCTTGGCCAGCCAGAGCGGTTTGGAGCCCAAGCCCCTGGCAGGGAGAGTCCCACATTCCCCTGTTCTACGCAGGTGCTCACACCCTGTCCTGTCCTTCCCCTGGCCAAGGAGCCTCTCAGTTAGAGCACAGGAGGAGCCACCTCCGAGCCTTGGGACCCTGGTGCCACACTGAGGACACCTGGGGACCTCCGCCAGGGTGGGATGGCGCCGTCTTGTTGCTCCCCGAGATCTTGTGGGATGTGGAGCAGGGCCAGGGGGCCGTCCCGCCTCCATTGCCTCCCGCTCCCTGCCTGGGAACGATGCCCAGCGTGGCCAGGGCATGGCCCCAGCATGGTCCTGCTGCCCAGGGCTGTCCCATCCCCATCCCTATCCCCATCNCTGCCCAGGGACTTTGGGGACCACCAGACCCCCCTGCCAGGGCTAAGCCTGTCCTGCCCTCTGCCCACTGCTCCAGCCCAGAGCTCACCTTCCCTCCCACCCCTCCAGAGCCCACCAGCAGTTGTGGCCATGGCCCAGGTGGGGGTGCAGCCCCCCAGGTGTGGGCAGCCCCCAGGCGTGAGCCACCCCCCAGCCCGCTGCTCCCAGCCGCCCACGCTGGCTGTACCCGGCAACTTTGTTCACTCCCATCGACTCCCTCCCACTCCTTCTCCCTCCTCACTTGTCCCACAGCTGTGCCACGCCGTGTCATGCCACGCTGCATCACCCCATGTGCCCCCAGTGCCCCCCGAGCCAGGGCTANGGCAGCTGGGGCTTGGCCAGCCAGAGCGGTTTGGAGCCCAAGCCCCTGGCAGGGAGAGTCCCACATTCCCCTGTTCTACGCAGGTGCTCACACCCTGTCCTGTCCTTCCCCTGGCCAAGGAGCCTCTCAGTTAGAGCACAGGAGGAGCCACCTCCGAGCCTTGGGACCCTGGTGCCACACTGAGGACACCTGGGGACCTCCGCCAGGGTGGGATGGCGCCGTCTTGTTGCTCCCCGAGATCTTGTGGGATGTGGAGCAGGGCCAGGGGGCCGTCCCGCCTCCATTGCCTCCCGCTCCCTGCCTGGGAACGATGCCCAGCGTGGCCAGGGCATGGCCCCAGCATGGTCCTGCTGCCCAGGGCTGTCCCATCCCCATCCCTATCCCCATCTCTATCCCCATTCCCGCCTGCTGAAGCCGCCCCGGATCCCGGGGGCTCACCTGCTGCCAAACCGCCTCTTGCTGCGTCTCTGCGGCAGCGGCGGCGGGACCTGTGTCCTGGCTGTGCCTGGTGGGAGGTGACGCGTCTGGCGGAGCAGGAAAGGTGAGTTTGGAATGGGACAGCTCATGGGACTCCGTCTTTGAAGAGGAGCCTGGGGATGATTTTGCAACCTGGCTCCAGTGAGCTTTCCGCACACCACAGCATTTGCAAACCTCTCCTGAAACCTGTTCCAGTGGCCAGAGGGAAGCTGGGGAGGGGAGGATGCTCGCCAGCCCCCCAGGTGCCTCCATTACCCCCCACAGCCAGGCCTGCCCTGCTCCCCTCGGGAAGAACCCCACAGGAGCAACCCTGTGTCCCTGGGACACCTCGGACAGGGAAGGGCTGGCTGTGCCCCGCCAGGGTCCCTGCTCACCCCACCCGGCAGCACTTCGGCTTTGCCACGGCCGGTGCCACCGCCATGACCCGTGTCCCGTTTGTGGCTGCTCCGGCCCCTTTCCTGGCACGGGCAGAGGCAGCAGCTGGTCCTGGCAGGGACCCCCGACCCCTCCTGCGGGCTCCGCAGGCGATGGGCACAGTGGGGGCTGCAGGCGCTGCCCGCCGCGGTGACCTCGCCCCCGCCGTGGGGCCGTGCCCCCCACGCCGGAGCCCGCAGCGGGCTGGGTGGAGCCGGCTGCAGCAGTTTATCCTCTGCAAAACAAGTCCGGGCTCCACACCGTCTAATTTGGGATCCTTCCTAATTGCAGGCATCTGTTCCGCAGGAGAAACAGGAGGCGGGCAGAGACACGGGGGGAGTGGCATCTGCCCCGGGGTCCCCTTGGGGCAGCTGGTGAGGGTGGCCAGGGAGGCAGACCCCCACCCAGGGACTGCAGACCCCCACCCAGGAACCGCAGACCCCCACCCAGGGACCACAGCCCCTCACTGGAGATCACAGTCCCCCACCCAAGGCCCTGCTCCTCCTGCTGCCAGCCAGAGCAGGGATCCCCCAGCCCAGGCTGCCGGCAGTGGGGATGTTGGGGTGGCTCCTCCAGCCTCACCCCACCCCTCGCACCCATTGCCGGGGGGTTGCATCCCCCCCTTTCCCAGTTGGCTTTTCAACAGGGAGGGAAGGAACCCTCCCGCAGCAGCAGGAGCAGGGTGCCAGCCCAGAGGGGCTGGGCCGAAACATTTCCCTGCACGCTTGTCCTTGGGCACTGTGGGACAGCTGGGGTGAGGGCCCCGCGTGTGCCATCCCAGCACAGCCAGGCTCCGATGTCCCCTGGGAAGGGGACATTCCCAAGGTGTCAGGAGTGGCAGCAGGACCAGGGCAGTGACCCTGTGCTGGGCACTGATGAGGTCACACCTCGAATCCTGGGGGTCAGTTCTGGGCCTCTCGTGACAAGAGGGACACTGAAGGGCTGGAGCGTGTCCAGAGAAAGGGATGGAGCTGAGGAAGGGGCTGGAGCACCAGGGGAGGCTGAGGGAGCTGGGGGGGCCCATCCTGGAGAAAAGGAGGCTCAGGGGGGACCTTCTCCTTCACCAAAACTCCCTGACAGGAGGGGGCAGCCAGGGAGGGGGTCAGGCTTTACTCCCAGAGAACAGGGACAGGACAAGAGGAAATGGCCTCAAGTTGCACCAGGGAAGATTTGGGTTGAATATTAAAGAAAATTTCTTCATGGAAAGGACTGTCCAGCCCTGGCATCGGCTGCCTGGGGCAGCGGTGGAGTCACCATCCCTGCAGGGATTTAACAGATGCCTGTGGAGCACCTGGGGACACGATTTAGTGCCGGCCTTGGCAGCGCTGGGGGAACACTTGGACTTGATGATCTTCGAGGCCTTTTCCAACCTCAAGGATTCCATGATCCTGTTCTGTGATTCTAAGCACAGGCAGCCCGACCCAGCTGCCGCTGGGGCCAGCGCTCCCCAGGAACACGGATAAAACACGGACAGGCTGATGTGCTCCACGAACACGGCTGGGATGGAGCCCGGTGCCACCTTCACACCGCACTCCAATAAACCAGCTGTTAAACCTCTGGGTTTCTCGTTTTCCCCAACCTCAGCAGTTCCGTGGCTCTCACACGAGGGGCATTGGCCAAGGAGCGCTCTGGCTTTCTCATTCCTGTACTTCAAAGATGCTGGTAACGTTCCCGAAGGCACAGGGAATACTGTAACCGGTATTTAGGGAAAGCAAACAGGACGGGGAGGTCATTGCGGGCTGCGGCCGGTGTTGGCCACAGCCAGAATAGAGGGGACTCTGTCCAGAGGCCACCCTGGAGAGGTGGCACCAGCCTAATTTGCCCATAAGGTTCGGTGGATGGGGACACTGATATCATTTACTCCGCCTTTCCAACAGCGTCTGACATTCGGATTTTTAAAATAATTCCCCCAAAAAAGTAGGCTGGGGAAAACCAGCAGCGCATCTGGAACGAATCAAGGGCTGGCAGCGGCGGAGGCTCCAGCTGCAGGGATAAACAAGGAGCCACCCGCAGGCCACGGGGGCCGGAGCCCCCGGGGCACCCCTGGCCCCGCGCCGCCCCGCCGAGGAAAACCGAGCGATTTCCGAGCGCGTAGAGGAAACACTGACGGGAACGGCGCATTCCGGAGGGAGCGCGTCATGGCTTTACTTGGCGCCCGCGACACACGCGAAGGTTTCGAGGGGCCCACGTGTGGAAGTGTGGTCCAGGAGACGGTGCGGAGGGAGCTCCCAGGGGGATGGGAAGCGCCGGGAGGGAGGGGAGGCCGGGAAGCAGCAGCCCCGGCCGGACCCCGGCGCCAGCAGCGCACAGAGCCCCTCGTGCAGGGGCTGCACCCCCAGCAACGGGTGTGCTTCCACCCTTGAGGGGTGCTGGAAAGGGTGGAGGAGGGAGAGCTGACCCCCAGAGCCCCCCAGAGCCCCCCAGCACTCCCCTGGCCGTCACTGCTGGCGCCACAGGTAGGTCTGGATGGAGTGGGCTGGAGCCACCGTCTCGATGAACCCCATGGCAGGGTCCTGGATTCCAAATGGCACATCCCGGCCAAACCTGGGGAGCGAGAGGGGCTGAGCAGGGGGCACAGCCAGGGCCGAGCAGCACCCTCTGTCCCCTGCCTGGGCTGACCTGTTGAGGACCACCAGGACAAGGGCACCATCGGGGCGCAGGACGGCCACGTGCTCCAGCTGGCAGAGGAGGCAGCGGCGGCTGCTGTGCAGCCCCACCCGCCGGGAGCCCTCGGGGATGAACTTGCTGTAGGGAGAGGACCGGGAGAGGGGTTCTGCCCCTGGTCTGGGGCTGGCGGCAGCACCCGAGCCCCCCTGACCCACCTGAAGTGCCCCAGGTGGTAGAACATGGGCTGCTTGTAGAAAACGTCCTTGCTGCCGTCCACGATGACGGGGCTGTCCACGAAGTTCTTGACCCAGTTGGGGCCTCCCTCCAGATCCAGGACCAGGTTCCAGTCGGTCCAACCGGACACGAAGTGGTTCATGACCTGGGGGGGCAGGGAAGGGGCTGAGCGGGGCCGAGCCCCCAGCCCCGGGCGGGCGGGCAGCGTGGGGGCCGTACCGTCAGGATGCTGTAGCTGTAGTGGTCCCCTCGCTCCCAGCAGCCCAGGGACACAGCGAAGCGGAACATGAAGAAGCCAGTGCAGGCCTCGGTGTAGAGGAGGAAATGGTCAGGGAAGAGCTTGTGGGTGGCCTCCAGGCTGCAGCCAGGCGGGACGATGGCATCCAGGTACCAGTGGACCGCCAGGCCAGCCACGTAACGGGCAGCTGTGGCATTGCCCAGGACCTGGGGAGCAAAGGAGATGCCTCACCCTGAGGCTACCCATGCCTGAAGCCCGTGGGGTTGGACACACGGGCTCCATGTGCCAGTGTGGTCTCCCAGGGCCACCTCTTGTCCCCTCCCTGCAGCCCTGCACCCCTTTGAGCAGCATCCCAGCGTGGGTCTGGTGCCCCAGCAGCACCCCAGCATGGCTTTGGCACCTCGCTGGGTGCAGTGCTGAGGGGCTGGGGTACAGGTTTGCCCCTCGGTGGGCTCCTTGCCCCGCACCCGGCTCTGCTGCTGCCCGGTCCTCCCTCCACGACCCCCCTAGGGTGGTCCAGCCCTGCGGCCATGCCGTGGCTGGAGGCAAAGGAGGGGCAGGCTGCCTGCCTTGTGACTGGAGCAGGAGCACGTTTTACTTTCTTTCCCCCTCCTTTAAGGTAATTCCCCCAAACTTCCCTCACAGCACTGTGGGGGGAAACCAAATCAGCCAAAACTCTGCCCAGAAAAGGTGCTGGTGTCCAGCAGCGCTGCCGGGATCCCGGGATCCAGGATGTGGGTGCCCCATCCTGTCCTCCCTCACTCCCGCCGGGCACACGCGGAGGCGGCTACTCCCAAAGGAGCCGGCTCCGGCTCCCGCTCCGGCAGACCCGGTTTGCTCCCACCCTCTCGGGCTGGGAGAGGCCGCTGGCTCCATTTCCAACAGAGCCTGGGGCTGGGGCACGAGGCGGAGGGGAAGGAAGGGGCTCTGCTCTTCACCACTTCAGCCCAGCGCGGGAGGTGGATGCGCTGGTCGTCGAGCATGAGGAGCTGCGTGCGGTGGGGGCTGCGGGCCAGCGCCGGGCCCAGGTCCTGGGCGATGAAGTCCCGCTGCTGTGCGGCCGTGAAGGCGTTGGTGGGGGCCTGGGGGGGCGTGAAGAGCCCCGCCAGCGGCTCGTTCTGCGCCGTCACTGCCCAGAAGGTCACGTTGTGTTTGGCGTATTCATCCAGGAACCTGGCGCAGAGAAGGCGGGGCAGAATCAGCTGTGCTGCCCTCCCCGTCCCACTCCCCAGTGCCCACGCTGCCCGTCCCAGCCTGGCTCCAGACACAGTACTTGATGAAGTAGTTGGCCCAGGCCTTGTGGTACTTGTCCCCCGCGTGCCCCTTCAGAGTCCCTTTGCCACGGACGTCCCCGTTACTCCTCATCCAGGCTGGGGCGGTCCAGGGGCTGGCGAACAGCGACAGCGGCCGCTTGCTCACGGCCAAAGCTCGGCGCAGGAGGGGGATCTGCGGCAGGGGACAGAGGGACGGGGTCAGCTCCAGCTGCAGCTCCCCACAACCACAGGGCCCGGCACGGGAGGAAGGGGAGCACTCCAGGGACCTCAGCGGGGACTGGTAGCTGGCAAGCACCACCCCGCGGCACAGCGCCCTGGCTCCTCACCCTGCCAGGGCCAGCTGGGACGGGCCAGGACGTGCCCCGGAGGAGGTGCCAGCTCCCACAGGCTGTCCCCGTGCATCCTGCCACGGCGTGCGGGGCTCAGCAGCACCTGGTCACGGGGGTCCCAGCACACGCAGGAGCTCCAGCGCGAGAGGGGACAAGGTGCCGATGGCAGCGGCTTCAGCCTCCCACCTTCATCTTCACGTCCTCGTCCACCAGCCTGAAGTGCTTCAGCTCGTAGTCATCGGGGACATCATCGTAGCTGTAGGGGCGCACGGAGAAGTCGCTGCAAGCCATGGGGACCCGGATGAGGTTGTACTCAATCCCTGCGGAGCGAGAAAACATCAGGTGGCACCGGAGCGGGCATCCGGGTGACGGTGTCACTGCAGCGGGGACAGGCACAGCCACCTCTGGTGACCGACTCACGCTGCCGTGCCCTCACCGCTCACCGCTCTCGGAGAAGTAGGAACGCAGCAGGTTGTCCTGGGCCGGCCGCGACAGCTTCAGGATGTTCATGGCAGCAGAGTCGGAGAGGGAGCCGCCGAAGCCCTTCACTCTCTGGTACAGCGCGGAGATGTTGAGCGTCAGCAGCAGCCCTGCGGGCAGACCCCAGCTCAGTCCGCGGTGCGTGGGGGTCCCGCGGTGGCACCGCCTCCCTGCCACCCGCGGAGCTACCTGGGGTGGGGAGGCTGCTCTGGAAGCTCCCCTCGCTCCGCTCCAGCCGCTTGCCGGCCTTGCTGCTCTCGTACTTGACGTAGGAGCCGGGGGCCGGCAGGACCAGGGGGTCCAGCGTGTCGCAGTACGTGGCGTTGCAGACACAGACCACCGAGCCGTGCCCAAAATCCTTGGGGCTGCAGGGTCGGGCACCTGGGAGGCACGGGAGGGTGGGGGATGGCTGTCGGCTCAGGGACGTGTCCCTGTCTGCTCTCCCGCCTGCCCCGGGGCGATGCCATTGTCCCCGTGCTCCGCACCCCGGCACTTCCCGGGCACCCAGCTCCGCGCTGCCCCTGGGCTAGTGTCCTTGTCCCAGGGT
>VXBT01013772.1:0-24296 GCA_013400235.1 Oriolus oriolus
AGAACTCTCTGCAGTTCCCCACACTGAAACGAAACACTCAAGGTGGAATTTCCTGTACATCAGTTTCTGCCTGTTGCCTCTTGTGCTATTGCTTGCCACCAGTGAGAAGAGCTTGGCTCCATCTTTTTGACACCCTGCTTTCACATACCCTGTAAGTGTAGTGTCCACAAAAAATCATAAAGAATTTTATGTTCAGCAGTTTCTTGAAAGAGAACATAAATCACCTTTGAGATTCTTGTGACTGGAAAAAAATTACTCCGTTTAACTGTTCATATGAGAAAATAATGTTCTGTATGAGAAAATAATGAAAGAAAAAAAATCATTTCCAAACAGCATTTGAGAGTAGGGGCAGGGACGTTCTTTTCATCTGGGATTTCAGAACAACATAAGAAGGAATGAATCATTAAGAGAAATACTTGTCTCTTATTTCTTTCAGGAAATAATATTTTGCTATAACAATGTTTTCGAAATTTTGTTTTTTGATGTTTTAGTTTTTTTAAGTTTTGAGAAAAAACATAGCTCTTAGCAAATCAGCAATTCATTTGCAATAGTGACATAAGAGAAGAAAAGATTAGGGAGGTTTTAGAGCACATGGAGTTACTCACTAATGTCTTATGTTAGAATATGTCAAGGTAGTGAAGCACAAGAAGTAATCAGTCTATATCCTCCATAGCATCATGGGTAGGCAGGAGTCAGACAGTCCTGACATAATTGTTCTTGGATTACCATTTCACACAGCACTTTGTCACAACTGATAGCATGGTATTTATGTGGCAGTTTCTGGTAGTGCCACTGTCTCCCACCTGCGTGACAAAATCTGATGGTTCTAACAGAGGGACAGAGAGCATCGATATCATCCTGACAGGATTTCTGCGCTTCTGTCAGTGGTAATTTGGATTCCCTACGTCCTTGAACTATGACCAGAATGACATCTGCTATATCTTGGTGACAGTTTACTGGCATTCTCTGATGAAGAACATTAGTTTCGACCAGTTTGGATGTGTTTTTGGTTTTAAAGAGCTAGGATGACTGGTTTTGGATTATTAAGCAATATATTAACATTGTAGTGTAAAAATTACCTATCCAAATTTCACTTCAAGGTTTTTCAAATACATACCAAGAATTAGTCCCACACTACCTACATGAGCCCTCCTTACAGTTTGCTTAGAAGACAGACATTTCCTGGTTTTGCAGCAATACTGCAGTATTTTGAGATTCTCCTGTGACTTGAGATTGTCCTTTCAGGGAAACAAATTCAGCAGTCTTCATTAAACTAAACTGAACTGAACTGAACTAAACTAAACTAAACACATTACATGGTAGCTAGGATGGGTGAGTCATCAAGAAAATTTTAACACAGCTGAAATTCTCCTTTCTTCCCCCACTTTTCCCAAGAACATAGCACTTTATTAAATACATAATCTCACAAAACATGCTGGTGTCTTTATCAGCCCAGCAAGAAGATGTCCAGGCTAGCCAAGTACTGGCTAGCGAGACTGGGTTTCTCCAGTTAAGCTATTATTGCAAGTAAAGAACAAAATTACTGTTTCCTTTCAGCTTATCAGCTGGGTTACCCTTGACTTTCACTTCCTGGAAGTGCTGACTCAGGATCACCATAGTGAACTATGGTGCAAATCTCACTGCCGTTATGCTGAAAGGCTGACATAATATTGCATATATATTTTTTATGCTTACTAATAGAATACATTATGACTATTTCAGAAGACTTGATTTGCAGCAGAGCTTAATAAATGCTGGGACCTTTGCTATCTATTCACAGTCACAAAGAAATTGTGTGTACTGGGAGGTAACTGCGTGTCTTAATAAATAACCTTATAAAAGTTAAAAGTCAGCATTTACTCTAGCGGCTAAAATAAAATCTTGCTAGTGTAGTGCTGCAGTGTTGTAAGGTTAACTGCATTCTTTCCAGTGTGGAACTAAAATTAGACTGTGAGTTTTATACTGGCAGAAGACCTGAGCAATCTGTGAATAACTTCAAGGCATTTTATACAGTCTACTGGCTGCAGTAAGTACTGGAGTCAGAGTTTATTCAAGAACTGGCATGTTGTTTTTCTGAAGCATTCCATTTCATGGGTGGCAGAACACATTGCAATGCGCTGGTTAAGACACTTCACCATCTTGCATTGTGATATTTCAGCATATGGTACGAAGCTGCATTTCATCACAGGAATTGTTGTAATGTTTCCTGAAACATAGCATGAAGGAAAGCTTTGTGACAGCTCACTTACCCATTAAGTGCTGGTATCAGATTTGTAATCAAACACGAAGACAAGAGCAGACAGTACCATGGTTCATCAAGTAGTATAATTATTTCTGAATAGCCAGGCACACCTCTGGAATCAGTGAAGTATTTCCCTTTTTCTTTCCTTGACTTTCATTTATGGCTATGGGTATCAAAAGTGACAGCTGATGGAACAAGTATTTCTGTTTATGTTGTTTATAGTATTAGTATAATTAGTGGCATCAGTCATAGTAAACAGGCACAGCATGCAGCAGTGACACTCCTGCCATTAAACAACACTCATGCAGAAGCAAAGACTGCCATGAAGTACACTATCCAAAACTGGCTGAAAGCTGTCTTAAATCTATGTATGTATGCAAGTTTCTGTAACAGACTGCTTTACTATATGTAAGTGTCAAACATTCCAAACAACTCCCCTATGATTCAAATATATTTTATGACTGTTTCATTTCCTGACACCTATGTTATTTATACTTATTAATATCTATGTACACATACATGTACCAAAATGTACATTCTATATAGAGACAGATAGATATAGATATATAGGTATAGAGAAGTAGGCCTAGAATATAGTATACTATAATAAAAATGACATATAGAACATTCCTCTGACCTTTTGGATTGTTTTTGGTAATGATTTGTAGCTTTCAGTGCTAGATGAAGGCTAGATTTTCCTGTTCTTCCTCAGGTCTTTGAGTAATTATCCCAGAGGTGGTCCAGTTTAAGTCAATCCAATTATCTGGAAGACAAGGCAGCCACAAATATCTATACATAGAGCAACACAATGCAGCCACACATTTGGAATAACACTATTTTTATAAACCCTACTAATTTTTTGTATTATTAAAGCACAGAGGTTATGTTGGAAATCCTTAGGAATTATGAGGCTCTCTGAGGATCTCAACAACTGAGCAGACACAAAACAAAAAGGACAAAAAAAAAAAAAGAGAAAAAATACAAAAATAGTAGTACTCTCCTCATTTTACAAACCTGTGCCTACACTCAAAAATTACATATGTGTAAAAGAGAGGATTTCACTTCAGGTTTTCTGTACCTTGCATGCATGAACCTTTCTTGTAGTGGACTAGAAAACAGTATGTCTTTATGCAACGAGTTTACATGCAATGTACGCTGACACCAACAGAATGTCACACAAGTTGATAATTCCTTACTGACCTATGTTAAATGTCTTGATGGAGAGTTCTATGCAAGCAGATATACAGAAAACCAAAGCATCATTAATAGCTCCATTTGTGCCTTTTGGGTTTTTTTTTTCCCACTCTGCCTTAGGTTAGGACTTGGCTGAATTTTGGAATTCTTCTCAGAAAAGAAATTACTGACTCTAAATTGTCCAGAAGATGGGGTGGTGATGTGGCAGGGATTTTCATTGCTTCTTCTGAGCTGTACCTGTTCTTCTGCAGGCCATTGATGTGTTAAGCTTGTGCTTTCTGTCAGCTCTGAAACTATTTAGAAAGAAACAATTTACAAATAATATTCTGTCACCTTATGGCATTTAAAATGATTTTAAGAGGCATTCATGCATGATGAAACTGTGGAAAACTAACCTTCCCTGCCAAAGCTTTGCAGTGCTTAGCTCTGTCACCTTTTGACAGGAAGTGTGAAAATAAAAGACGTGCTTAGTTAAAAATGGATATTTTCAATGTATAAGTAATTGACAACATCTTATGGGTTAATGACTGCTCACGCACCTGTTGCTCTTTTTGGCAGCTGTCAGCAAAATACTACAACATCTTTGAAAGAAAATATGCGTTGCATGTTCTTTGACAAAATGTTACCAGCCATAAAGTATTAAGCAATTCAATAAATCTAATCTGCAAGGATAACTTAGATTTTGATTGGACTGCAGACTAGGAGGCTCAAGGATTTAAAGTTTTATGAAAAAATTGTAACTGTTGTCCCTTTTGTCCACGCATTCTGGTCCTTCAGTCCTGGAAAAAAAGAGCTACATGATGTCAATTTACGCATGAGGATCAGTGAGCCAGAAAAAAAGTCAAAAAACCTCATACGATACCTCAAAGTTGCTCCCACTGGGACCCTAGAAGATGGTCAGCTGTGGATGACTGTATAAAAGATAGGAAAAAAGTTAAACACTCTGGCTAAAGTCTCTCTAAGGGCAGACGTAACTCCACCTTTGGGGTCAGGACAAGAAATAATGAAACATGCCACCAGAGAATTAAAAGTCAATCTATGCAGATTTTTATTTTTCTCCTGGATTATTTGTTTCTTATTCAGTGTCTATAAATGGAGAATAAGAAACAAAGAAATTCACAGGTATGGCATATTACTGCATTTTCCCTGTTTTGATGAAAATTTAAAGCTTTTCTCAGTGAGCTGTAGAGTAACATGTATATCATTAAAGCATATTATTCCTAAGGCAAACGATGTGCTATAACACATGCTACAAGAAAAAGTGATATCTTTGTATAAATACTTGAAGATATTCTTCTGCTGGTGTCACACAATCCTCAGGCAAGATCCTGTCTGCCTCACAAAGTAATCAACGTGAGGTAAAAAAACTAGCAGGTGTGAATGGTAGAGTTCCAAAATTATCTACCTTATGATGGGTGTCAGCAATTCAATAAAAGAGAAGGGAAAGTGGCAAATGAAGTTATTTCCTGACTAAAAAGGATACCTCTTAGTCCAAGTTATTGTTTGGGATTTTTGTAGCATCAGTTACTGTTTCCTTTAAAAAAATCTGCACTGTGCCTAGGAAGATGGTGTTCCTTATTTTGTTACAGAAAGGACTTCTAGGGAAGCAATAAAATTTAGGGACTCAACTGCATGCCAGGATCCTAGATATTTTCTGTAGGATGAATGTCATTGATTCACTACGGTCATAGGATTGCAATATTGGAAGGTAAAATGGTTTTCAGTCACTTTACTTCTAATGATGTAAAGAAGGCTTGCATACTTACCCATTGTCCCAATAAGACACTATCCCAACAAAATATAGGAATTCAAAAATTCCTTAGGGAAACAAAAAACACCCCTGTCATGTCTATAAAATATGACCTATACTACTGAAGAACATTTTCTCATTTTTCCTAGCATATATACATCATCAGAGATGAAAGAACCAGTCCTGGTGACTACAGCTGCCTTTTGTTTTGCTTTTGTTTTTTTCCTAAACTCTTCATACAATTGCACACAATTGCACATAAACGGTTTGCTTCTCAATTTCATACTCAGGTTCTATCAAGTGTGGTAAATACCTGCAAAATTTTCCCTTAACCTTAGCCATGAATGAGAAGAAGGAGAATTAGACCTAGTGCTCCTAAGAAACATCTGTGAAATATATGACCTCCTTGTGTTGTCATTTAGGTCAATCAGAACACTTCCTCTAATTTCTGTGCAAGGAAATCTGTGTTTATGATCAGAAATGCAATTACTATACCAAAGGAGAAAGTTAAAAGTTGCAGTATATAATGAATGCAAGGGCTATGCTTCAGATTCCATTAGCTTGGATAAAATGCTTATAGGAAAATTTTAAAAAAATATTAACTACAAAAATCTCAAAAAAAATCCCAAGTTAAACAAACAAAACCAGAATGGCTGGACAGAATGCTTTTTATTTGGGGGCGGAATTGCTTTGTCCAAGTGCAATTTCTTATATGAGAGTGCAGCACAAAGGTTTCTCAAAAGGGGTGTCTTCCATCATTCTACATTGCTGTACAAGGACGTTTGAAACGTATCTGGATAGCTGAGATGCTGAAAACAGATTACATTAGAACAGCACTCTGCTCTGACTTTCAGAAACATGTGAAGAGCTCTTTGCACTGCTTTGTTTTAGGCTGTATGCATAAGGGTAAGTTCCATTTTCAAAAAGGTCTTTAAGGCCCTCATATTCTAAATCTTCTTGAAGTTTCTAACATACCTTTTTTTTGCAGTCATTGTGGTGTCTAAGCCTTGAAGCTTGCACTTCTCTTTCTTCTTCTTTTTCTCTATCTATACTAATTGTGTGAAATCATTAAAGATGTTGTAATGCAAACTGTTTAATACTAAATAACTTCTAGCACAAAATAGAGAACTGTCTAACCTGTTGAGAAGAAAATATAACTTAATAAAGAACAGTTAATATACATCTGTTTGGTGCTTTAATATGGCCGCTTCCAGCTGATCTGAAGTATTTCGTTTTGGAAGAGCCATATGGAATCAAAATGTAACTAAAGCTTCCATAGTCAATCAAAACAACAGCTGAGGACAGTAGGGAAGAACATGTCACAGAGACCCAGCTTGATGTAACCGCAGTGAGTAAGGCTAACCTGAGCAATGGACTGTCTCACAGTAACATATCTTGGAGGGAAAGGTGTCCAAGCAACATCTTGGAAATCCTGGTGTTCATTAAATCGAGGTAGTCTCTTTTAAAGAGTATTCTGACATGTGAAGAGTATTCTTCTACAAGTGAGAGCAAAAGAGGGGAACACTTTTATGACTTCTCACTGCCTTTTAATACCTGAGTGTTTAGAAATTATGACTGTGTTTTTTTAAACTGTCCTGGAAACAAAAAGCAGTTTGTGTGTATAGACTAGTAGCGTGTTTGCTGTATGAGGGCTGCTGTATAACACAACAGGCAATTCTCTTCCTTCTCCCACCTGGTTTGCACAGAAAGGTAAATATGCTTACTTGAAGTTCATTGGCAGGACAGTATGAATCATCAAGAGAATCTGTGACTGGACTGAATAAAAATGTCAACTTAGTTTACCTTTTCCTATGGGACAGCCTAAAGATGAACAAAACTCTGTTTAGCTATAATCTTTCTTTTAGCAATAAGCATACTTGGTGGAAACTGTACTACTCTGGGATTGACATATTCTGTCTGACAGAGGGAATTATAAGACAATAGAAGCAAAAGCATAGCTGAAGCTCAAATATTGAGTTAACTCGCTCTAGATAATTCAGATACCAAGTAAATAAAATTTGGTCAATTTCTATCCAGAATAATAAGCTTAAGACCCTCCATAACTTCTGAACCAACTTCACTCTTGCTAAAACTAGGCTAAAGTCATAGTGTTAGCTCTTCCAGTGTAATAAAAAACTCATCCTGACACTTCTTACTTGTCCCGTGACTCACTGGCCGAGGTTAGACAGAATGGCAGTTCCATAATCTCATAATCAGAAGTGATGTTATTCCTATAAAGGCTTAGAAAATAAAAAAATTGCCAAATCAGACTTAAAAATAATATTCTAGAGTGCTGCTTCCAAAATCCTGATTGACTTGTTCTCCACAGTAAGCATGTAATTACCTTACTATATAACATAAAAACATACACCATAATTAAAAAAATTAATAACACCAACACTGGGGAAATTTAGTCTACATAATAATAGCACTTTCTGTATAATTCCTATAATTTCAAACTACCTACTTCTAATGCTTTTATCAAGTTCTATTCTTCATATGTTTTCACCTGACACACCTGGCACACCTCAACTTGAAAAAAAAAAAATTAAAAAATAAAATAAAAAAGAAAGAAGTTTACAAGTACTCAAAAATTTTTCCTATCTATGCAAAAGGCACTCTTGCAGAAAAACTTCATTTTGAATTTCATAAACTTCTACTTCTATTAAACTTTGCCTACATTTTACCAGAGTTCAGATCTTTGGAATTCAGTAAATGGCCCCAAAAAACCCACAGTAATAATAAAATTACACTGCTGGAAATATGTTAGTCCATCTTTTTACGTGTGATAGTATCTTTTTCTATTACAAATGGCACTAAACTCAGTGGACCTGATGATACAACAAAATACAGTCAGCTATGCAGACAGTGACTTACACGTTGGAACTATATACCCTGAGATTTTGACAATATTTCTGTGACACAGTGACCAACATGTTGTGATTTGAACCATGTGCTCATTTTTTTATCTCAGATAAAAGTTTCACCTGAACAGTGAGCACCTTCCTTAACAATGGCTGCATCATAACTTCTGAGTCAGAGACTTCAAGCAACTTTTGTCTCTTCAGATCTTTAGGATTTCCAAAAGTTCTCCTGAAGGAAAAACAGACATCTTTATACAAATGAGCCTTTTTTCTGGTCCACCACATTCCATTCTAATACACATGGATTAGAGACTTACGGCTGTATAGGTGAAAATTTAAACTGAACTTCTAATCTCCTTATTGTATACATCGTATTTTTTCAGGAGTGGTTATTTTATTTAACTGGTTAATAAACAGATATGGATAGGCATCATTCAAATCCCACCCAGATATGTTCCATTTTTAGCCAGGACTCCCACTGATGCCTGAATACCAAGGATATTTTTAACCATCTGATTGTTCAAACAACATCTGCTTTTCCAAGTTTGCAGTATTCACGCATGGGCAGAGACTCCGCAACATCATGGTAAAGGTGCAAGAAGAAAAAAGCTTTATTGCGTATCCAAAATTCCCTTAAATACCAATGGAAAAACAGGAAATCACCTCATATAAACAGGAAAGATGTTCACCTCAGTGTTCCCCAATCACCTGGAATATTTCCTAGACATTGCCTATTATGGTAAAAGGTAAACAATACCTTACAAGGTCAGAAACTGCAATTATCACATCTCATAGGGCTGACACTGTCCAGAAACCCACAATCCTCTCTCAGCCCATCCCCGGTGACCTGGCTGCAATCCCAGGATCACCTCTGGGTCTGAGAACGAGGCTCTCTCTGCAGCCAACAAGGCCCAATCTCTCTTCCAGCATACAGTGTAGCCCAACAAAGTTAAAAACCAAAATAAACCAAAGCAAAACATATGTTTTGAAAATGTTAATTTCTGGAAAATTACAGGATTTAAATGTAATGTGATTCCGTGCTAAAAGTGATGGGATAAAAAAAAATTGCAATACACACAGAAGCACTCTAAGACCATTATGCCTAGAAGAGGCCAGAGAATTGGAAGGTTAATATGATTAAAATTTATTTAAATATCCCTGTCATAAGTATCTGTTCTGCACCAAAAATGCTGAGAATTGATCAAGGTCCTGACAGAAAAAACACGCTCAGAAATGTAGAAAAAAACTGTTACAGCTCTGAGCTATTCCCTGTAACTGGATCTGCAGTTTGGTGTTTAGGCACAAGACTGTAAAACAGCACTAGCAGCCATTGGAAAACAGGGGCTGGGGCAATAAACAGCATTTACAAGTACTATGTGCTCAGTAAAATTTCCCAGTATAGAATAGTATTTCAGTCCTCTTGGGCCTATTTCATGGAATTTGAGTTGATTATGTAGTTTTTATGGGTCTCACAGAGGCTATCAGGGAAATGTTTGAAAACCAAACTTTTGTATTAAAGAGCAAAGGCAGGTTTATAGTATTTTCATTATAGCATATTTTACTTATTAACCAAGTATTTTTTCAGGTTTATCTAACAGTCATAAGAAAAACTAAAGCCTGCTTTGATGTTAATAATTTTAATAGAACAGATACTTTATTTATGATAGAAAATATTCCTGTTAAAGAAACTAGGTTATTCTGAACAAATAAATAGATGAATACTTTTCAAATAATATGTATTTCAGTTTTCAAAGCAAAGAGGTAGTGAATATGTTTTAAAGTAGGTGCTTTTAAGCTATTGTGGTTAAACAACTTTTCTTAAATCAAGCATGCGAATCATTACATTCAGACTCTTACAAATACTTTTATAAAGCATTTCTACTGCCTATGTATTTGAAAAGCTATCACAGTAATGTACAATGATATTAGAGTTTCCAGGTAAAGGGATTACTGAGAAAAAGGTAACCATTCAGAAAGACCAGAATGTGCATCTGGACAAATATTAACACCAGAGAGAGTATTTTTTCAATGTTTAATTTCTAGTGATTGTAAATTGAGCTTTGTCAGTGGTTCTCAACAAATTTAGAATCTCAGGATGACTTGACAGGTGTTTCAGGTCAAGTCTCTCTTTTAAGGCAAAGTTTCCATTTGACTAACATAATGACTTTGAGAATATCTACATGGCCGAACAGTTTGCAGGTTTGCCATCCACCGTTATGTAGTCAGGTTTAAATTGGGAGATCATTTGGAAATTGTACAGGAAGACTTTTTTTGTTCAGAAAATAATTCTGGAAGTTAAAGGAGAAAAATACTCTTTCTTGGCCTTAATGTTTCTAAACATACTGCTTAGCAACAAATTCAGTACACTTGTGCTTTAGGCAAATACTTCAGCAGTATTTTTGAACTCTTTTACAGTCTTAAAAGTGAAGTATATTAAACATAATGGAATATATAAATACTTATGGTTATTGTAGTTGCCTGATATTAATAATTTATAACTTAAGAAGATACAAATCATGAATGAAACTATTAATTATTTATTAACAGTAGCCTACTAATGAGAGGCTAACGATAACATTCAAAACAAGACAGAGTATCTCTTAATAATCTGCAAAAATATAGAAATCACGCTGCTAGCTAGTTCTGCTTCAGAGATTAAAGTTTTGTTTCATTACAATGTATGCAGCAAATTGAGATGCTCTTTAATTCTTAACACCTACGATTTTCCCTGTTGATGACTGACAGAAGATAAAACCAAGCTTCAGTTTAGGGAACTGCAGATTACTTCTTTTCTCCTGTCCAGTCCTGATACCGTCATAATTTATATCGATGCAGACTTCATTTTTTCCAGTAAATATGACCTGAGTTAACATTTTGCAAGAGCGTGTCCCAAAATCTATTGACTTTGATGCTGAATGGTGCAAAATGTGGAATTTACAAACCAGTGAGAAATCATTCGATGCCATGCCCTGCAATTAAGGAGAAGTCAAGCAATAATAAAATCCAATTAACTGTATGCCTACATTTCAAATTCTCATGCTATAGTCAGAAAAAAGAATATAAAGTCAAGGGCAATAGTTTAGCAGGGCTGAGCTTGGGAATACTTAGGGGAATAAGAAAGCCTAAGCATAAGGCAGCCCTCTGTGTCTGCTTCCATATCATTTCTTATCTTCCTTTGCCATTTTAATTAAGATGCTAATAAATTTACTCAGAGATTTAATAGTCAGTGACAATTATGGGTCATAAACTGAAATAAAATCCAATGCAATGGATTTGTAACTTGTAAAAAACCCCCAACTTTGTTGCCTAGTCAACCACACTAGATCTTTTTAACATTTTATTTTTTAGCTCCCTGAAGGGAAAGATTGTTGTTTAGAAAAAGATTTAAACTTTAGCCCCCACATATTAAGCGGAATTAATGATCTATTTGCTTAGACACCATATATTACTTCTAGTTTATCCATCCACTGGGTAAACGATAGGCACTACTTGGTCACAATGATAGATTTGAATGCAGGCTGGGACATCAATCAGTGCTGGCAACTGATTAGTTGTTTGTGTCTTTGACAAGCTCTTCCATCTCACTGAATGAAAGCTTGCTGATTGCTCTCACTTCTCTCCACATTCATTGCCCTCCACTGCCACTATATTATATGGTTAATGCTGATGGTGGAAATCCTCCTTGACAGCTAACACTGAATATCTTCCATCCCCTTATCATTACATACACGCTATTCTGTGTTCCTTTAAGGACTAGAATTTCTAAGTGAGGTCGTCCATGCTATCAGATATAGAGAGGGCTGGCACAGTAAGGCTGGGATCTGCTGATGAGTGAGATTTTGTGTACCAGGAAAGGAAAAAGAGGTTGCATAATAGCATTATATGTGTCTGACTGTTCTGGTTATTGAATATGAGCAAATTATGAGTAAGATGGGAAAATTCTTAAGAATGGAAACAGCTGGAAGGCTCTGCAGCAGGGTAGCTGCACACGAGGTTAACAGCACAATGGGAAATTCGGTTTCCTCCTGTGGCCAAATGCTGGAATCTTGACTGAGATTTTCAAAGATGTTCAGGAGACCTAGTTGATTCCTACCAAATAACAGTATTTAAGAAATTTCAGTCTTTGGCAGTAACAGAATAGATTTATCAGATAACTTCAGCACTGCTGTATTATCATTATATTTGCTTTTCTGCAACAGATGGAGAGAGTACATTAGCTGAAGTATTTGAGGAAGTACAGAAAATATGAATGTTGACTTTCATGACATCCAACATTGTCTGGCATATGTTTGGCATGTGTGATTAAGCATCAGGAGGACTGGAACAGCAGTAATGAAGACCCGTGATGCTTTAATCGGTTCTAAAGTGCATGTTGAGGACGGGACAACAGCAACAAGCTTGGAAGAGTCTTTTGCTGCTTCTAATAAGAGATACAGAGTCAATATTTACACCTGTCTTAGACAATAACAAATGTCATTTGATGAAAGATAAGTGAGGATTTTTAGTTGTGGTTTGCGTTTGGGGTTTTTCAGTTTGTTTTGTTGTTCTGTTTGGTTTGGTGTTTCCTTTTTTTTTTTTTTTTAATTATATTTTCCTAAGATCATCTTTCCAAATATGGCTCAGGTACAAAAAACTGAATATTGTTTCATATAAGAAAAAACTAGATTACGATGATAGATATATTGTGGGAAAGAAATACTGGTGTTATTGCACATGGTAGAGTTATCTATGTAAAAGCAACAGCAAAAATAAAGAAATAAAGTTCACAGTGTCTCTTAGCTGCACATGTCAATTCTCTGAAGGCAAACAATATTTCCTTTGTTGAAGGGGAAAAGTGAAGGGGGAAATGAAGAGAGGATCACCCCATACATGTAAAATCATGCAAATAAGTGCATGAAATTTCAGGATAACTAAGTAATAATTTAATGCAAGATCACTATCAAGTCTATATTCCTGTTTCGGTTGGGGAATAGATACACACAGAAAACATAGCCATGATTAATGGTCTTTCTTATTCCAGTCACATGTCAAAAATCAAGCCTAATCCTCCAGTCACTTTTTCAGACATAGCCCACCTCCTGCTTTATCTTTCCTTGCTTATATTCTGGCTGCCTGACTTAAGTATGCTAGAAAGGATGGTCTCTGCAAAGGAAAACTATTTGATGGTGATTTCTGATTTGCCACCGTTCTTTTTAGTATATTAGATCATTGAAGGCTATGTAGCCCTTCAGAGTAGATTTTCTAGCTAGCCAATGGATTTATACAGACATTTAGTGTGATGAGATGGTTGGACAGAATCATTTTCTCTGGTTCAAGCAAGCTCTGACAGAGGGTCAGGAAAATAAACTGTATGACTGCAAGATCTTTGGAATATCAGACATCATTTGGTAAAGAAACAAAACAATAGAGACTGACAGGATCAGTACTGCAGCCAAGTGAGTTATGGTTCAGAAAAACATCAGCTCTTGTCCTGTATCCATTAAATGAACAGTGGCAACAGGCCATGCCATTCATACTTGTTGTGCTTTATTTCTCAGTTGCAGTCAAGGAATTCAAACACTGTGCATTACTGTTTGTTAATAGATTTATCTTTAAAGAAATCAAGGCAATGGTTCTATCAGACACTATTTTCCACGTGGTGTACGTCAGATATCCATCAACACTTCTAGTTATGCTGAGAGGCCGTGAAATCCTTTGCATCCTGTAGCTTGAATTGCACTGTGGACCTCTAGTTGCTACTGCTCCTGTGTGTTTTGCACACTTCTTGTGGACACTTGAATCCATTCAAGCTCAGGTTTCAAGTTTTCAATTACCTAAGACTTCAAACTCATGCCAAATATTACTTCCTATATTGCACTACAATGCACTGCCAATACCACCTTGAACATGGATGTCTAAGAGTTACTATTCCAACTGTGGTGCAAAACACACATGATGTTACAGAAAGGAAAGGCTTAGCACATACCTGTCACGGTGCCTGTTCTCTGCCCCGGCTAGCAGGCACAGAACTCGGGCACAGGACACTCTGTGCCTGTCCCGGAGAGGTGGTCAGAGGCCGGATCGCGGCTGGAGGGGGCCGAGGAGGTAAAGGAGCGAGAGGGCCCTTGGCATGGTGTTCCAAGGTTTTATTGAGGGGGTAAGGAACTCCAGAGGCCAAAAGGGGCCACACAGTGGAGGCATGGGACTTTATAGGCAGGGTGACCGGGATCTGAGGCGTAATATGAACAAACCAATAGGAGAGGTGCGGGGAGGAACAAAGGTACAGGGGGCCAATGGGGTACTGGACACCTTAGAAGCTTCTAAAACAGAACCATACAAGGAAATTCAAAGGAATTACATCCAACAGAGTGGGAACAAGGGACTCACAGCACAGCGCAAGGCCTTACTAGGAAATATAGCTCAAAAGGAGCCCACTACACGTACCCCAAGGAATCTGTAATCTAAATTACAGGGTTATCACAGTATATATAGAGTCACAAAACCAAAGAAATGTTGAGATTCGAAAAACCTCCAAGACCACTGAGTCCCAATATTAACACTGCTGTGATCACCACAAAACCGTGTCCCCAACAATCTTTTGAACACTTTCAGGAATGGTGATTCTACCACTTCCCTGGGTAGCCTGCCTCAATGTCTGACCACCTTTTCAGGGAAGAAGTTTGTTGTAGTACATACCCTATATATTAGGTTTCTTCTCTCTGCTATCAGTTGCTACATGGGAGAAAGATTGACCCCCACCTTGCTACAGCTTCCTTTCAGGTATTAGTAGAGAGCAATAAGGTCACCTCTCAGCCTCCTTTTCTCCAGGCTAAACAACCCCAGCTCCCTCCGCTGCTGCTTACAAGATTTGTGCTACAGACCCTTCAACAGCTCTGTTGACCTTCTCTGGACTTGCTCAAGCACCTCAAAGTCTCTCCTGTTGTGAGGAGTCTAGAACTGGACACAGAACTGAAGGTGTAGCCTCCCTAGTGCCAAGTGTGGGGGGAAAATCCCTGCCCGGGTCCTGCTGGCCACACTGTTGCTGGCACAGGCCAGGATGCCACTGGCCTTCTTGGCCACCTGGGCACACCCTGGCTCTTGTTCAGCCCCTGTCACCAGCACCCCCAGGTCCTTTTCCTGTGGGCAGCTTTGCAGCCACTCGGCCCCAGCCTGTGGCACTGCCTGGGGCTGTTGTGGCCCAAAGGCAGATTTGGCACTTGGCCTTGTGGAATCTCATCCCATTTGCCTCATCCCATCAAACCAGTCTGCCCAGATCCCTCTGAAAATCCTTCCTGCCCTCCAGGAGATCAACACTCCAACTGAACTTGGTGTCATCTGCAAAATTACTGCAAGCTTACATTTTTATATATAATTGCATTTGCAGTTTTGAAATTTGAGTAAAAAGCCCCCAAACTTAGCTTTTTCCATAAAAATAGAAATATGTATTTTACCTGAAGCAATAATCAGTATGCAAAGGGTCAGGCTATCTTTTTTTTTGTATAGAAATTCCTTAAAATGTCAAAGGCACATTTATCTCTATCTAGAATGTGGTTATGTCTATGAAATAAAGTAATTACTACAGCTATGTTGCAGCACAATGTGTTTCATTTTAATGTTATTTATAGACAACTGTTTGCAGATTAATAATAACATTGCCTACACATACATATCTGAGTAAGGAAAACAGTACTACATCCTCTTTACTTCCAGCTTTTGTTTAATTATCCTTTTTCTCTACTCTCTTTTATTTAAACAGGAATTTATGACATTGAATTTAGATTTCCTGTTGGATTAAGCTGGAATATGGTTAATGGTACTTACCAGCTCTTTTAAAGCATGGCTAAGATTTCAAAAATATTGGGACAAAGGACAGAAAGCATTTCTTCCCTTCAGCATCACCCCATGGGCCCACTTTTTAATAGCGTGTACTTATTAACATGGTTTTATGGAGTGTTCAATGTTGTCATATTGTCGCATGCGGACACGAAGGAACACACAGACGCCAGCTAGAGAATGAGCCAGGAGCTCTGACCCCGTGAGGCCGTTCCTTTATTTTATACACTTTTAGAAAACTTCATGGATTGGAGGGTGACAATACCACCCCTCAACCACGTAGGTCAAAGGAGAAATCAATCAAACTTCTCTGCCTTAGGAGAAAGAATGAAAACATCTCGGCCGGTTTACAATAACATGGCTTATGTTTACAGAAAGTGCGTGAGAATTCTAGCTACAGAATTAAAAACATTGAAGAACTGTGAAAAGTAAAGCAACTTCATATTACCAAGCTTCTTTGGTATTGTATTCTACACAATTGCATTAAAACTCAACTGTTGTTATGGAATGTTGCAGAAGATTAAATACTGGAAAAATATATTTAGAATGGATCTTTTCCAAGAAATTATCTACCTTTTATTATTTTTATACTCTGTGTAGAATGCTCAGAAAAAAATTCTTATTTTTATAAAAAAACAAACTATAATGCACAGTTACTGCTGGAAAAGAAGAGCCATGCAAACATTTTAAAGATTTAATACAAAGGAGTGCAACTCTACCTTTAATTAGCTAGTTATCAAGCTAGGGTTTTGTTTTTAGCTTGGGGTCTAAAAAGAACCACAAGAAAATATTTTTCATTTATGTATAAAACAAAAATGCTTGAAAATCATGTTGAGTCTATATTTTCACCTTGTGTTTCTTTTTGCTCTCAATCACTAAAAATAGAATGGAGGAAGGTAAAAAAATATATGTATATATAAATATATCTTCAGTACAGTAAAAAAAAAATCCCCAACAGCTCAAAAATGTTACAATGACAATTTTCATTAAAAGATGCATTACACTGAAACTATATAACATTTGACAAGGCAATGAACAAATTACTTTTGGAAGACTGGTGAAGATGCAGATTTTGGAAACAGAAGGAAACTGAAATATGTTTCAATAGTTTCTCAGTTTATGCTTTCAATAATTTCTCTCTCAGTTTATGCTTTGACTGAAACTGGTTTTCAATCCTTCACAAAGACATGTCCTTTAAAAATGCTTATTGCTGTCATAGAGATATGAACATTGAAGAGCAGTGAACCGGATCTTACTCCTGTAAAAGTCACTGGGAATGTTGTCCCTGATTCCCTGAAAGTAACTTTAGCCATCATGAGTAGTCATATACCAATGCACACTGAAACTGGATTGCAACAGAAATTATTTGGGATACCTTTTTAAAGAGTTGCAGCAGCTGAAACTCCCTACATTCTGACTTACAGCTGAAATTAGTATGTCAGATAGGGCATGTCAGAAAGCAGGGTAGCCAGCAGTACTGTTGCAAGTTTTATACAGTAGATTTGAGCTACTTTGTGTGAGTGACACATCCCCTTCTTTAATGTTTCTGTGAATGAAATAAACATTTACAGTATGAAAATGTTTTCTAAAAGTTAACCAGCCTTACCATGAGCTACAAAAAAAAAAGGCCAGTAGAAATTTACTTTCCCATTGTGTAATCAGTAAGTTAGTGTACATAATGCCTGTGAAGATCCAATGAAAGTATGCCCCTGCATGTTTATTCAGGACAACAGCTTTGCCATTATCTCCTTCAGTCTCTAATGTAAATCAACCAGATGGGATCACAGAAACTTTATTTATTGGCTTTGATCTTCAGCTAGATTCTGGAGTATTTATTATAAGGAAATGTCCCAATTTCAACGGAAGTGACTCTCTGAGTATAGTTTATCTTGCTAAGGTACCTCACTCTAGCAGTACCTTGGGTCATTTTCCTCACTCGGGACAAATCACAGACAACTACAGTACTCACCTCCTCCTCCTCCTCCAAACACAGAGATACTTCATCTGCCATTGGTACGAGACATATTTTCAATCAAACACATTGCAATACCCAAGCTTATAGTTTTCTATATCCTCCTGCTTGTCAGATGTCCAGCTGTGCTGATGTCAGAATTTTCAAAAATTGTCCATAACAAAAAGATTATGTTTCAGAAAGATCTTTATGTGCAAACTAACTGCACTGCATAAAGAAACACAAAATAACTGTCCATATTGCCCTTGTCTGTCTCCTCTGTGCTGCATATATATTTCAAACAAAATTGTATCTTTCATCATTAAACACGTTAAAATTTTTATATCATTAAAAATGGAAAAAGAGGTAAAAATTAAAAAAAAGCACACACACTACTTCTTTTCCAAAACATTTTCACTGGAAATTATTTATCTTATAAAGATATCATAATCTAAATGTGATGATACATGTTTTTATAAAGGGAGATAATTATCAAGGAGGATGTGGGGAGATCAAAAATTATTAGCAAAAGATACATTCTTAAGGGCACATACTTGTGATTTTGAAGAGTTTTATGCATTTGTAGTCTTTCCATATCCTTCATTTATGCAAGGAGAGATGGCAGATGTCATTTGATGAGGGGATTTGAATATGGTAAGGGATGGTATGGTTATATATGGTTATATGGTACCATATATAATTGCCGTACAAGCAGCACACCAATTACCATACAGAAGATCAGTATGAGAAAAAGAAAAGAAAAAAAAGTACAATAATAATTGGTTATGTTTGTCTAATCGAAAAGATGAGAGAAAGAGAAAGAGAAAAGCAAAACAGGTCATAGAAATCACAGAGAGCTGTGAAACGCCTGGAAAAAATGAGCAACATGCAAATCAATGAGCACATACAATGAACAGTCCAGAAAAAATCATCCAAGGCACACAGGCAAAATGATGGATTTTTTTCTCCTCTTTTAACAGCATGGAAAATATTTAGCAATGGTCATTCAGTGTTGAAAGGAGATCAAAACCTAATAAAATATTTGAAAAATTTCATAGGGCATCTTTCTTGTGATTGTTGAAGACAATCTTTCTTCCTGATCTGGGTCAGAGGCGTGACTAGCTCTTACCACTGACAAGGGCAGACCCTGCTGATACCCAAGCTCAAGGTCAGGTTTCTAAACAGATTAGCCACATGCAAATCATCTCATCAAAACTGCACAGGGAGCACACCTGAAACTGACAGCAATCAATGCTGCTTCAAAGAAAGCTACAAAATTCAAAGGAACTTGGAGAGAGTGATAGAATTAAGAGAGTATAGATGTCCGTGACTTCTGTTGACTCACAAGTTTCTGCATGCATCTAAATGCTACCTAACAGAAAAGGTTAAGCAGGCCCACTGCCTGACAAAGTTGTCCTCCATATAGTGTCAGCTTTTGGAACTCTGAATTGTTGTTTTGGAATAGGTAAAGTGCAGATGTTGGACACTGGAGTTTAAAACTATGATGTTCTTTGAGAAATAAATTGGATTAGTAATGAGTATTTAACTGAATTTTACAAATGTGACAGTTCTTTTCACTCACACTTCTATAAAAAGGTCAGTCTGGCTCTACAGTTATTGTCTCCTGTAAACATGTAAATAGTAAACCTCAGGCTGAACAGGTTAAGATGAATCCAACTTACTATACAATTGTATTCTATGTGAAAATGTGACATAACTCCCTGATAAACCTAGCAGTACATATGACCCAATATCTTCTCCCAAAGTACAAATTCTGTATTCAGTGCATAGCTGCAGGCTCGCTCTGTATTCTGGAGCCATTAAATTGCTGAAAATGCTTTTTCTCTTCCCATGTTCCAATGGGAAGATAATGCTGCTTCTAATCATGGATTCACAGAGTAATGGGTTAGAAGGAACCTCCAGAGATCACCTAACCTAACTCTTTTTCCATGGCAGGTCTAATTGGATACAGTGCCTCCAGACCCTGGGGTTCTGAGTCATGAATCTCCCCAGTGATGTACATCTTACAGTGTTTTTGAGTATTAGTTCCCTTATTTGATTGATCATGGTAAAAAGCGCTTTCCTTACATCTCATTGGAATTTATCAGAAAGTCTCAGACTGCTCATTTTCTCCTGTCTAGTGGACTTGTGCAGCTCCATTTGGAGTCTGGCTTCATCTTCTCTGGGTTCTCCAAGCAGGCAGAAACAGACACTTATGAAGTATTCCAGAGGCCATATTTTCTGCAAGGGAAACCAGCCACACTCCCTCCGACTTTCTCTCTTTGGGTCCTGAGGGCGTTAACAGACCTTACTGGCCCTCAACAGTTTAATCTGGGGCCCTTGGAACCCCCGTCCGTGAATGCATGTGTGTACAAGAATGATTGCCTCATCTTTTTCACCTCTCAAATATGTATTCATCTCATATGTATGACATATGTATGTCTTGTAGCTTCCCAAGATTGCTGAAAGAGTATCTAAGATCCAGAGGAGGTAGAAGGTAATGTAATAATGGGAAAAATAGGGAGAAAAATTTCTTACCACTTCCACCTTTGCTGAGAATGCACTATTGGTTTGTCTTGGTCTTTGATATATTTTTCTCCTTGCCATCACCTGACTTTTATTTAGGTACTGTCACTAGTGAAATGTATATTGTTTTGAGACAATGGAAAAGGCTGAGGGAACTATGTGAAAGCATTGCTTATCCAAACCGGTGACTAAAGGCTTTTATTTTCCAATTCCAGTTGGTTTTACTCCCGCTGCCAGCTACTGGTGGGAAACTGATTTACTAAACAGCAGCTGAAATACACTACAAAGGAAGTTCCTAGTGTCTGTTGGAAACCCTCCTCTGTGACAAGAAGGGGAATTGGAATTTATCACACCATAGCTAGTACCAGTGTTGAGTATTTATGACAGGCTGATGATAGTTTGGACTCCACAACTAGGGCTGATTATCAGTGTTCCTTAGAAAACTGTGTGCATGTCAGCATGCAGAAAATCATTTTTGTTGTCCATTAATTTCAGTCCTGTCACTTTAAACCAAGTCAATATTGAGGAATCGGAAGGAATTATACAAGTAGAAAGAAAAGGCAGAAAATAATTCTTTTAGAAAATTAATAGTTTGCAATTACTTCTGGTGCAGACTGAGGAGTAAATATTCAGTAAAAAATGAGAGACATTCATATAAACTACAGGACAGGACAGCACAAAAATCAGTTCTTCATACCCAATTCTGAAGGAGTGGGACCAGTGTAACTAGATCCCCACTAAAAAAGGGGACACATTTTTGTTGTTTTATATATTGGACAACTCCACCCGTGCTATTATTTATGTGTAGGTTCATTAGGTTGTTACACAGCTCTATGTCAGCAAACAGGCATTTATGTGGCTGCCCTGGGGCTCCTAGAACCATCATGCTCCTGAGCTCCTCAGGCGTCTGCCAGCCGGTGCACTCAGGGGCACCGGCTGTGTTTCTGACAGGTCACTGCTGCAAACAGGCTGAGTGAGCCTCATGTTATTAGGGCATTGCTCCATGCAATAAGATTTAAGTCTCTCTCTGCATATAGATACAAGTACATATATTTACATGTACATATCTTTGCATACTTTTTTCCTTTTTCCAATATGTATCTAAATACAGCAGCATTATTGGTGGGGTGACTGGGGCATGATAGGGTGGGAGTGGGCATTGGAGGAGCAGTAACAATCTTTAGCCTTCAGCAGTTGGCACTCTGGAATTTCATTCCTTCTTTTACTTTTTTTCTCTTGTTTGTTAAAGATAACCCAAAGCATACATACATGTATAAATGCACAGCTGCTCTCTCACAATCAGCTCAAGCTTCTGCATAAAATAAAAGTCAGCTGGATAAAAATTTGTAACACGAGTATTTCCATTTTCAGACAGTGAGCTTAAGAGCATTTAGATAATATTAATTTTCAATGGTGTGCATTCTGGAACATTTATCTCTTTCAAATGGAAGTGGAAATATGTCAGTATATTGGAAGCTATCCTATTAGGGTTACATGTATCGACATGGAAGAGATAAGGAACCATTTGTGAAACATCCATCTTCCTTTGGAGATGGAAAGGGATTTACTAGTAAGTAGACAGCAGAAGAGCAAATGGAGGACTAGGGCCCAGTTTTAAAGTTCTATTCTATTTTCTTTGTCCTTTTTCTGCTCTGTGTCTCAGTGAAGTTTCTGATATAAGAATGTAGAGAAACCAGCAGTTACCATGAGACTTCTAAACTTAAACACACACTCTCTGCCTTCCACAGATGTCAAGCCACGTGGAGTGAAACAGATGTATGATGATGTAAAATGTAACCTTGGCATGTATAACACCTTTCTTAGTTACTTTTGTCTCTTTAATTTTCTTCACCTCCAATAATTTTTAATTTTCGCAGGAAAAAAATCCTGTAGGGTGTGTCAGTGCAAGATAGCTAAAGGCTGTTTTCATAGTTACTGTTTAACTGCTTCTGCTTAGATGAACTATCATGATTTGTGCTTTTCTGTCCATTTCTTTTGCTAGAGCACCAGACCTAAAATCACAAAATAATCACTTCAACCCCCTTTCCTGCCTCTCCATTTAATTCTATATTTGTAAATAAGACTCAGGAAGTATAATACAATTTGGGAAAATAGTTCCATCTTTAAATGTTGCTCCCTGTTGATAGGAAACATAAAAAGAGTGTCACAAGATTAGGAGCTCAGTAAGTTTACCCAGCAGGCTGCTGTGTTCTGTCTTTTAAAAATGAAGCAATATTGTGAATCATTATGGTAAAAAAAAAAAAAGAAGCAAAATGAAAGCAGGAAGATTCTTTCTGCTGTGAAAAGAATTCACTCAGAAAATCTCACCTGGGGAATAGGAAGCTACGACAAAGCTTTTCCGTAATAGTTTTAGCTTAAGGAGAGGAGGAGACATGTCTATATCCACCAGGAAAAATGTAGGATAATATAATAAAAAGATATCTATAATTAGTTCCTTGCTTCTGTAAGATCACAGATACCAGTGTAGTTATTTATGCATTTTCAGTGCCCTGGAGGCCTCACTCTACTGTAATTCAGTATGTTAGACTGTGTGTAAGGGAAGGCAGGTGGGAGTAAAAAGGCAGGCACGGCTCTGTGGGAACACAGGACTTCTTCTCAAACAGATAGATACTCAGGAAGATCCTTAGGTCACACCTTTCATAGATTTGCAAAGTTTGCCTTTTTCTTCCCTGACCAAAAAGAAAGACATAAAAATTGTGTAAGATAATCCCTCTTCCTTGGAAAACCCTTCCATCATTTTCTGTACAGGCACTTACACTCTAGAAGACAGTATATTTTCCTCTTTCTCTGCCCCACAGAAAAGTAAATACAAACAAATTTAAAATTTAGGAATTTTTGAAAGAAGAATACATATTAATCATATTTTTGATATACCCTGTGATTTTTTCTGTCATTTTTAAAAACTCCTGTGTTTTGCAAGAAAAAATCTCAATAAAATAAAGAAAAAGGTACCAAATTTTAAAAAATAATCTGTGGTTCTGGTCTTGAAATATAAATGAATTCTTTACCAAGAAGGGACAAAAAAAGTTCTTTATTTCTATCTCTAATTAAAAAGTGAATCTAAAGCTAACTCTCAAGCTATGGAGTTGGGATTGTAATTATTTTTTTTTTTAATTTCTGTGCATTTGACTGCTGAACATGGTTGGTTGTGATCTCTGAGCCAAACAAATAAATGCTGAACTTACCTAAACAGATACCTTTCACAGAAATAAACAACTGGATACATATGTATTTTCCCTACTGTTGTATAATGAAAATGATGTAATGGAATGTGATTATATAGTGGATTGACCCTGGGTGGACACCAGGTACCCACCAAGCAACTCAATTAATCTACCTCCTCAGCTGGAGAGGAGAGAAAAGTACGAAGGGTCATGGGTCAAGATAAGGGCAGGGAGGTCACTCACCATTTATCATCATGGGCAAAGCTAGCTTGGGGAAATTGATTTACTGCCAGTCGGAATCAGAGTAGGATAACGACAGATAAACCCAAATCTTAAAAACACCTTCCCCCAACCCATCCCTCCTTCCCTGACTCAGTTTCATTTCTTATTTTGTCTCCCTCCTCCCCCTGGTGGTGCAGGGGTAAAGTGTATGAGGGTTGTGGTCAATTCATCACACATTATCTCTGATGATCATTCCTCCTCACACTCTTCTTCTGCTTCAGTGTGGGGTCCCTCCCACAGGAGAGAGTCTTCCATTAATATCTTCAATGTTGGTCCTTCCCATATGCCTACAGTTCTCCACTAACTGCTCCATTGTGGGTCCCTTCAGGCATAGCCTGATCCGGTGTGGGTCCCCACGGAGTCACAAGTCCTGCCAGCAAAACTGCCCCAGCGTGGGCTCCTCTCTCCTTGGACCCACAACCTTTGCCAAGAGCCTATTCCATCACAGGCTCCCCATGGGCCACAGTCTCCTCTAGGCATCCACCTGCTC
>VXBT01013776.1:2860-59928 GCA_013400235.1 Oriolus oriolus
ACATGGATGGACATAATTGTACATTCATCCATCTGGGGTTTTTTTCTGCACAGAATGTAATTTGTCTAGCAGTCATAAATTAGGTTCTTTCTGGTACCTAAATTGTATTTCCTTTATCTCTTTTTACTTATAAACACTCCTTTAATGAAACGACTCCAGCAGTTTTATTCATGTAAGAACCGGTCCCTTTATTTTTTGTGCTTCTAGGATTCTGATAAAGCTAAAAGTGCTGAAACAGCTTTTTAGTAATATGTATCCAACCTTCAAGTGCAGAAAAAAGAGCCCAGTTTGGCTGATTGCCTTAACAAAAGACTCATTTCAAATCTCTGATCACTTGTGGGGTTTTTCTCTCTCTCTCACTCTTCCCCGAATCAAAAGCTATTTAATAAGTGAGGTATTTTTTTCCCATTTCAGTTTGAGTGCCTTGAGGCTGTGCACTGACAGGAGCTTTGAATTCATGAAGTCTTATTTCAGTATTTTGCATTGTTCATTGCTGTGAATCCATATTGGTATTTCTAGCCTTGAGGTCTAAGAATCAATTTCTTAGTACTCCAGAAGCTTCCTAAGAAGGTATACTTGTTCTTTTCTCTTTTCTCAGTCTACCTACCTGTGCTGAGGTATGTTACTCCTACCTTTCTCTTAAAAGACCCTTTTCCTGAAGATATACAGCTAAAAGTACTGCTGGTCAATACCTTGCTGGTTATTTACTACATTACAGATTAATCAAATAATCAGATAGGAATCAGCTTTTATGATTATATGGCTGCAATATGTTACTTAAGAGTTGTTGTTCCTCCTTGCCATGTAACAGTTATTTGATGGCTGTTCATGCATACCTGTTACTAGATTAGTGTTCACACATAACCATCTTACCTATAGGGATGCCTTCATTCTGTATGTCTTTGCAAGTGCCTTCAAAGTCATAAAGGCAGGTACGTAATGTAAGCCCTCATTGCGCCCGCTTAGACACCAAGCATGTTCAAAAAGGCCTATGGGACGAGGTGGCACATGAGCCAACCACTGGCTGTGTTGATTGTTATGGGTGTAGATTGTAGGCTGGAGGCCAGATATTCTTGACTTGGCTGCAGAGAAATGTCAACACAATTTCTTCCTCTAAACGCAGAGGACAAGAATTTCTAAGACTCTTCCATAAAGCTGTGACTGTTTAGCCTGGAGAAGAGAAAGTTTGTGGCAGGGGTTTAGAATGTATATAAATCTCTGAAGGGTGAGAAGAAGATGCAGTGACACACTTTCCAGTGGTGCCTAGTGACAAGATCACAAGTGGGCACAAACTGATAGACAGGAGGTTCTGTGTGAACACTGTCAGGTTTACTAAGCACAAGAACACTTTGCCAGAGAGGTGGTGAACTCTGCATCCTTGAAGATGCCTGGAAGCTGCCTGGACACAGTCCTAGGTGGCCTGCTCTCAATGTTCCTGCTCTAGCCTCTCCAGAGGCCTCTTTCTGCCTCAATCATTTTGTGAGTCTTTGAGTTCACTTTACAGTTAACGAATCAGTAGGAAAATTCTTTTTTGGGAGCTGCTCAGCTTACGCAATTATCTGTGAGTGCAGAGATATTCATCAGGTTAGCTTATTCTGATTGTCTTTTGACAGGTGAAATATTCAGACACCAAAACTGCCTCTGTTGTTTCATGACAGCTAGTCTCCCAAATACTTCTGGAGCACCAGCAGACAAGCTGGTGAACATATGCACTGAGTGTTTACATTGGTCACAAAGATTCCATTGGGCTTTGAATGCAGGCCTTAGGACTGAATAAAAACTTGGCTTTGGTAAGTCTGCCTTCAGCAGCCCTTGTAATGTTGCAGGGATGTGTTGAGTGAAAGACAGAATGGAAACAGCCGTGTCATAGGTCTTCAGATCACTCTGTTTAACTGAAAGACTGCTCGGGGCTGTTTACTCCACACCAATTTAAAACCCAAACAGTTTATGATGGGATGAATAATCATTGGTATTACCCTTTTTGAACTTTCTGAGTAAATTTATTCTTCTCTCATCCTTGACTTTGGTGACTATATAATCATGTCTGTTTAATACCTATGGACTTGAAATCATGAAAATCAAGAAAATCAGAGATGACAGATGCTCTTAAAAGTTTCCAAACAAAAAGAACCAAAGCCAGAATAGAAGTAGTAAGTTAAAGCATTTATTGCTAGAAGTTAGTCATGAATTTATTCAAGACAATAAATAAATACCACAAGCATTTCATTATAATTCTAGGTGAAAGATTTGATACAAATGCAGCATAAAAATGCACAGCAGATGCAGCTATTTTATTAATTTTGCCAGATCATGAATTTCTTTGTCTAGTGCTAAATGCTTTGCAAATATAACATATAACACTAATGCTATTGTGATACACCCTGAAATGGGGAGGTTGTCAAACCAAATTCCTCTAGCTGGAGAAAATATCAGTGTAAAAGAATAAATAAATTTATTTTCTGTCTTGAAACTGTCAGGAACCTTCTCTTTCTGCTGGTCAGGTCAGTTGACACAAATGTTGTTCTGACAGGTTGATTTTGATTGCTTGTACATAACCTCCTGATCAAATCTTATTTGCATGAATGAACAAGGCTATAAGGAATTAAAAATGAATACACTTTAGGCATAAAGTGCAGCATTTGAAGTTTAAGGTAGCACAGCTTAATTCTTTTTGTTCCATGCAACTGAAAGTTCGAAGAATTTGAAATTCTGTTAAGATACCAAATGGGAAATGACATTACAACAACATGAAAATTACGAGGAAAAACCCAAAGAGGTGATATTTCTATTCAGGTGAACAACAGAGAATGATTGTTTAAATAAAAACTGCTAATAAAGTCTGTCTGAAAATAGCATCATATCTGAAACAAATACTTTGTCACCTTCTTCCCTAGGTGTGAATGGCACCTTAGAGTCCATATCACCCGTATGTTTATCTGTCATGCTCTTGTTTTAGCAGCTATGTAAACCCATTACTAACAGGACTTAATGCTGGTTGGTCAGAAGAGTTGCAGGGAATAGCTGATGCATGTAATAATTCTTCTTGATATAATCTTGGTTATCATGCAATTTAAATTGTAATCTGTTTTGAAAAGGGGCAATGAATTTAATGTTTATATAAGGAAAAGATGCACAAGAGAGTGTCAGAAAAGAGAGATTTTTCCATTAGAGTTGATATCCTTTATCAATTTTAGTTACCAGAGGAAATAAATTTCTGTCAAATGAAGACATAACAACTAAATACTTCCAGTGGTTCTTAACCAACTTTTGAATTAAACAAGCTGTGCACAGAAAATAAATCATGTGCAGGTTTTTGTTGTTGGTGTTTTCAGTTTGGGGTTTATGTTTGGGGCTTTTTGCTTGTTTGTTTGGGGTTTTTTTATCTGAAGTATTTCAGCCATATTCAAAATGTTTAAGTAAAGAACTAGAACAGTAATATGTAGCACAGTGGTATCGTTTTACAGATCACAACTACTTCATATGATTCTTTCATAGGCAAAAGATAATACAGTAATTTACCCAAACCCTCATAAGTTGTTTATGGAATGCTGCTTTTTTCCCAGGAAATTTGAACTAGATCAAATTGCCAGAATCTGCAATTAGCTTTCAAATACGATTGGGAGCTATAAATGTGTTGGTTTTTCAGGAGGATCTATGCTATATTGAATCCTGACAAGAGACAGATATGTCTCTCAAGTACAGACGAAGATTCTGCATCTGCAAATTTGTTTAAAATGGATTTTAATTGTATTGGAGAAATTTGAATATACTGATAGCAGGTTTTTGTGGTGTGCCATTTCTTATAGTAGAAAAGGGAGGCCGGACATATACAGGAGACTTTTTAAGTTGTTATGCAGTCCCTTTTTTTTTCCTGGATGCATGAGTCTTCCTTTTAAATTGTTAATGGTATAAATGAAAGAAAAATGCACCAACTGTAATTCTAGCCAAAAGATTCCACTGTCCTAAATTTCTACTGTCATTTGGCTGTTTGAAGTCTCTGTTGGTGTTGGGGTTTTTTTCATGTGTAAATCATTTACAGAAAAAATATTTTATATTAAGGCAGGATTCCTGTTCTGGCACATCCTAAATATAACACTCAAATAACTTTTTCATCTCCCTCATTTCTTTCATTCTTTTCACTTATCTGATTATGTAGTTCTTTGCTCATTTGTCATCCAATACATGGATTTTGACACTGTCATTTCTGGTCTCCGCTGACAGTGCTTAAATTTCTCTCCTTCTGGATTTCTTATTTCAGGATAGTTGCTTGTGCCCAGAAGAAGATGATCTCTGGAGCAGGAATCTTGCACTGAATTTGCTTTGCCATGGCACAGTGAGGCCAAAAGAGGGGGAGGAGAAAACATTTAGCGTTAATGAAATGAAAGCAGTAAGAGGAAGATGACTCAATAAGTCAGAAAATATACTTGCTCACACATCATTAGATTCTTTATCTCTCTTTGGCAGAATTGTTTGCAAAAATACAAACAAGAAAAAGCCAAACAGAAAGAAAGGGACAGGGAAAAAAGACGAAAATAGTGAAAAAAAGCCTCCCATAGTAGAATACTGGGCAAATTACCTCTACTAAAGTATTATCACAAAGAAGTTGTTCCAGATCTGAGGATGGCCTTAGCAAGCCGAGCAGTGTGAACATATTGGGCATAATTGGTAGTGTTTACGTTTTTTCTCCTCTGAAGGGAGGCACTGTTCTTTCTTCCCTCAGTGGCATGTGATTTTATCCATTTACTGAGAACCACTTTGGAGAACTAGGTCTGAAAGGCACGCTGATTCTTGACTCATGCTGTGACATGGTTGACCTTTTGAGTATTGTTTGTAGTGGAGTTTGCTCCTGTGCAGGCCTTTTGGCATTTTAAACCTGTGGGGATTTGGAGAGGTGCCTAACAACCGCAGAAGGAGTAATATTTCTCAAGTATCCAGCCATGTCTGCAGCTAGCATTAGCCTAGTTGGGACTTTCTCCTGCTATATTTCTGTGTAGTTGGCAGGAATGAACAGCAATGTGTTTTTGAGACAGGACTTAGAAATTATTTACCTAATTCTGTTCAATATGTAACTTTTTTTAAAAAGCCCTTTTCATGCCAGTTTTTACAATACGCTGTTGCTTTAAACTAGTCTCATCAAAGCAAATATGCCTTCACAGTTGCAGCCTGATACTCGATCTTCCCTAAACTGCTGCTTTCTGTAGTTTTTATGAAGTTACAAAAACGGCAATTTATAGGTCAAAGATGGCAGGAAACACAAGAAAATGCAGAGCTTTCAGACTTGGCAGGAGGCAGGAAAGGTTAAATAATACAGGCTGCTCTCCTGTAATAGCTATAAAGTAAATTGACAAGTGTTTCTGAATAAGGAGCCACTGGTCACTTGGTTCGGCTCTGAGATGGGGTGCTTTCACCTGACATGGAGATTGCTTTGGCTGCTCCTGTGCCAGGACCCCACTGCTAGGGGCTGACACTGCTCCTTGAGTGCATTTCTGTCTTCTTTCAAATGGTTTCTAAATCTAGAGAAACAACGTTTTCTGGGAAGGAAGGAAGGAAGTGCAAGGAGTAGTAAATTTTCCAGTTGTCTCGTAGAAGATGTGCCTGTGGTCATACACTGGGGCATCAGAGAGAAAAATTGTAATGCTCTGCCTTCTGTCTGTTTAAATGGTAAAAACAGGCAATTGAGAACTAAGCATAAATAAACCATTGTGACCTAATATTCCACCCACAACGTGTAGTCAAACTGCAAACCAGTGATGGCAAGGCTTCACAAGTCCAGCAGTTTTTGTCTGACCAGATAGGGGTCTAAGTGTGTTGAAACTAGTATTTCTTTCCAAATCTCTATGCTTAAGCTACAAATCTTTCAAGATGAGTGGTTTTCTTTTTCTGCACGATACGTATTTGTTCTGCAGTGAGACAGACAGCAGCAAGAGAAGATAGGCATCAACATCTCTGCAATACTCAGCCTTTTGAATTTGTGGCTCTGTGGTTCACAGACCTAGTAAGGGGAAACAAATGGACAAATGAATTTGAAACAATTTAAAGAGAAAATCGTATGTGCATAGGAACTGTAAGGTTCATTTTCCTTGTGCTAGCAGAGCTGCGTAGGAAAATTAATGCCTATATCTACCTCTGTCTTTATCTCACATGTGCTGTAAAAAACCTCAGCTGTCTGTAGCAGATTTCTTGGATTATCACTGCTGTTTTTTGTTTGATGATCTGTGGTTAGTCACAAGACTCTTCAAATCAGACTCAGAGTACTGTCTCAAGAATGCATTTTTGCTATTACCAAAATACTCTTAACAGAAAGAATTCTGTTCCACTTCATATTCAAAATAACTCTACTTCTACTTGTTAAAGCCATGTATAGATTCTGCACTGTCCTGGGACTAAAAAAATTGCTATAAGATAAAAAAGCATTTTTGAATTAAAGCAATTCAAAACAGTCAAATTGTTGAAATATTCCGAGAGGTGGACAACAAGGATGGTGAGAAGTCTCAAGGACAAGACTTATGAGGAGTGGCTGAAGCCATTTGGTTTGGCTTGACAAAGAGAAAACTGAAAGATGACCCCCTGGCAGTTTACAGCTTCCTAAGGGGGAGGAGAGGAGGAAGGGAGGGGGAGATACTTACCTCCTCTCTGTGGTGACCAAAGATAGAACACAAGGAAATGGAATAAAAATGCATCAGAGGAAGTTTAAAATTAAGTTTAGGAAAAGGTTCACTGAGAGGGATGTTGGTCCACGGAACAAGTTCCCAAGGGAAGTGGTCATAGCACCAGCCTTGTCAAAATGTCTTCAAGGAGCATCTGGATGATGTTCTTAGTCACATGATTTAGTTTGAGGTAGTTCTACAAGGAGTAGGGTGTGGGACTTGATGATCCTTATCGGTTCCCTCCAGTTTGAGGTATTCTATGGTTCTATTTGTGGCAACTTCCACAGCTTATTTTGGAAGGGGGAAACACCAGACCACACCAAATGCTTTGTTATATCCCTGGTTCGCATTCACTCTGTCTTCTGTTCTGATTCACTAAAATGTGCACTCCTTCTAATGCTGAATATTTCTACTAATAATTAAGTTATTCAACTACACTTACTTGATAGATGTTATACTTTTCTGTTACTCCCTTTTCAAGCCCTATTTAGGTAGTCAGCCAAGGTATGTATGGTGTACATAAGGCATTAGCCAACCCTAGACTGATTTTCATGCAGCCCATGTCAACTATGCTATTTCTACAAGGCACATGGGCTTGGACAGGTACAAAACACACTACTTTGTCTAGACGTAACCTGATAATTCATGTTTAACATCATGACTGAGATGTAAGACTGTGGTTTAAGAATGGTGAGTCCCAATATAGTGCTCCCACCGGCACTCCCTTCCACTCCCCATAGTAGGAAGTTCTAAAGCCAAAGATCACAGGAACAGTATACTGGAAACAGCAACGAGATAAGAAAACAAGCAATAACAGCAACACTATTAATAAAAAATTGTACAAAGAGAGGGTGATTTACATGCAAAGTGCTCACCAAGCCTGGGACAATGAAAAACAATGGTGACCAGATTTCCGTACCCCACCCCATTTTTTTCTCGACTGCAAGCCATGCACTTCAAGGACTTTAAATCTGTGTAAGGCCTTCTCTTCATTCTTTGACTCATTTTTAATGACCCCACTGATTTTTCTCCAGTTTTTAATATACCTTTTTTAAAAACAAGAACACCAATAATCCCTGCAGGACTCCAAACCTATCTTAATGCCATATAAGAAGTGAAAAGCTTTCTGCTACTTCAAATTCCTGTACCTATTAACACAGCAAAGGACTACACTGGCTTTTTTAGTCACAACATTTCAAAGGAATCCCTTATTTTGTGAGTTTCCCCTCCCTATTCTGAATTCTTTTTATTATACCTGTAGCCTTACACTTAGTCATACCAAAACACTTTTAATTTCAAACAGGCCACCTTGAAAAAAGAAATTGTACTGCTCTGTCTTCATGTCCACATAATCACGCATAGAAGACTGCAAAACATTTGTTGTGCCCTTTCTTACATCCTAACTACTGGCATGCCCCAGTTACCCTTCTGTTACTAGAGATATTATTTTCAGTGGTCCTATTGATCAGAATATTTTAGACGGAAGTTGCAAAGATGCACTTTTCTTCCACTTGCATTTAGACATAGAAATAAACATTTCAAAAAGCCTGAATGCTTCTCAGCATTTTTAGTTCACTCAACCTTCAGTGGGCACTCAGTCACATCCAATATCCCTTCTCTGAGTGTTACAACTGTTTAACTTTTTGTTGGAAACTGACACTACCCAGAACATAATATGAAATATAGTTACTAGTTGAAAGCTTTAGAGGGACTTAAAAGACTTCCAGACTTAAATGCAAGTTTACACTTAGTGAACAATCTAGTATACGATTTTTTTCACTAAGTCTGATGTGCTATGAAAGGTAGAAGCAAATGTATTCCATGTCATGCAAGCTCTCTATACCCCTTTTGAAAGCATATGTTATTCCAGCTTCAAAAGCCAATAGCATTTAAATTCATTGCTATCTGAGTTTTTCCTTCTGTCACTATGAGTTTTATCTCTGAAGAATACTACTCCTTATGGACAGATTTCAAATTCTTATTCTCCTGGACATATTTCTTATGTTCTGTTTTCATTAAAGTATTATGTTAGTCATATACTGAGTGATTTGTCTCATTTAAATGAGTTGATTTGCCTTGGTTCTAGTTCTTTTTCATTTTTGATTGATTGTTTCACTGACAACTACAGTCAAGTTTACTGGCCTTGCTTGTGTATAGGAGGGTAGGGAAGAAGGGGATGGGTTTGCATACAGCTTTCCTTGGCCATGGAATCTCACTCTACTGTGGAATTTATTATGTAGACATAGCACAGTTATCCTCCTCCAGAAAAGCATTATATGTAAGCGATGAAATCTTGTGTAAAAATGCCAGTTTCCTAGAATACTCTCATTCTCCTTCGAACATAAATAATTCTTAATGATATATTTTTTTTAATCAAATCACATGTTTTTATGGATTATCTGAAGGTAATTTGTGTATAGCCAGTTTACACATTCCCAACAGCTTTGTGCTGAACAAGTTTAAATGCTTCATTTTAGGAGACTGCGGTAAATTGTGGTCAGTTATTCATTTTGCATTGTGTCTTCTGGTATTTTGAGGCCTTAATTAATAATGTTAAACTGTATTTATTTCATGGTTTTATGTGACACTATCACATTAAGAACAAGTTAATGGTTTTAAATAAATAGAAAGCTACTTGACCAAAAGGCACATTTGTTAAAGTTACTAACAAGTTTACTTTTGACTTTGTTCTAGATCGAAGCAAAAATCTCCACCAAAGCATTGGGGGGGGGGGGGGGAAGCTGGAAAAACAATATTCTCAGCTAAATATTCCACAGGCATATTGATCTAGTTCAGGAGTCTGTAAATAAAGGTATTGCCACCAGTAGTATCAGTACTATATTGGGTGACCAATAATGAGCCACATATAGATTTGATTGAAAAACATCTCAATGTCACAACGGATGCTTGGTTTGAGGTCAACACATCGAGGAGATTCAGAATGTTGTCGAAAGTTCACTAAGACTCTATCACCTGATCTCTCTATGAATGATTAATGAATAGCCATCTGAATAAGCCAAAACTTTGTTACCTGGAGCACAGCTGACCAAGGATAGGGTTTTGAACAGATAAATGTGGACAGTGAGCACATTTTTCAAGGGTTATCTTTGACAAAACAGCAAGCTAAAATACTTTATCTAAGTATTTTATCTAAATCTGCCCTAACCTGCACTTCTTTGCTACTGGAATTTGTCTTGTAATGTTCCTCAAGAGGCAGTCTCTCACTCCTTTCACTTACAGTCATGGTATAATTAAGCTCTCATGTTTCTTTTGGGCTTATGAATACTTCTTTATATATGCGTAGTTGCATATTAAATACTTATTCTCAAACTTGGAATTATGTCTATTATCTTCTCTTCATGTAGGCTCTGTAGTTCTTCCTTGGCTGATCCAGATGATCTCCTTCTGGATTTCTGTTTTTTTCTGTGAAAAAACCCCAGTGATTTCCTTTGGCACAATGGACTTTCTATTCTTTGTGAAGTGACATTGTGCCTTTTCAACTCAGTCATGGACTTAAAAGATAAGATTGTGGTGTAGGCTCTTCATAATGGTCTGAGTTCAAGGGAGCAAAAGGAGACAAAACCCCCCCAGACAAACAACAACCCCTATTTCCAGAATTTCAAGTAGGTTGAAGCTCAGAGAACAGAGACACCAACTGAACTGTAAGTTTTCTTCTGACTTAAGGTTTGTATAATTTAGTACTTCCAAGGGTAGAAAATCACATTTATTCATTTACAAGGGAAAGATGAATTAGTTTTCAGCTCTACCAGATTTTCCATGTGAATTGGCTTTAAAAATGCACGTGCATTTGATACCAAACAAATCACATGCCAACGTACTCTCTGTTTTTCTCTACTATTATCTAATACTGGATTGGATCAAACCAATACTTATTATTTACCACAAACTTAGCTAAAGTCACAGGAGGAGTCTATGCCTTGTGTAGCGCTGAATAGCGAAGGGATCTTTTCAATGCTGTTGGAACAGTCCTAGCACAGTTCAATTTTCTGTACTTCCCGTCTAAGGTCACACTGGAAAAGACAGACCAGAAATGCTTAGCACAGCCATTGCATCCTGTAGCACAAGCTTGTCACACTAACTGACTCACACTCTACAAACATATCCTCCGTGTACCTTTCCTTGTTTAATGAGAGAGTGATGCTTTTCCCAATGAAAGCCGTGCAACCCGAATGTTATAATTTGGAAGATGGTCCTAATCTCCAGTCATTATCTCTGAGCTCACTTTTCCTATGCAGTCTGAACCACCACTGCTGTACTCCCTCTCAAACACTCTCAGGCAGCTTTTTAGATAAGGCAGTTCAAACAATCATGCTTATGTGGCCTGCCAACACAATTCCAGCTGCACATGAAAGCAGGGACGAATCAACCTGACTAGGGCAAACTCAGCTTTTGCCAGCTGGGAATCTATCCCAGGACACGTAAAATCCGGCTGTACCTTCCAACAAGCAGAAGGACTTTTTTATCACATTGAAAGCTTTTCTGCTGCACCACTAATAAAATCAAAAGAAGTGATGCAGTTTTGAGGGAAGGAGCATCTATGAAAAGCATGATAGATGGGAGAATCAATGGGACACACAAATACATAATTATATGTTTACTTGCTGATTCATTATCCACCATTTTTTTGTGTGTGTGGGGGGGAACCCAAAACAAACCAGTTTAATTTTTAATATTATTCGATTAAAATAATCCATGATAGTGCTCAGAGTTTTCAGATTCCAGATGAACTCCATGTAAGCTCTCCATGCACACACGTACATTCCTAAGAACAATACATATTTATATGATGAAACGACAATCTTTGGATTTGAATGTAGCAAAGAAAAATGGTCTGTCTGTTGATTTTATACCCTCTCCTTACTATCAAACTTCCTGATTAGAACCATTTTGACAACTGATTAACAACCTGAAGAACACAAGGAGGAGGTAGCAAAAAATCTTATTATCATTTTTAGATAACAGTTAGGTAATCTGTATTAAAAATAAATTCTGACACAAGGCACAGAATGCAGAGCAATTTATCAAGTTATTAAAAAGAAAATACTAAATACTCATCGCCTAATGAAAAATTAATCTCACAGTCACTTAGATCAAGTACTATTTTCAGCATACTGACAAAGTCAGCGTTTTTAAAGAGATTAAAAAAAAGTTAAAAGAAATCAAGTATACATGGGTTATTTACTAACTATACATAAAGCTAGGTCACAGAATATGCAGGAAAATGTTAAGTGAAAGCATCAGTGTGAAGGACTTTATTTCTGCTCCATTTTTATCTCATGCTCTTAACTTAATTGGTGTGCTCTGCTTATATTTTGTTAGATGGTTTTTTGTGGTGGGATTTTCTCTACCTGTCATTCCTTTGTTATATAAAATATCTAGCATATTTCACTAGGACAATATTTGAAAGGCAAAATAGCTAAGCAATGACAGCTTGTTCTATTGTGCACCAGGGGGTAGCTGAAGCCTGTAAGCTTTCTTTAAAGTCTTCCTAGTGGGAACATCGTTGAACACCCCCTTGAAGTAAAGAAATAATGATGTCTTGTTCTGTTTCTGTTCCAATATCAACGTCTTTTTGATAATAGACTATATTTTCATTCTTTTTGTCATGTCTTCATCATCATTGATAATGTAACATCTCAGAAAATCAAATAATATTTTTAGTCAGGAGAAAAATAAGTACCATTTGCATAGCTGCACAAGAAGAAAATGTTTCCTGTTTCTTGTGGGGGGAGGGTGGGGGCAGTGAAAGTCTGATCTCATAGAGACAAAAAGACTGCAGAAACATCTCTATAATAGGATTAGCTTGGAACATGGATAAAAGTGGTTTTTTACATTGCATCTTGCCTCAATGAATAGCATTGACACCAATGGCATTTAATAGTGACAACAGAGTAACAGGTCATATAACTTTTGTACAAGCTATTTGAATTAATTTGCAGAGACTTTTCAGAAAAATTTTCGTTTTTTCTGAAGTGATTACAGTAATGACCAGGGCACTCATGCTTGTGCAGGGAAGGGAAGGGCAGTAGAAGTCTTTGAGTGGTTTGTTTTATGAAAATGACCTACTGGTATCCGACATTAACGTTAACAAAGCGAAGTAATGCTTGGCACTGAATTCTGTTCACAAAAACAGTGTTTAAAAATTTTTTTTTAAAAGTTAGTGAAGTCATTTCCATTTCACAAATCCAACAAAAGAGACAAAAACTAAGCAAGTAATTTGACCAAAAAGCCTGAAGAAGTACACAGGACTACTGAAAGGCACTGGCACATTCAAGGACTATTACCTTATTGTTTCTCCATATGGGTTTTGGGAGAGAGAAAAGTAAAAATTATGCCTTCAGGTATTAGATCCCTAGGGCATCTTCACTAACAGTTTTTATTTTGAAAAATATAATAATACGCAATCTTTTGAAACATTTTCTCGCCAGTCATATTTAACATGTACCTGACAGTAAGCACTGAAACCGTCTAGCGGAGTCAGTAAGAACAGTCCAGATGGAAGGAGGAAGGGAATACTAAAACTCAGCCTGAGAACAGACATTGTCCCTGAGTGAAAGCACCTCTTCTTGGGCTTATGCAAGGACTATGCCAAAACTGGCTGTCTGCCTGCTAAAACCAGATCAGCAGCCAGGTAAACTTCTCACTGTTTCATGGGTTCTCTTTAATGGAGCTGTTTTTTCAGAATGAATAGCATTCCCTCTGAAAGTTGTCTGGTCATTGATTAACACTTTCTTTGCCTCAAATGAAAGCACAAAAAGACATGACACAAGCCTTGAAAGAAAATATCGTTAGGTGCTGGCTAGCAATCTGTGAGGACATGCAAAGAACAGTTAATTTGTGAGAGAGAGAGATGGTTTTGCTAATTCCTAAACATGCAGTTATACATCTTTTCCATAACCTGAAGTTATTGGAAGTCACTGAACTGGAAGCCAGGGCCTGAAATAATCAGCCTCTGCCCTCCCAGCAGGAGTTCAGGATGGTGAGTCAAAGACAGGCAAGTGAGAGTGCTTTTTTGCCCTTTTAAGTTTTAGCCCTGCAGCTGAGCTCACTGAGGTCCCACCTCATCTTTTCCCCTTGCAATCACCTTTCAGAAAATTTGTGCATGCACACTTCCCTTGCCAGACAAAGTTAAAAAGCATAGCTCCATCAATCCATACAGAAAACACTTTTTTAAAATTTTAAAACCCTTCCTGACCAATGGGGTTTGAATTCCAAACATACAGTTGGTAGCATTCCCAGTAGCATTGGATTACTTTCAGCATTTGGAAGTGCAGTCCAGCTGGGAGGTCTAAGGGGAGTCTGTGAGTTCTGATACCCAGACTTCAAGCTTTAGAAATTTTGATTGCCATTACCTCAGTAGTCAAGGACCAGTTTATTGTAAGTGACCACTAAATTTGTAGCTTTCAGTCCTCAGTGAGTAAATTATGAATTTCTGCACTTGGCAGGATGTTTTGGAATATTTCCATTTACTTTTGTCTATTATAAAATACCAATTTAACATAATGCCTAAAAAGATAAGTAAGTGCATTGCCTTCTTAAATATACCCAGGTGTTAGCCTCCACATTTAACTTCAATTGGTGCTAAAAACCAAATCGACCTAGAAGGATATATGAGGATTTCTAAAGAAATACATGCTAAATTACTTCAGGGAACTGAATTTGTAGCTCAGCTCAAACAGTAATTTTCTCTATTGGCAGTGGCATAAAGAGGCACCCGCTTCCCTTGTAACATATGCTCTTCTGGATGACCTTTGGCAAGTTTCACTGGATCATATGAGTGCTGCAAAAGGCAGTGACAGCCATAAATAAGCAAACAAATCCCTGAAGGGATTTTATTTTATAATTTTCTTTCTGCAGATTAACAGAGTTTGGGATACTGATACACACATTGAATATTCCTTGAGAACTGTACATCAGTGCCATGATTATTTACACACAGGAATCTATCAGAATTTCAATTACTTTGCTGTGAATGAAAACAGGAAATACACCAAGTATTTCCTGGTCAACCTGTGAGATATTTTTGGTGATCACTTCATTTTGCAGCAAAGCAATTTCACAAGCTTGTCTGCATTAGTGTTTTTATGGCTTCCAGACTATAGCAAAACATCAGCCTGCAGTTTTGCTGAACATTCCTTAAAATTTCTTGATCATCTGTAATGGTTCCAGGCCCAGAAGCAGCTAACGATCTAAACGACAGGTACTGATGGAAACCTCAAGAGCTATTTTGACCTCGCAATGATTTTTACTTTAATAAGTGATAAATATCATTCTAACTAATGCTGTCTTTTCTAGATGATGTTATATTTTTGTTTTAAAAGCCTGCTTGCATGAGTTAAAAATAAAGTGAATCAAAATCATACTCAGAGTTTAATTTTGACTGAATTTAGCAACTTTTGATCTGGAACAGATGAAATTATTCAAAATGACACTTCACAAAATCCCATGTCAGACTCTTACCATTTATAACTTTGTATGAATAGGTACAAATTTGGCTTGTGATTCTGTTACAGAAAGACACCTTCACTGGGTTTACAGATGTTTGCAAATTGTATTATGACAGCTGGTACTGATGTTCATTTGGATTAGAGCTTCACATAGAGAACACAGAAAATTGTAGCTCCTTTGGAAGAATAGCACAGTCTCATCATAGCACAGACACGTTACAGGGCTGAGAAACCCTGAGCAAACCTCATCCCTCTCCATTTACCCCTTGCAAGCAACAGAGCAGGGTTTCTCTGTAGCTTTTGAAAGCATGTAGTGACAGGACAAGAGGGAATGGCTTTAAACTGGAAAGGGTAGATTTATGTTATATATTAGGAAGAAATTCATTACTGTGAGTGCTGAGGCACTAGAACAGGTTATCTGGAGAAATTGTGAATGCTCCATCCCTGGAAGTGTTCGAGGACAGGCTGGACTGGGTTTTGAGCAACCTGGTCCAGTGAAAGATGTCCCTGCCCATGTCAGAGGAGTTGGGATGCAGTGCTCTTTAAGATTCCTTCCAGCCCAGACCATTCTAGGATTATAGTATTATACTAATAACCATCTGCAGTTGGAGATTTGCACATGAGCAGATACAGTATGGGGCCTCAGCAACTGAGCAGGTGTGCTACAGTCATAGCCAACACACTGGTGTTTGTTCCTGTCCTTCCCCAAAATGACTTCTATATGAGAAAATTTTTATCTGCACAGTAGTATAAGGATAGCTCTCACTTTATCACAGTAAGTTACAAAGTAAATAACAAAGCCATTTAACATCTATCATGCCCTCTCTGACTTCTCTCTCTCTCAGAAATAATTTTAATCCCAAATTATGTCAATGAAAGTCAAGTCTTTTTCTGCCAAGGGGACACGTGCTCCCATTGTGGTGGTTTTAACTCAAATGGATGAGTTTTTTAGATACGACTTAGAGAAACACATTACAAAGCTTAATATGATCTAATTGCCTAGGAGAGAAGTAAATATTAGAAGGTCTAATGGTCATCCCTACATTAAAAAAAAATCTGTGATTCCAAGGAGTACTTACTTGTAAAACCTTTCTAAGTGCAATAAACCATTCCAGGTCCCAAATTTCTAAAAGAAGCTAACTGTCAGATTACTATGATTTGTGCTTCCTATTCCCATCATAACCAGGAAACAGAAGAAATCTTAAAGAAAGAGAATGCTTGAGGGGAATATCTGGCAATGTTCTCTGTGTTACACAGCTTTGTTTTTTTGAAACAAAATTCCAAGCAAATCTGTAAAGTGATTTATTTTATGATTTGATTGAAGCATAAAGGCTTCAAATGCATTTTAACTGGGATGCAAGTGAAATAATGGATCCTTTTCTCGCCTGATCTCTGTAGCCAACATTATATTCTGGTCTTCAGGGTGTATATGTATTACATAAAATCATGAGTCACCTACTACATCACCTGCACTGGGCAAAGACCTTCTTGTGAAGTGCCCTCAAAGAAGGTTTCAGATCAGATGCTAGTGACCAAGAAAAGCAGATTCTTTTTTAATAACTCAAGAAAATTAACACATAAGGGAACCAGGACCCCCGTGACATCTCTTTGCTAATTAACCCCAAATCTTCCCCAACACCACGGACTGGTGAAGGAATATCAAAGATCAGAGCAATGGAGATTTGTGCCTGTTTTGCAAGGGACAAAGACCAACCCTTGGCTTGCACAAGAAAATTCATAGGTAGAATATCCCAAATACCTTATTTCTCCTTATAAAAGTCTCTCATTTGGAAGTCTAATTCTCCTGTGATTTGTGAAAGTATAAGAACTTTGAGCCAGTGTCCATGTATCCCACTTATTCAATAGTGTTAAGCACAGAATCAGCACTCACTAATTTAGGCTTTTTCTACGCATATGGTAGATCAAAGGACTTTATTGTATTTTTTGTTGCTTTTTTTTAAAATTTCAACTGCTGAGCAATCTTTGTTGATTAGTGTACATGGAAAAATACTTCCCAGTAATTTCTTGAACTACCTAATTCTATTTTATTTCAACATTGTATGAGAGAGTACAATAGGAACAATAATGCTGTATTTATAAAACAGGATAAAATCTTTAGGATACATTACGCTTGAAAAAACTAAATAAACCACACATTAGACTATTTACATGTGCACCCTACTTTGTTTTCTGAACACGTTATGGACATTTTAGCATGCTTTAACTTGAGAGACATAGGACTAAGTTTGAATTTAAAGTGAGTTGCAGTCTCCAGATGCTTCTGAAATATCCTTTATACATAGAATCCTTGTGAAAGACTCTTTATATACCCAATATCATATGAATGTGTGTATGTACTGCCACAGAAGAGAAAAAGTGAATCTAATACTAGCAAAAATCGATGAAAGGGGTTTTTTTTTTCACATCTAACTTGCTGTTTGTAAATCAATGTTAGGAAATGTGTGAGGAAAAAGTAAAAAGCAACCATAGGTTTAGAGAGACTTTTCTGACGGGGTTTGTAAGTAGACTTTAGTTCTTGATAAATTTACAATGTGATATATTTAAAATTTCAAACTTATTTTGTTACACATAGCCATGGAGTTAAGGGATATTATTTTTGAGACATGAAAGAGTAACGGCTTGTGAAAATGCAGATTTGATAAGAACAATAGCTTCCTTTTTGAAGTAGTTTCATTGGTTTTAACCTGAGTTTTTCTTTGCTATAACTATACATCAATATTCCTCCTAAATAAAGGGCCTATGTCTGTAATACTTTGTGGTTTCCTCAGTTCCAGCTGTCTTTGAAAACATTGGGGCACTTTTCACTTGCTAAAAGACACACATACAGAAATAACCTAAGGAAGGAAATCAGAGTTAACACAGATTTCATGTAGGGCAGCCAAAAAATACAGGAAGATCAAACATGTACAGGAAAATTATGAGTGGGAGGAACGGAGGGAGACAGAGCATGAAATACTTCAGTTTTCATATGCTGCTACAAAAGGTAAACAAGCAAGCAAATGTGCTCTTGTATCTGTAGAGAGATGTGTTACAGCTGGAGCACTCATCATCAGAATGTTTGTATGCTGAATGGTTTTGCCTCTGTGCATGTGAAGTGTCATTATGCAGTGGAGGTATTGAGGATGTGGGATATTAATTCAGGCACCCAGAGAGAAAAAAAGACATTAGAAATTCTATTAACTGACTAATGACTTTAATTTTGATTTTGAAGAGAAATAATGGCGACTGACAAACACTGTGAAGAAAAGCTGTACTGAGCCCTGATCCTGCCCAGGAAAAACACCCAACATATTTCTGAAACAAAGATAATTTGGGACTCCTGACCCCCCTTTCTCCCTAAGGAATGTCACTGAGAGCAGAACCAAATTGTGTCTTGCTCACTTGCTGCCCCACTGCAATTACAATTTCTGCTTTTGTAGCTCCCGATGGTCCTAGAGGATTATGACATATTGCTACAAAGTAAGAGCTATCTGTTCAAGTACTCAAAGACTGGCAAGGGTCCCTGTAATCTTGATAAGATAGTTTGACCAGGTCAGATACATCTGTATCCATCTAACTTGTATTTGTTTTTCAAGAAGATGCCTAAGGAAGAGGGCAAGAAGAGGTGGAAAATACCAGAGTATTTCACACTGTCATCACTCCTGTACTGTAAAGATTAAGGTAGTCAGGGCAAGTCACTGGCTCTGCTTGGAGCTGAATTCAGTACATCTGTTATGTAAGACTTGAGCTGCCTGAGGATCTGAGGAGATCAGGCTGCCCTCCACACGAAAACAAATCTCGGGCACCACCCTTGTCACAGTGAAACTAGCAGCACAGACCACATGCTGATCTGCCACAGAAATTTCCTCTCCAAAACTGACCTACTAATTTACTTTAAAATGCTCACAAGGACCGGCAATCTTTCACAGAGTTGTTTGAAATGTCCTCTTGAGCTAAGAAATAAGAAGACATTACACTGACTTAGATACTCTATCCACCTGTCTTAAAAGAAACACTGCAAATGCCATGTGTAATACCTATGCTGATCTAATACATGCAGATTTTAGAGGAGTGGGATTTCAGCTCTGTTTGTGTCCCCAGAATTTCCTGGTGAATAACTACAATAGCTAGATGCTGTATGCAGTCACCCTGAGCAGCTCTAGGCCCTTTCTGCCAGCTCTGTTACACCCCGGGCTGAGATGCTGAATTCATCTCACTACCAAAGAGTGCTGACCCTGGGCAGCCATCCCTAACCAGTATTTAAATAATCAGACTGGCAAGCAACATTTCTGAGATCTCTACTTACCAGCCAGCCTACAACCACTTTCCAGCAGTGATGCTTCCACCAACTACACCACATATTTGGGACAGTCCAAAGACCTGAAGGTGGGAATCAGCTGGATGATTTGGCAACATACATACCTCACAGGCATTCATTTTAAAGGGATGGGGGGGCAATATGCCTTTTTCATTTTTTTAGGTTAATCTTGAGAAGATGAAACCCTGCCAAAACCTATCCCCTTCCACACACCAACCCTATCCCCTAGCTGAACAAGGCACCAAGCAGAGACACAAGTCAGCTGAGGAGTTTAAACATCCTGCTTTGGTCTTCCCCCAAACCTGTGCATGATTTACTGCTCCAGATGGATCCTTATAACTCTGTGAGGCCTGATAAGATTAATCCAAGGGTAAAGAGCTGGCTGATGTCATCACAAGAGCTCTCCCAGCAAATTTTAAAAGTTTTGGGGAATCTAGAGGGGTCCTAGTCAACTGGAAGTTGGCAAATGTTGTGATAATTTTCAAGAAGGATGACCTTGGTATAAGCTATGTCTTTAAATCACAGGAGCTCAGGAAAGTGGTGTAACTCAGGGCATGTATTCCACTAATCAGATATCTGTCTGACTTTACTGGCATCTAACTTTAGCTAATGATCATTACAAAATAAGTTTTACAATTTTAATGTTTTTACATCTTTTGAATGTGTACAAAGTCCATATAATACATGAATTTTTGCATATACTTGAAGAATTAAGATTTTGATCAAGTGAACACCATGGGAACTGAGGCACTTACCATTGTTTTGGAAATACATCTTTTTTGTTTGGACTGCATGGAGTTCATGCACTAAACTCTGGGATGCACCAACACCGGGATTTCAAACGTCAGATACAGCTCTTAGCAGCTCATTAGCTGTGGGATGGCATTAGAAATTAGGTGGGGGACCACCGGCACAAAATAGAATTTAACAGTTTACTATCACCTTGATGATGGCTTTAAGGATGTCAGTGGCATTTGAAAAATGGCAGTGGCAAACAGGAACATTTTGCAATTTCTAACTGTAGCTATGATGCTTTGCTGGATTGTGATGCAGTTTAACATAGCAGAAAATGGGCATAACTGAAAAGTCCATAAAAAAATTAAAGCTCATTTCTTTCAGGACATAGCTGACACTTCCTGATCATCAGAATGGATTAGAGTAGTCTCTGGTTTGTTGTCATGGAGCTAGCCAGAGGGGAAGAGCTATGGTGCACAGCCCTTGCCTGCAGTCCCACAAATGTGAAACACACCTCATATGTGCAAGGCAAATTCTGTTTTCACCAGGAGTATTAAGTGTTTAGGGGATGGATAGATACTTTCAGACATTATATTATTACTTTTTTTTGCCACGGATTAGAGAGCTGCAAACGTGAGAGCAACCAGAAAACTGTCTCCAGGTGTTCAAATGGGAGTTAGGAATAGCTGTGTTTACCAGGGCCAAGGAAAGGACTGTGTTTGGGGACACTCAGTGCCTGATATACCAAGGCTGCAGATACTCCTGCTACAAGAATACCACAGCACAGTATGTGCCATGCTTAGAAGCAAGTGGCTTAAGAGATTTTGCTGAATGTAACAAGGGGAAATCAACCAGCAGCCTGGATGACACTTGCATCCCTGAGATCTAGTGCTTAGCTATCTGACTGAACAACAGAAACACGAAAATGGTGGTCTCCCTGGCAACAAACCTAAATGTGAGTTTGCCTGAAAACCTATCTCTAGGTTGAGGGCTGAGGCATGTCATTACCAATGCTGAACATTTTATTTTAATGTATTTGACATTCAATGCTTTCTTTTTATTAAGCAGCAGCCTCGTAAGTGATGGCAGATGATCAAGGTTCAGAATTCTGCAATAAGCTGAAGTAATAAGAGATCTACTGCAAATTCTAATGACAGAATTGAAGTTTTAGTAAGTATTCAAGGCCAGGTGGCATGGGGGTCTGGTCTACAGGAACGTGTCCTTGCCTACCATGGCAGGGGAATTGTGATGAGACGATCTTTAAGGTCCAGACCATTCTATGATTCTACAATTCTTTGAACTTCTTCCTTCACTGATAAGAAATAAATAGAGACACAATCATACATCATTAAAGTCACTGGAAAGCTCAAACCTTTACTCAAACACACAGTTAGCATTACATTTTGTTTTATTTCTTGAAGATCTTTGTTTGTGCTTCTAGGATTTCTGTTTCTTTTCTTGTCCAAAGGACATGATAGTCCTTCAGCTTCCTGTCTGAAGCTGAGTTTCCTCTGACTTTTGTGAATGCTACCATGGCGTAAAGATAACTAAGAGCAATTGAAGCAGCTGGTGTACTGTTAACTTACAATCTGTACTTTGCCGCCTATCCTAGCTTAATCTCTCCTATGACCTTTTTTTAACTAGCAAGTGTCGAGCAGCTACAGTTTAAAAAATAGCAGTGAAGTGATTTTTACTACCTCTCAGGATTCTGGCTCTTAGAAGTCATCATGGAGGATTCCTATTTTAACACATTGCAGGTGCTGCTGCAATATCTCCTTCTTCCAGACACCCATATGTGCTCAAACTATCTGACAAGGTGCTGAGAGACATTCAACTAGTTTAACCACCGCAACATTCAGGTGAATTAAGATGCTAATTTCCACCACTTCTTGTTGTTGCTCTCCACAGTCTAACAATCTTCTAGTTTGGTCTGGAAAAAACACTGCAGGCAGAAAGCTTTGACAAGTATTTAGTAAGAGGTTGTCTTTGTTCTGCACATGACCAGAGATGACTGCACTGTACAAGCAGTGTGAGGCACACAGCAAAAAAAAGGCACTCACATTTTGAAGACATCAAAAATACTCCCAGTGACAGTCCTCAGAATGAGGTGAGCTGTACAGCAGCATCCTTCCATTGGTGCTAAGTGTAGTGAGTTTGCATAAACTAAGGTACAGAAACTAAGCATGGTGAAAGTAACCAAACATAATCAAGTGTTTGCAGGCATTTGGGGTGACCCATTCACAGAACGACAGAATACAAGTACTCTATTAGACAGGCAGATTGTAAGATATTATGTATTAATAGAAGGGCATTCAAATATACTTGGTTCCCACATAACCTGCATACAACATAAATATATGATAGATGAAAACTATTCAATAATTGCAAGTAATTACCACAATTACCTTCCCTGCAGACTGTGATTGCCTGCTTGAGGAAATACTTGCAAATTGGTTTGGCCTATTTTAAAAAAAAAATTTTTGACTTTTCCTTCTTTTTCTTCATTTTTTGTTTTCCATAGTAAAATGTCTTTCTACTTATCTCTTTCCCTTTGAGTTTATTTGACAAGTTTGTCAATACAAGTGCACACAGCTGTAGCTGAAGAGCATCTGAGAGGCATGTCTGTGCCAATGCATGAAAAAGGGAATTAAACACATTCTGAAAAGGCAAACTCATTGAAGCTGCCAAAGCTTTGACTATACAAGCTTTGATTTTCAGCTCATAGTAGCAGACTAAACTGACAAGATCAGAGCACTTCTCAAGTTTGCTTTTAGTGGGGGAGAGCAGGGAGGAGAAGAGATCAGCAATGTGGATTGGAGCTAAATGGCAAGTTTTTAAGAATAAAATGCACATCTACCACCAAACTATCTAAATAATGGGTTGTAAGTGCCTTTCAAATCATCTAGAATAGCAAAAGGTCTTCTAAAGGTTACATCATACTTACAGCTGAAAATTTCTATTGTCACCTTCAATGCAAATTTCTTTCTACTGTTATGTGTAGTTCAGCGTGAGCCACTCTGTCTTCTGTATGTACCCAGGATAAATTAAGAGGCACTGAACTGCAGAGATCTTAGATTTCCAAAGCATGTTTCCTCAGCTGTAAAACTGAACTACAGTACTTACCTGCCTACAAAAAGACTGCTCTTCTGTGGAGTCTTCTAGACAAAATGTGATGACTGCATGGCACTGCATGCAAAACTGAACTGCTACATCTTGCCACGAAAAGTTCTTAGCTGGCACAGAGCATGAATTGGATGTTATAACCTTCTATCAACTTGAGTAGTCGTTTTTCATGTGAGACCATTCCCTCTTCAGTCAAACTCAGGAATCTGTCTATTTATTTAAGCTGCTTTCATGAGGATTGCATGCTGCAGCTGGAAAAGTCTTTACTAAAGGTTTTCACTGTTTCAGAATGTTTCTTCTGCTTAAATTTGGTGTTGCAATTAGAAGAGAGAATCTTTCTTAAAAACCAAATAATTAGAAGAGATAATCTTTCTTAAAAACCAAATAATTTTAAACACACTCACTGAACTATGCTCCTCACTAGAAACTCATGCCTTTCTGATCTGTAATTTCCTTTCCCAGCAGCGTCAGTGGAATTATATGCTTATTAGCTCATCGCATGAGCATGCTTATCTGAAAGCAACTTAAAAATGTTCTAGCAGCTCAGCAAATTTTAAAATGGACCTTTTTATGTTTTACATATGGAATACAGCCCTTTTTCAAGGACTTAGTAAATACACAAGTACAAGAAGCCCCAAAAATGTGGTCATCACTCATCTCCCAGATCAAAAACTACAGAAATTGTCCATTTATTGTTGCTTTTCATATTCCATTGGCAGTAACAATAGATCATAATGAGTATGACTACAAAAGAAAGTGGTGGTTAGAGAAACATTGCTCATTTATTTATTAAAAGTATAACCTAACACATAATTGAGAGAATGTCTATACTATCTCCTTCTCCCCATAAGAAAATGTCAGGTTAAACCTAAGTTTTTATTATTCCCCAAATACAAATTTGATCACCATTGCAATCCTAATCCAAACCCTTCCTTGTCAAATCTCCTGGAATAAAGGTCCAGTAAGTAGAATTGTCCAAAGTGCATTCAAGAATTTAAAGTGGATGAAGTAATGCCTACAGTGTGGTATAGAACTCTGCTATCAGTGCTATGGTCCATAAGTCTCTGCTTTTGCTACTGTGCATAAAGGAAGTCAAGTATCCAAGAATGCAAATACTTGGGGCTGATCTCCCCCTGAATCTTTCCTGGACACCCTCCCTAAAAATTTCCACCCTCGACCAAACAATCCTCTATCATCTGAACAAGCACAGCTAAGGAAGCCTCTAAAAAGTCCATGACAAATATAAATAGGCAGATAGGTAAGTAGCTATAAAATAGAGACTTCAAAGCAATTGCTCAAATATTAATGACTTTGTTTTACAGCTTCAGTTGGTGAAAGAAATCCCCACCTCTTTTGTCTTACAACAGTATTTGTAGGTACTACTTTCCTGTATGACTAATACCTATAGTGGAAAGTAGTTTGTAGACTGTAACTAGTACAGATCAGCTTAATTTTTTTACCTTAACCATATTGCTTAATTTGATAATATAATTTTGATTTATTTTAACGGTGCTTTTTTCTTGTTTTTTTATTTTTCTTTTTTTTTTTTCTTTTCTCTTTGTGGAGCTTCAGAGTTTTTTGAAATTAGTAAACTTTTTTTTTTGAGAATAAGATGTCCCAGTCATTTGTTGTCCTAAAATTATATATTTGAAAAGAATTTATACAAAAATAAAGTACTAAATGATCGTACTGATCATATGTCATTGTACAATAGGCTTAAATGCTCATGGTTTCTGGGTTTGAAATTTTGTTAATACTGATTCAGATTCCTGGCTGAAATAAGGAAGTAGATTGTAGTTACAGAAATCCCCAATGTAATGTAAAGTATCTGGAAATGTTTCCTGGTATTGTCAGGATTCAGTTCCTTTGTCTATTTCTGTAGTTGCTAGTCAGACATGTTCTTACCTATCTATTCTTATTGCCTATATAATAATTCCAATCCTGCCTCACATTTCTATAAAATCTCATTCTCTTCTCTCTACTGTGGGATTATCAAAAGAGCCTTAGCATTGGACTCACATAATTTCAATCAGTTCAACTGATTAAGGAAGTGCAGTCCAAACAGGTTTAATAGTTTTTGAAATCCCCTGTAAATCTTTAAATATGAGTTCTGATAAAGACTTAGAGATTACCAGACTCCTCAGAACCTGAAACACTCACCATTCCTTTTGTAATCTACAAGGATCTGGCTTAAAGATATGTTTGTAAATTTCCAGATAAATGAAATGTAATTTACATGAAAATATATAAACAAGGGAAAGCAGGAAAGAGGTTGAGGTTGGTTTCTCAGGAGATTTTAGTTCCATGTGCATAATTGTAAAACATGTTAGTAACACTGTCTCTCACTAAAATTTTTCCAAAATAATTCTTTCAAGTGCTATGTATTTTTTTTCAGTACTGAGCTGTGATATATTTTGCTTGAACACAAGTTAGTCTGAAAGATAATAAACCTTTTCAAAATGCCAAAGTGGTTTCTTAAGTATGAAATCCCATAATGAACTAATATAAGAAAAAGAGGACATATTTTATGCTATTCATCAGGCAGAAATTTTGTGAGGAATGTCTGATACCTTGCTAGATGTTCTGCTGATTATTAGTAAGGGCAATTATCAAAGCAGATCACAGCAGAGCAGATGTGCAGTCAATAAAAATCGCTGTTCATTGGTGATTTGCTATTTAGACTAAATTCATGAGCGCTTCATGAGAATATTAAAAGAGCCAAAGATACTGGGCTCTAGACTAGGAGCTCAAAAGCAAAAATAAAGGCAACAAGATACTTTAAGTGCATCTCAAGGTTCAAAACACATGACCACAGCCATAGCTGAAGAAGTAATATATAGAAAGGGTTTCAGCTTTTCAAAGAACATGCTGCCATGCTGCCATTTTGACTGTGTACACCAACACCAACCTACCAGGAAGGGATAACCAATAGACATGAGATTATCTTCTAAAAACAAGTTAAATGAAGCAAGAAAGTAAGAAAGGACCCCAGGGAGTTTAGACTTGGTAGTATGACGCATGTATGATGCATGCAAGAAAGTTATTGGCGTTGTTATCCTAAAAAATGGTCAAAATTGTACTTTTCTATGCTGCAGTACTAGTGAAAGCCTGGCATCTGTACTCTTGAATAGCAGAAAATGGAGGGAGGTGGTCTGTAGCTGCAGAAGTGAAGAGTTTTTTTGCCTGATCTCTTTTTGCTTTTGCACACAAGAAGACAAGGTTAGCCAGAATGAACATTTATCTTCAATGCTAAGCAACACCAAAATAAGGCTCCCACATCCAAAAATAAGGTTGGTAAAAGCATCAGAATTACAAGCTCAATTAACACTTGAGTTCAAACAAATTTTTATAGCATTTGATAAACCCTTAAGGAAAGAGGAGAAAGTGAATTTTCACAAAAACAAGCAGACGAGTACATAAGCAAAAAGCCTGTGAATCATCAAGGGATATCAGAGACACTGCTAAAGATGAGCCTTATTAAAAGTCACTGGAACTCAGTATGTGACAAACAGCACATGCCCAAACTCTGCAACCAGTTAAAAGTGGGCAGTCTCAACCAAGAGGAGATCTTCTTGAAAGATATCGGCATGGCAATTCCTCAGCTTGACGTAAATTAAATATTTTTTAATGAACATGAAAATCATCTGTGATCCAAAAAAGTTAATAACTAAATAATTTTTTCTGAGGTTCAAACGAATAGAGGCACTGAAAAATGCATCCAGCCAAAAATAAACCCTGGCAAGTAAAAGAGATGATATTCCCAACACTATTAAAAATAGCTCTTGGAAGAGGAAGAGGTTTATTGCTGCCAGAAGAAAAAAAATCTTACCAAACACAAGTAAATAGGAGATTATGCTTATCAAGTGTTGCGTTTCTAGATGAAGTATCCATTATGAAATTACCTTGGAGTCACATTTCACAAAAAAATACAGGTGAAATCCTACTTCCCATTATACCCCTGTAAAATGTCTTAGTGATAAATAGAAGGAAAATAATGAAATATGTCCTACCAAAATGATGCACACAGGCTTTGATGCTTATTCAGTTATGCTAAAAAGCAGAATAGCACTGCTGAAATACATCCACTGAGGTTATTACCACTGACTGAATCATCACCACTGACCTTTTAAGACCTGCATTAGAAATTAACATCAGGGTATCTACTGACCTGCTGGTGTGTATTGACAAAGAAGGCAAAACAATATACTCAAAATATGAAGTTCCAAGAAACACCAATATTTTTTGAAAAGCAGGTTGTATCCATCTCTGGTGGGAAACAGCAGAGGCAGGCATTGTCAGACATAAATGGGCACCTACAGCACCAAAGTGATGTCTGCAGGTCCCAGCAGACACAGAATTTAGCTGTCGAGATATTTGTTCAAGAAATCTTCATAGACACAATTATTACATTAGGCTGTAACAAAGAAGTATCAGAACATAGCTAAGAGCAACAGATTAAACAAAGCTAAACGATGTGCTGAGATCCACAGAACACTTCATATAAAAGCACATCAGGCTTGCTCACTGGCTATTTATCAAATTTATTATACAGCATTGATGTTTATTAGCTGTTTGTTACATTTGGCTGAGAGGAAGGAGACAAAGAATGGTAATTTTTAAGAGCATGAAGCCTAAGCCATATTGATTAACAAAAACTCTTGATCAGCAAGACAGATAATGATCCAAGTGTGTTGTGAACTCTCAAGTTTAGAGTGGCTTTTCACGCTGAGACAACCTGTATGCTGCAAAGTTATGACTTTCCCAAACTTCCTCTTTTCTTCCAGAAGAGTGCACAAATATCAGTGGGTTTGGTACCACTATAGGGAAATCAGAAGGTCTCCCTCTTCTCAACTTCACTGCTTTCAAAGTTTAATACACAGTTGAAGGGATGGGGGAGAAGATAATGAAGTGGAAAAAGGTGTACCCTCACTGTCACGAGTGCAATGCCAGTGCATGTTCATCTGCAAAAGGCACATACTGAGAGATTCCTTGGCTGCAGCCAGAACATACTGTACAAAATAAATACAGGTTTCATGCCATATATGCCTTATTTGTATTTTGACACTGGGCTGCAGACAGAGTCCTCTAAAAGCAGGAATAGTTTACTTTTAGCCCACAACATAATGGCGAGTTTCAGGGCTTTTCTTTAACAGAGCAACACAAGACTTGTCAGATTCGGTGAAGCATCTGACTGGTTGTTCTCATAACTCTGCTCTATCTTCATGTTCTTGGAGTAAGATTATTCTCTGCTTTTGCATGTTTCCCTGTCAGAGCCCTTCATTACTCTGACAGAAACTTGCCTGCACCAGAGTAAGTGGAGACAACTGCAATCAAACTTAATTGTCATAACAGATTTATCTCAATGTTATTTTTACTGCACTTCACAAATTCCACTATAGACAAAGGAACAAGGACAACAAGGGCAGGACCTAGGATACCACAGCATCCAGAGTTTTCTGCAGGTGAACCTAATCACTAACAAATTTCCTGTTGCTATTAAAAAAAAAACCCAACCAACCAACCAACCAACCAACCAACCAACCAACCAACCAACCAAAAAAAACCTGCCCAAAAAACCCCAAAAAACAACAACAACAACAAAACCCCAACAAGATTGTGACCTATGAGCTTTCCATGCCTCTTTGGTAGCATTTCATCCACCATGATATGCTGCTGTATTTCTGCTTTCATTATGAGAAGATTAATGAAGCCATACGGTATCTGAAGGGCTCTCAACAAAGTAGTTACAATGCACATTTACTGTTCTACCATTCTGTCTTGTATTTTACACAGTATTGTGGTTCTATGTCTTGTTTGAAACACTGTGGTACAAAGACATGGTAAGGGCAGAGGGGACTGATTTAAGCTGATTAATTAACTGATCTAATATAGACTGGATATTAGGAAAAATTTCTTCAACAAAAGAATTACTAAACACCAGAACAGCCAGGCCAACAGGGATGTGGATGAGTCGCCATCCCTGGAGGTAATTTAAAGACCTGTAGATACGGCACTTAGGGACATGGTTTAGTGATGGACTTGGAACCATTGGGTGCCTTACTCCATGCTGGTAAGCTCTTGACCTTTCAGAGCACAACCACATTGATTTAGTCTTCTACTGAGCTGTTTTTCCTAGACAAACTTCCTTTCAAATCATTCCCACAGAGTGATCCGGTACAGGATCATGCATTTTTTATTTAGAACTGTAAACTAATTGTGAGATATGGCAAGGAAGAAAAAATTCTGTTGTAGAATAATAACCTGAAGTATCATATTGACAAAAAATCCCTCATGCTCATGCACCATTTCTTTTAGTACTTCAGGGACTAAATCTGATGTTGTCCTCTTGCTTTGCTTTTAGGCTCACTGACTCAAGTGCATAATTGGGGAAGAACTCACTCTACATTTGTCAGAGAATGCGTTTTAGCTGCATAAGACTGCTGAAGGTTTTTCTTTCTTTCTTCAGAGCAAACTCTACTCAGTGCTATGTAATGGGCTTCCTGTATTGTGATGGTTGGCATAAGGAACATATTCTTTCTGAAAAAGAAGAATGTTATTTTCTTAAAAGCATGTTGAATAATTCACATACAGGTATGCTGTAACTGTAAAGCCAAATTTTTTTTTTCCAATCCATTCATGATCTATTTCATGTGAAACACGAAAACTCAAATCTTTTCAAAGGGATTATTTGCTAAAATTTATAGTGCATGGTTACATGCAGATTTATCATGCAAAATGACACTTAAAAACTGTCAGGAGACTGAGTAGGACTGCAAACATCGTTAGCTGTGGAAACAGGCAACTTTATTGCAACAACTAAGTCAACATCAGCATTTACATGCATGCAGAGAGGGACATGGGCAGAACAGAGAAGGTTTTGGCACTGAGGCTGCCTTTGGATCAGCAGGCGTTGCCCCAGAAGGAAAGGGCTGTGGTCCACTGCAGCCTGCACCAGAGCTGATCCATCCTGCTGCTCAAGAGATTTTTCCCCTCAGGAACTGCAAGAGTTCCTGCAGCAGATTAAAGAATGCCAGCAGCTTCTCACCTGGAAATGGACAGAGTTGGGTTGGTCTTGGACATGGCATCTGCATGGGGGCTGAGGCGCACGCTGGCGTTGGCTTTGTAGTAGGTGCTGGTGCTGGGCTCAGGCCCATCTGGACCAGGATCCAGTTGCAGAAGTACTGAGAGGAGGTGGAGAGTCCAGGCAGTTTGGCTCTGGCACCACCTTTTCTCCAGCTGGTCATGCCAACTTGCCAGAAGAAGTCAGCATGGTTATCTTTGCCGGCAAGGGTCTCTCCACTGTCACCCTGCAGCGGAGCAGAGAGGATTAATGTGGTATTAGGTAGCTGCCAGCAAGTAGAACTCCAACTTAATTACAGATATTTTTAATAGTAAATAACTTATCTAATAGCTATTTTTTATTGCTACTGTTTATTTACTATCTCATAAGGACTTGATGTCCTACAATATCACTCTGTTGGGGAAACATGGGTACAAAAATACAATAACAAACACTTATTCTGTACCTATTGAGAAAATTGCACTGTAGTGATGCTCCTCTATCAGAGCCGTTCATATGAGCAATGAACATAATCATAAAACAGAAAAAGATGATTTAGTCATAGAAATAGAAAGTATTTCTGTACTCTTCTTGAAAGAAAGGCAGACTAGGATTTGCATAGTTCGTAAGGAAACATTTTTCCCTTCCTAGAAAGCAGTGTTGGATGTGCATTGTAAAGTCAAATGAGAATGTTTTATTGAAAATACATAACTTTCATGTTTTAATCTTATCCTCTTTGGGGCTTTGGTGCATAAAATTACTATGTGTCAGAATATATAATCTAAACAATTAAATTGTGGGGAAAACCAAAATGTTTATATATGTCCATATCTCAGATAAGTGAGCTGTCTTTAGTGAGTCAGCACCTATGCAGACACAGAGATTTGTGGAACAGAAATACTTGTAAATGGTGCAAAAGAAAGTATAACCATGTGAAGAAAGCAGAAGTGTAAACTGTTTGAAAATGTCTGGCAGAAATTTAAAAGGAATGAGTCTACGAAGCCAGTAAATTCAAATAAATTACCTATAGGGTCCTTTTCAGACACTTCTCTCTACTGACACAATGAAAGCTGTCTCCCTGTCTCAAAAGATAGTCCAGAGATTCCTAAGGCATCTTGTTGGCCTCTGATTTGACATTTAGACCACATGTGCCAGAGCAGCTCACATTAAGGCAGACTACAGTGGGGATTTCATGTGTTCTATGTAGGCTTTCTTTATCTATTGATGGGTCAACTAAACTTTAACTTGAAGAGCATAATCTAGTGTTTGTACAAAGGAGAGCTCAACATAAAATGGCTTTCATGCACGTCACTAGGAATCCTAGATTGGACTGAACAGTCATGCAAGCATTTGTTCATAAATTTCTTTGCTGTAAATACCTTTATTTGAATGTAACGATTTCACGATTGTTTTCCTGAAACCAGGATTGGGATATCACAGTTTTCAATATAAATATATTGGCTCTTCGCCTTTTCTTTTCCTGTGTTTGTGCCCCTGCCAGTGAAGTCTCAGTGTTGTCACTGACTAAAAGTGTATGTTTATTTCTTATGCACCCACAGGGTGCAACTAACAATTTCATATTGCCAACTATTTTTTTTCCCTAACTGAGCTGGCTATGTACGGTGCTCACTAGATCTAAATATACTTTTTGCTGGGAAATCAAAGTACTAAAGATTATTACTAAAGATTCTCTTAATTTTTGAGAGAAGTAAGCAAAATTATTAAAGGGAACCCTTAATGTCTATGTGGATGTAAAGAAATACATCAGTGTTATCATATATTTTAATTGAAAAGATATTTTAAAGAAGTATTATAACAGTAATAATAATCACATTGTTGTCAACTAGGAAAGATTCTAAGAACTACTGCAGTGTAGGGAAGGTATAAAAGGTTTGAGGCACCTAGGGGCTCACCTTTAATTATCTGTTGATTAAAAGGTAGTTTAATCATTGCCACTGGACAGAGGTAATTTCAAATTTGCAGTACTGGCTAAAAATTTAAACTATTTCTATGAATCCCAAGCCACCATTAGAATTGACTGCCTGGTTTTAATGCCAGCAATCCTGGCATGGAAAGTAAGCATTAGGGAGCATTTAAACACCCCTTAAGGGGGCGAGACATAGGCTGCCCCACACAGATCATGTCCACCCTTATGGATCTTAGCAGGGGTCAGATCTGGGGTCTGCAGCATCCATGGTATTGTAAGATGATGGGGAAGAAGGAGTTGGACCTGAGATGGGGGTCTGAGAGGTCCCAGAATCAAGAGATGGGTCTGAAGATTAACACTCCATGGCATAGATTCAACATCCACCCAGAAAAAGCGAGTCTGAGCTTATAATGGTCATGCCCTGGGGTGGGGTTGATGCCCCAAAGTGAGGCTGATCAGCACTGTTAAGGTCTGACACTGGGTGTGGAATGTGAATTGGATTTTCAAGTGCTTCCAGAGTGGATTTTGATTTTAGTGGGAGAACACTTACTACTGCACACTTGCTATACCTATTCCATGGACAAATACCCAGGTGGCTTTGTTGTTCCAGACCTTTTATTTTTATGTGCATTAATCATCTCTCTGGGCACAGAATTTTCAGTGGGACATACAGAAAACAGCTGAGTTTGGTTCTGTGGAGAACTGAGTTGTTTCAAGGGCAGGACAGTGCACTGAGAAGTTTCAAAGTGAGCTACAGGCAACATGGTGCAGATCTGCTAAGGAAAGGGAAAATCTAGATAGAGGAGGTTGGCACAATCTGCATTCTCTTACTGCTGCTTGTTCTGCTCTACTTTCCCTTCAGGAAGAGCTTGAGACCTTTGCAGTTATCCATTAACTACCATAATAGCTAAAAAGTGGCCAGAAACACCAGAAACAAAAAAGATTTGACCATGGAAATGAAATATTGCAATTGACCACTCATGAAAAGAAGTTTACATTTATGCTTTTAAGATGTCACAGTTTTATATGTACTTGTCATAGTTACAAGCTTAGTCCTTTCTCACCACAGTATTATCTAAATTAAAGCTGTCTTCGAATTCTGAAATTTAGATTGTTTTTCCCTAAGAAGAGCCTCAAAACCTTATGCCACATACTCTGCACATTTCCATTGACTTTATCTCACTGCCTTCAGTTATGCACTTTGTCATAGCCCTTGTAAAGAATCTCACAAATGTCAGAGATTGTGATCTCAAAAAAACTCTTTACACAAGGATGTGTGCATATTTATGTGTGGGAGAGAAGAATAAGACTTGAAGACTCTTGAAAGAACCACAAAGTTACATGATCTTGAATTTTCTAACACTTACAAAGAGTGTCTGTTAAACTGCTGGTTTTAAATTGAATCAAAAACATGAATGGAGAACAACCTAAAGGCACAGAAAACAGAAAACCAGGTAAATATAGTCGATTTAATTTGTTTGTTTGTTTAATTGCTACTTATTCCATGCTTAAATATAGAGGGCTGTCTCAAGAAGGACTAATCTTTATCTGCTTTTAGAATTTGATTCATTGTATTAGCACTGCATCTGAATCCAAAATCTTCCTGTAAATTTACACGATGAGCCTTCCATTATGTTTGGTTTTGTTCCTGTTGTGAGGAAGATATGACCACAGAGGTCCAAGGCACAAGAGGCAGGCAGCCATTTGAAAATATATTTCTTATACCACACAGCTTAGGCACAATGTAGTCCTCAAAAAAATCTAGCCAATTCTAGAAAAATATAATCAACAATTTTTATGAATGATCTTGATCTTACACCATTCTAACATTGTTTCCCAGCCAAAATTACCTTTGTCTTTTCCTCTGCTTTGAAATAGTGTTTATCCAATTTGGACTGATTAACATTTTCCGTAGTTTTGGAACTTGTATGCTTTGTTTACATGCTTAACTTTTCACCACATTTAAACAACTCAGCATTGATCATATGTTGCAGGAGCCAGTGAGCGTGTACCCCACTTCTGTTCCCCTGATTGGTCCCTGCCTCTGTCCTGACTCTGGTCCAGAAAGCTCCTCCCTCCCCGTTCTCCCATTGGCCCTGTCCCTTTGTCCCTTCCTCAGTTTCCCTGTTGGTTCCCTTACCCCAGCCCCGCCTATGTACCGCCCCATGCCCTCAGACGATTGGTCCCTGATGTTCTCCCCACCCCTGTATAAAAATCCTAGACACTGCAGTGTTCTTGTGTTTACCTCTGGGCCCTTCACTGGAGAGGATGGAATAAATGTTCTCGGTGGAATTCTAAGCATAGACCCTTCCCGTCTCTTTGCCATCAGTTTGTCGCAGAAGCCAGCCGGAGCGTGAATAACCCCAGCCAGTGGCTAACGACAATATTTACCTTCCTTTGAGTGGTCCAACAACAGTCACACAATTTGTTTGCAAAACCTAAGGGCTGAAATCCAATCAGTCCTGCAATTATAACTGAAAAATTCTCTGGAGAAAATGAAACCTTTTTGGATTTTTTCACTGAATATTCTGACCAAAAGTATGTGCTACATTTATTGAACACAATGTTTTCATTTGCTTTATTGTTGACTGGGACACAGAAGAGAGAAGAAACTGTCATAAAACATGCAAAAGCAGTGTGCTGGGTCTTTTCAACCTCCACGGAGGGGTGATCATGGAGGTGGTGAATCAAGGGTAAAAGACCAGGGAATCAGCTTGGAGATGAACACCCACGGCAGAGCAATTCTTCAGAGTGTGCCTCCACTCCCTGACAGCACACAGAGCTTTTTTGTAAACTGTAATACTGCAGAATCCCTCCTCCACACTACACAGACAAACTGTACAATTCATCCAAGCCAACCAGGACAAATGTTATTTTTTCCATGAATAGAGTCCGTATTCAAAAATCTTTCTGGATGAATTCATCTAGTTTTGGAAACCTTACGCCAGTCTAGCAAACACCACTTTCAAAAAGTCCCTTTATAAGTCTTGGCTAAAATTATGTAATAATGAGTTTAGGTCCAGCAGCTAAAAAGACTAATTTTAACAATGAGGTCAGTAAGAAGGAGAAGATGATGACGTACGGTTTGGTGGCTGAAATCCAGTCCAAATAGTCAGCAAAGTAAAGTAAATACTTCTAGTCTGGCTTTGGTCTACTCTTCCTTTGGTCTGCACCTGCTGAAAGACTCATTGATGTACAGTATATTAAATTATTATGTTCTGTGTGCATTATTAACATGTTAGGCAGTCACAAGCAGTCATAAGGTTGCAACATTTTAATCTGTTTATTAAGAAACAAACCACCTATTCTTGTTACCGGTGATATTTAGGATTTGTGTCTACTGTGCAGGCTGCACACCAACGCCATCTTAAATAATAAAAAGCTAAAAGTGCAGTCTCTAAATATTATGTATGACACAACTATGCAGAAGAAAATCCAAAACTTACCTGTATTTTCCTCTTAACTGCTATTAAAGCTCCCAGATAGAGCTTTAATATCACAGCTGAACTATAGCCTCATTGTACTTCAAGTTCCTAAAGAGAGAAAGAGAGGTGAAGGAAAGAGAACCAATGTCCCCACTAAGTTTCACTGAATTTCATGTATCTTTACTGCTACAGTCACTTCATTCAGTTCATGGTCCTTAAGAAAACTTAAGGAAGCTGCTATTTTGAAGCAGTCTTTCCTGAAAATAGAATAAATAACCCAGACAAATACATAGTTTGGTATTAAAACTTCAGGTCTCATTTTTTAAGTACTTAGGAGATAGTGCATTGCCATTTGAGTAGTTCCTTCAATTCAGAACTTTCTTTTCCTAACCACAATGATGCTGACTGGCAGTTGACATCCTCAGGGCACCATGGAAGAAAACGGACTTAGTTACAAGTAGGGGTGTAATTCCAGAACAGGCAGCCATAGTCAGAGATAATTTGGCATCCTAAAAAAATTTAAAAGAGTTGTTTTCCTTGTAAAGCATCTCTTGGAACGCTCCAATAAAGATGTGGGTACACCTTTGGCTGTACCAAAATATGCTCTATCATGCAATGAAATAAAAATAAGCCAGAAATACTGCTCTTGCAGTAGTGTGTACTGAAAGAGCAAGCATTTTCTTTTCCTGCAAAGTTCTTCTTCCACTAACGTCATACTTTGGGTGCATCTTTCCCACCATACAAGGTGATTGCAAAGTTGCAGAGATAGGGGAGAACTTAGGTATTTCTCCAAGTCTACAGTAAATTCCAGTTTTGCAAAGGCTGAAAGATCACCATCTTTGCTTTCTTCACATGTCCTGATTGATGCCTGCCATGACAGGACTACTGACTTCACACTGCTAGACATTTCTTTTGAAGTGAGAAAGTGTGGAGAGTGGTCAAACACCCCTTTGAAATGTTGGGGGTTAATTTTCATAAGGGGTGAAAAAAAGACAAGCAGTGATTTTTAAAGAAACTAACAACTTTAAGGTTCATTTTGAAATTATTCTCAACATTTAAGGACTGTGGTAGTACTTCCCACTAAATTCAGTGCTGGGAGTCAGTTGCTACGTATGCATTTTTGTGATTAATGTCTCATAACTGATAAAATGGGCCTTGAGGGGCCACTGAAACTTTCAGCAGCTAAGGTGACCCGGCTATTGGAGAAATGTCAAGATATTTGTAATGCAATTCCCCATATCAATAACTGTATTACATATAAGGTTAGGCAGGAAATATTGTCTTAAAGAGCCTGTTATAAAAGAGAAAAGCTCTTCAGTATCTCTCAGTAAATCATTCCCTGTAGGCTACAACTGTAACTTTAATATACAGCGGGGTTGCTGGGCTGTTTCCCTCCACGTTGCAATGGACTAAACACTGCATAATTCCTCTGTGAAAGGTGACCTCTCTCTTGGCTTCCATGCTGTACTCAAGAGTTTGGCCAAGTTATATTTAGGTATTATGAAGCAGGGGCCACAGATGCAGTATCAGCTCACTCCTTAGTTACATAGTTATTAACAAGAAAATACTCATCATGACTTCAATCTCTAGCTACTGACATATTAATCTTGAATACAATTTCATAAGACATTGTCGTGAACTATCAATGTTTTTCGAGACTACTGCATTCCTTAAGAGAGCTGTTCTTTTCCTCACTAAACAGCAGTTTTTTCCTTGTAAGTATTAAACGCAAATGTACCTAAAGACCTCAGTTGTTCCAACATGAATGAAATTGAGCCATTATGTGATTCTCTATCTGACCAGACAAGAAAGAACAAGGAGAGAACACAGTTATTGATAGTTAACATTTAATCTTAAGCTCTTTGGGTTCATGTCTTTCTATTTGCAGTTTGCTGCACTACCTAGCACCCCAGGACTTGGTCCAAACAAAGATTCCTAGGTATGGTGATTTTTAGTATTGACTAGATTCTTTTTCCTAGTATTTATTGCTTCCAATACCTCACTGAATAGGAAGCTTTAGAGGTAGCAATACAAAAAACACCAAAAAAACTTGTGTCCAAGTTTTGTTGGGATTTGTAGTAAATTACCAGGTGAAACTGGTCTTTAAGTTACCTTCTGTGGGTCATTCCTATGTCGTCTGAATAGCTTTTCAGGATCCAGGAAATGGATCCTTGGTCACAAAACTTTCTATGTTGTGAAATAAAGCCAACTATTGGGACTACTGCAATAGAAAGGTGAGAATGAAATTTGTTACTAAAAAGAGTGTTTACTCTTAAAGTCAGACTGATCCTCACAATGAGTTCTGAATCATATAGTATTGATTCTGACAAACAAGACATGACCCTAGCAAAAAAATTCCTGTGATAGAAGAGCAGAACAAGCCCATTCAGACATTTCACTACCCAAGTAAGTCAATCAGAAGATGAATGACTGACAAATTCAGAAGCTACAATGGACTGCAGCTATGCAGCACCAGCAAACTTATCATTTTCCTTCTTTACAAAGTTATATTTACATGTAATTCTTACAAGCAAATACTCTATCAGCATCCAGAGACAAACATCACCACTGAGGTGATACGGCTTTTGGAAGATTATTTTTGATTCACAATGCTATCAATCTCTGAACACAAAGATCTCTAAATGAACAGCCACTGCACTAAATCTCATTAGTTCTCTAGACAAGAATGAAAAACAGACCCTGCTGGACATCCCACAGAGTAAGTCTGATAAATTTCAAGCTATCTGATCTGGCAAGACATCTTACAATAGCTTTTTAGCTTTGAATCCTCCTTCATTTGCACTGTTAGGCTGAACAAAATGACTAGGAAGAATGAGTGGATGAGGCCTCACACAAATGGGGGTCCACAGGCCCTGAAGGACTTCAACTACCCTAATGTGTACTAGAAAGAGAACACAAATAGTACATAATCAATCCAGGTGGTTCATGAAGGACATCAATGTCAAATTCCTGACCCATCTGTAGAGAAACCAGTCATGACGGGTGCAGTTCTGGATCTCATATCCAAAACCAAGGAGGGTTTCTTTGGGAATGTGAAGGCTGAAGGCAGCCTTGGCTGCAGGAACCATGAAATGGTGGAGTTCAGAACCAGGAGACGAGAGAAGGAACAGCAGAAGAAGTAAGATCACAACCCTGAACTGCAGCAGAGCAGAATTTGACCTCTTCAAAAATATCCTTGGAAGAGTGCAACAGGGTGACACCCCGGAGGGAATAGAAGTCCAAGAAATCTGGTCAATAGCTACAACTTTCAAAATGAAGTCATGCTGCATGCTATTAATTTTTTTTTTTTTTTTTTGGCAAAATAGTCTGCCTGGAAAAGTGACTTGCATTTCACTTTTTTGGCTGTGCATTCTTGATTATGTTATAGGATATGCTGTTCAAATTATACTGGGCTACCCAAGACATCTGCATCTTACTTTAAAATAACCTGGTTTAAATAATTACTTCACTACTTCTCTGTAAGCTACACATCCAGCCCAGTTGAACCAGGGACTTGAATTTTGAATAACAAATACCTAGAAGAAGCTTTATGGAGAAGTGTGCAAATGAAGATCCATCTATAGATTTTTTTTTTCAGGAAATAGTTCTAATAATGATATATATTATAAAAGTTATAAACAATCCCTGGGAAAACAGAAATAGAAGCTGAATATCACAGTATAAGTTTTTTTACTGGAAAGATGTGATACTCAGTAAGTGAAGTGTAACTGCAGGAATAATATTAAAATTAGATATATGTTCATCAGCCCTCACTGATACTTCATGGGCAGACATGTTCTCCTAATCAAGAACTGCACTGCTAGTTGAAAACAACTGGCAAAATCTCTTTTCTTCCATTCCTTTTGAACTGTAGGAATTCACTGGTAAATATTTGGGTGAACAATTTGTGGAGCTTACAGTGTAAGTCCTTATAATTAGAATGATTTTGTGATACTGCTGAGACCATCATATCTGTTCTTTGTCAAAGAGATCCCACTAATCTCTGAAATAAATAGATTAAATAAAGTTGTTAGATTCAAGGGTATGTCAGAGAAGTTATTAATCTGTCCTGAAATGCATGACTATATGTTCTATTAATTTATTTCCATGGCCCCATTAATTTTATTGCAGCTAATTGTATGTTGTACCTCTTGGAGGTGGTTCCTTCAGATATCCCCTTATAACCATTATGGACTAACTCTTCCTTGAGAGTTAATTTCCAGAAGTAAGTTGATCCAGAAAAACAGTCCTCTCTGGCTATAATGTGAGTAAAGTAGTCATATGGTGCAGGCTGAAGCCTAAATGATGTAGGAATAGAAGAATTAATAGCTGTTTTTCTTCGTTTTTTCAGAGAAATTATTTTTTTAAATGTTCAATCTTTCTGACTTACTGACACAATAGCCAGCAAGTAATCTAGCAATCTACAATGATCAATTAATTTTTTAACACATCTTCTTGACAACAGACAGAAATCTCCTTTAGCAGGTCACAGATTACTAAGAATGAAGCTTAGATATTGACACCAATCTTACTGTGAAAGCTCTGAAGAACTATGCACCTATTTCATCCACATTTCTATTTCATTCACATGAGATGATTCAGTACTAAAAAAAACTCAGGAAAATTTATTAAATTATTTCCTGGGCATGTACAACTACAAGAACTTATGTATCCTTCAACTCAGGTCATACCTATTACGTTGAATTCAAGACTGTAGAAGTAATTCGCTTTTCTTATCATCAGTTCAGGTGAATTCTTTTGAAACTTTTAAGATAATTCATCCACATTTCAGTATATATGTAAATGAAAGTCATATGAATCAGCAAATCAAATGAGTAAGTTGTGAGTGACAGCAATTCTGGCAAATTTCAATCAGTTCTTGATTTCAGTCAAGAACTGATTGAAATCAAGAAATCTCTCTGCCTCTGTCATCATGTTTGTTACAGTATTTGGTTATTTGGATTTTTTTCTATTACACTTTATAATATAGCATTTAAATATTTTCTGTGGCACAGAGTGTCATCACATTTTCTTTGGGAGATTTTATTCTACCCTTAATTGAATTTAAGTAGCTGTATTTGTGATAAGCAATGGTACTTTTGGAGAGCTGCAGATGTGGTGGCTTGGATCCAGCATCCTTTGAAGTAAATGGAAACACTTCAACTGATTTAATGGGTCTTGGATTTGATCCAAGGTGCACTTTGACTTAATTGGACTATTCGTGGGAGTAAGTGCAGTGTCTGCTTGAGAACTCATATACAATGAACATTTGTGAGATCTAATCCTTAGAAGTGAGCATCTGAGAGGCAAGAAGAGTCATTCTCATGGTACAAATAGTTAAAAACCAGAAGCAATAAGAACCATCAAAGTTTGAAAAAGTGAAAATAACTTTGTATTAATTTAGCAGAACAGCACAATAAGAATGTACTTTCTCACATGTACATACAAGCTAAACTCCCAAGGGATTTAAAAAATAGATGCAGAACTGGGTCGTATAGTGTTGTAGCTAACCATAGTAATTGATCTTATCATCGGGATATATAAAATACCAAAAATGTGCCTTCATATAATCTCATTCATAATGTGTTAGACATTATTAATCTGAAGGTGTCTCTACAAAACTATGACAAAATGCTTTTCCCCATTCCCTATCCACCTTCAAAGGGATTCATTATGCACCATCTCCATTTGGTCTTGAAACAAAAGACTTTTAAAGAGTTGGGCAATCCCTGTACTAATTTCATATATGTATATATAGCCATTTTTTTAGTTTTGAAACACTGGTGTTCTGCCCTCAAATCTTAACTTGGTTTCACAAAAAACCAAACCAAACCAAAAAACCACCAAACCAACCAACCAAAACCCCCCAAAAAGATTGTAAAGTGTTCATAGTGAGTAATATAAACAGAGTCTTCTATCTGCTCTTTCAAAGTACCACATGTATTGATCAATGGTTCTAAAAGCTCTGAAAGTGCCTCATTCTGTCCTGTGACACAAGAAGAAAACTCAGTTTCCAGCTACAGTTGTCAAGAGCTGGTACTCTGAATGTTGACGCTATTGCACTTCCAAATAACTAATCTGCCCAAACCAGTGCCCACTTCATTGCAAATAGGAACCTCGCCTGGCTGAGAGCTGATGTCACACAGCTCTGTTCTGGGGTGTGACCCTCACGTGCAGTCATGCACTGCCCAACTGCTCTGCCATCGCTCTGCCCAGGTAACTCAGTCACTTCTGCTCCACCCTGTGCTGCTGCTAGCTCACTGTGAGAGGGGTGGCTGGCACACCAACCAGATAGATGTAGAAACTGTAGCCCATCATGAACTCCCCAAAGGGCATCGCCTTCAAAAACTCACTGCATAACAAAACCTTGCCGTATTGGGTTTGCATGGCAAGGTTCTGGTAGCAGGAGGGCTACAGTGGTGGCTTCTGTGAGAAGCTGCTAGAAACTTCCCCCATGTCTGACACAGCTAATCCTCGTCAGCTCCAAGACAGACCCAAAACCAGCCAAGGCCAAAGCCAATGGCCACAGTGGTAGCACCTCTGGAATAACATACTCAAGAAGTAAAATGGTTATTGCACAGGAGTATTTAGAGCCAGGAAACAGAGGAGTGAGACCATGTGAGAGCAAAAGCCCTGCAAATACCAAGGGCAGTGAAGAAGGGGCAGGAGGTGCTCCAGGTGCTGGACCAGAGGGTTCCCCTGCAGCCTGTGTTGAAGACCATGGCTAGGCAGCTGTGCCCTTGCAGCCTGTGGTGATGCATAGCGGAACAGAGATCCATGTGCAGCCCACAGAGGACCCCATGCTGGAGAAGGTGCCTGTTTGAAGGAGGTTTTGAACCTGCAGGCAGGTCATGGTGAAGCAGGCTTCTGTGAGGATCTGTGAAACTGTGGAGAGGAGCTTGCACTAGGGCAGGTTTAAGGACTTGTGACCTCACAGGGAACGTATGCTGCAAGTCTGTTCTTGAAGGATTGCATCCCAAGGAAGAGATCCACACTGGAGCACTTAATGAAGCACTGCAATCCATGGGAAGTACATATCTGGGAGAAGTTCATGTAGGCCTGCACCCCTGGGAGGGACCCCATGCTGGAACAGGGAAAGGGTTGAGGAATCCTGCCTCTGAGGAGGAAGGGGCAGCAGAGACAATGTGTGTCAGAGACTGACAGCAGTCCCCATTCCCTATCCTGTCCTTATCTCAACCCTTGAGCCTGTTTTCTCTCACCTGTGCAGTCAAAGAGAGGAGCAGCTTTGGAGGCCACCTGGCTTTGAGACAGGGCCAACCCACTAAATTTGTACAACCCAGAGGTCTCTAGAAAGCCACCATTTAAAAGCCACCCTCCTCTGTGACAAACTCTGAAACTCTGACAACATGGCTGTACCAGGCTGGTACCTGAAAATCTGCTGCATGTGGGACACAGGGTGACCTGTTGGCTCCAGATGTATTCAGCCAACTGTGCCAGCAAGTTACACATGAACACATGAATTCCAACAAAACAGCAGAATTTAGTAGTACAAACTGGGGGGGAAGGGGAAGGGATGTGAGGGGAAGTTTCAGAAAGAGAAATTGCATCTTTTTGAACTGCAAAGAAAGAAATTCATTTCAGAGCAAAATTAACTCCTAACATCAGGTTTAAAGTTTCTATATTTTTCTTGTCTTCCTCTGCCTAACTCCTTCTTCTACATGGTCTGTCTTTCCTTCAGTCCTTTTAATGTTTCCCAGTTTGAAAGGAACTCCCAATTCTCTTTCACTAATTCTACTTTATATGTGAAAGTATTTTTCGCACTGTTTGTCGCTTTCTATTTATTTCCCCTTGTCTATCCTATCATTTTGGACTTTGGAAGAAGTATGGTAAAACAAATCACTAAAGAGGCATCTTAAGTTGTTATTATCAAGTAACTCAGCTCTGTGCAGCGTTGAACCAAAGTGGTTAGGTTAGTTAGATTAAGAGAAGTCTGCATGTGTTACATACATAGCCAGTGATCTCTGCAGAACCCCCTGGCTCCAAATCTGCTATATCAGCTGATAGTGTTTGGTATGTTATGGATGCATTTTCTCCCATATATACAAATTCAGAAGGAAAACTTTTCGGACCAAATCAAAGTTACAATATAATCTAACAAGGCTTCTCCATCCCTTTTCAAGACATGTAGTGTTTTTTACAAGTCATATGATTAAAAATTAACTGGTATCCAGCCCTCCTCTGCCAAAGATGCCAGTAATGTGTTTTCAAAGCAGTTACTATTTATGCATCTTAGCAAACAAAGGAATTAATGCTCATTGTCTCCACAGTTCTCTTATTCTCATGGTTAAATGATTCCCTGCCTTGTTATGGTAATTAGCACACAGGCTCAGTCTTTCTCTTTTCAGTCAGTGGGTTTCTTGAGACAGTGAGTTGAAGAGTTGGTGGTCATGATCTCCCCTTGACAGAGTTACCTTTTACCCTGTTGGAGCTGATTTCGGCACAGTTGCTGAGTTGGCTTTCCTTGTGGTGTGTAAATTCTGCATTCTTTTGTGTCTATTGCGAGTGATCCATTCTTCTTCGCAAGTTTTGTTAATCTCCTCCTAAGTCTGGGATAACACCTGGACAAAAGTACCACTTTTATCTTATCTCTTGTTCCAGGTGCAGAGGCTTATCTTACAGTCCAAGTTCTGGGTATCCATGGAAGCATATTTGGGGGAGGGGGTGGGAGAGGAGGGCTGTGGTGGTCAGTGGTGGTCACAGAGGGCATCTGTCCCGTAAATTGGGGTGATCTTTGACCAGTGATATGTCTGTGTGTGAGCGGCTGCTTCTTTACACAGTTTGCCAAAGTTCTTGTCTGGATGAATTACCCAGGAGGTGCTAACCATATTTTGCCTCCACCAGGCCTGGAGATGGCACCATCTTGTCACTCTCTTCTGTGCTCATCTCATGGCAAAGTCCTGCTGTGGCCCTAACAGTGTTTGAGACAAGCAACTATGCTCTTTACATCCTTACAAGGCCCTGACGCACAAAAAAGTAGGTAAGCTTATATGACAAGGTATAAAAGCAGGACAAAATCACTGAGGTCCTTACAAGATGTCTTTTAATGCTATACAGTTATATGCATAAAAGGCTGAGTGTGTTATCTCTATAGTCCTTTCTGTGGCTGGATAATAGAATATTCTGTCATGTGGCTGTGTAACAGCAACCAGCCATTTAAGTTTTCTACCCATAATTCACATGTTGACCTTGCACAAATTAAGAATGCTGGCATTAAAAAAAAATCCCTTGGACAAGATTATTTAATGCCTCTGGAAACCTTGCTTCCACTCTTATTCTTCATGCTATAGAAAGAAATACATGAAATTGATGAAATTTTAACTTCGGGAATGTGTAAAACCTACTATCTCTTCCCCCCTTTAGAAGTATCACATGAGAAGTGAATACTATAGCTATAGCCATAAAGCATACAGACAAAAAGTCTGATGAGACCACCAGGCTTGGGCTCTTGGATATATCAAGCCAATAAATCTACCCAGACAGAGTACTTCAGTTATGCTACAGCGCTGTGCTGTAGCACAGCAAGTGATACATGCATATATGTATGTATGTATCTCAAGTGATCTGGTGACTTAAAAATGCAAGCTGGAAGGAAATAACAGGAGATATCATGTGTCACCAAGGCACAGCTGTGAAGAAACCTATTGGCAATGTCTGCCCCCACAAGACCAGCAGCTGAGCTTCACTCAGAACAGTACAGGGAACAAAACTCCTTAAGATCTCTGTCACTCTACATGGAAAGAAAGTCATTCCACAACTAGAGTATATTCGCCAGCTTTACTCAATCAAGGCACACAGCCACGTAGTTACAAAAGCAAAGTGTCTGCAGTATCACTAACTTCTTCTTTTAGTTCTGTAGCAGATATATCATAAATTTGCTATATGAAAATATCTAAGTAAGCAACCTACAGGTTTATTTCACTATCAAAATTTAGTAAGAAAAACACATGCAGGTTCTTCAGCTCTGGAGCAAGATTACTGGTTCTTTTTAGACACTGATAAATATATTGCAGGCCCATGCATCACCTAAAAAGAGAGTGATCTGGATCATACTCAGGTTCACCACAAAGACACAAGAGATCGCATGTGTTATTTAATTCCACCATCTCCCCAGGAGCCATGATTTCTCTGTGGGGATAGAGTAAACTAGCTCGTAAAATGCTAAATTGAGTGACTCAAAGGAATTGCAAGTCAATTCAAGTATCTTACCTTCTAATTAAACTCATCTAATTTCTCTTCTGAATTTGACTAACTTCTAGAATTTTGAGTAGTCACATGAAAGAGGATAGAAATAGCCCTTACAAATCTTTTCCATACCCAAGCTTATTTGTCTGTAATAAACATTTGTACCAGCTTGTAAAAAAATTCTGTAATTTGATACAGTATGTCCACGTATCATTAGCATCTAGGAATTGCTGATATTTAAGCTCTGATCTTGCAAATAGTTATGTCTATTAAGATAGTGCTGTAAATTTTAGAAACACCAAGCTTATTTAATTAAATCATACTATCCATATGACTGATTACAGAATTGGCATGTCAGCAATGGAAAGCCAGTACAGCAAAACTGCATTAAGGAAAATTCAAAATCTCTAAGTCCCTGTTAGAAAAATCTGTCTTTAACAAACAAGATTTTCCTTTTATATTTCCTGGAGTTTATACAGCTAAGTTTAAGCAGACGATCACCTTATCTTCTGAAGTACTGTGTTGGCAGTGATATTTTGTCACACGTTTTTGTGATGGAAATAAAATCTTCAGTGAGCTAGGTGAACAATTAACTGAATTAGCTCACAAAGATATACAGCATTTTCTTTAAAGTTCTAAAATACTAATTTATGAGAAAAATACTTTCAATTCCAACAGTTGGACAGCCTGATTAAAGGCTCACTTGTACTTTGTTCTTGATATGAAAAAACTGCAATCAATTCTTTAAGAACTGGAAAAAGGTAAAAAAATTCTTTCAGACAAGATGAATAATCACTCAAACCACAAGAAAAAAAAAGTGCAATTATCAGACAAGACTGGAGAGTCTACTACTAAGAAACCAGTACTTTTCTAAGAAGGATTACTTAAAAGCAATCCAAAGACAATGTAGTCCACTAAACTTGCATCCTGAACTGCATCTAAAAAGGTGTGGACCCAGTAGGTCTAGAGAGGTGATTCTCCTACTCTAGTCTGCCCTCATGGATTCCACTGGGAGTATTCCATGCAGCTCTGGGGTCCTTGGCACAAGAAAAGCTTGCACCTACTAGGGTGAGTCCAAAGGAGGCCACAAAGATGATCCAGGGGCTGGAGGTCCTCTGCTGTGATGGCAGGCTGAGATACTTCGGGTTGTTCAGCCCGGGGTAGTGAAGGCTCAAGGGAAACCTAAGCACAGCCTTTCAGTATCTAAAGGCAGCTTACAGAAAAGGGCAAGAGCAAATTTTTTCATGGAAAGTGTTAAGCTGGGAGGAGCAATTTTAAACTAAAAGAGGAGAAATTTAGATTAGATGTTAGGAAGAAATTATTTCCTCATGGCATGGTGAGGCACTGAACAGGTTGCCAGAGAAGCTGTGGATTCCCCATCTCTGGAGGTGTTCCAGGCCAGGTTGGAGTGGGGCTCTGAGCAACCTGGTCTATTGAGAGGTGTCCCTGCCATGAAGAGAGGCTGGAACTAGGTGATATTTAAAGCCCCTTCCAACCCAAGGCTGAATATTCAAGAAAGAAGCAATATCAACATCTTAAAACTTCAACAGTATTTAGTCTGAGTTAATAAATACAGTCTGAAGTCAACACTGAACTCTGCAGCTTTTTTTTTCTTTTTTTGTTTCTTTTTTTTCCCCCTTAAGTGGCAATTTGTATTCACTACACAAGGCTTTGTAAGAGCAGCTCCCTGTTAAAAGTTTCAGCACTGGTCAAGAGATTCGCTAGTATAACATGGTGTTCTGCTTTCACTTCAGCAATTGCTTTATTATTTGTATCTGTCCAGCTCTGTTTGATAAAGACAACAGTCTTTGTGGTTCTCCTGTGATTAAAGACATAGCATTCACACTAAATCTCTCAACTATTTTGAGAAAGAGCATTTAATTTGGCAATTTACACATCCATTTTCCCTTACCTTACCAAGACAGTCCACAATCTTATAGTTTACTAGATATAATAAAATCTGGATTAAGTTTGTATAAATAAAGTTGTCACTGCTACATACAGAGGTCAAATGTGCACTTAATTTTTTTAGCCTTTTTACAATAGAAGGCTTATCTTAGCATTTTATTCTTGAGTTAAGAATACTTAAACCACTGAAACACAAGAAGGGCAAATTTAATGCAGTTCCTTAAGTGGAATTCTAACCTTGGTAATATATTTCATTCTTTGTGCTTTAAATCCTTAGAGGTGAATTATGTCAAACTTACTGGAATAGCTTGTTTTACCCTGCCATTCAGCTGCTGTCACTTTCAACAATGGACTTGAAATTTATCAAGTCTTATAAAGGCTGCAGAGATTCAACATTCATTTAAAGATAAACAAGAAATCCCCTCAAAACCCCACAAAAGCCCCCACAACAAAAAAACCCAAACCCAAGTGCACCTTTGTTCCTTACCACAGGCAGTAACTGAATTTATTACAGCAACCCTGTTACATTTACTACATTCCAGCATTTACTTTTANTTAACTCAACTGTAAAATAAATTATGTGAGCTATTTTAGAAACACTGAAGTGGCAAAATGTTACCATAGAAAATGAAGTAAAATGTCCCCTTTTTAATCATCCAAATCAGCCTTGCCAGAAAATATAGCTGGAGCAAAATTACTGCTGCATATAAAAGCCATTTTCAGGAACAGAAGAGACAATATTTGGATTCTGAAGTGCTAAATAAGCTATAAAACTTTATTACTCTTTGTTTAAACTTTTTATTCTCTCCTAAGCAAATGTACTTGCTCTCTGAAAGAACAGAAGAACCTCTTAGAAGAACAAGTAAGAGAAAGGCAATTGCAGTTCACCAAAACTTTTTAGAACACAAAAGGTAATGTTACTTTTTCTCTTCTCCTTCCCTACTCCCTGTTTCCAAGACAGAAAAATACTGCCTCTGAAATAGACCAAGGAACTTCCCTGTAATAGATTTCAACTCTCAAGCCTCCATTTTGCAATAAGATATTATCAAGTAATATACAGCCTGGCATAGTGGAAAAATTGTTTTCTTTCTGGAGCTTCCAATCCACCTACATCATGAAGCAAGCCCTGTAAAAAGACAATAAGATAGAAAAGAGCTTTATGGCCATTGCCATGGTGAATTCAAAGCTATTACTTTCCAGCCATCTGAACCACATATCACAGGTAAAGCGAAATAGAAGAAAACGACCAAAGAAGTTACTACTTAGTTCATTGCCACTATGTGTATTTATTTTAAAGTTATATATGAGCAAAATTTATTCTGTAAACTTAAAGCTCAGTAAAGATGGTGGTAATTTCAAGAGTAATTCTAAAGTACCAAATTCACAGTAGTCATGTATATCACCTTACTTATGTTCTGTGGAAAACTGACAGAATAAGAAGGCCTTTCTCTCCAGATGATGAAAATTTTTACAGTGGCAAAAAAAAGAATGTTTAGATAGCCCATTCCATTCTTAAAAATTGAGAATTTCACAGCTTAAAAAATATCCAGTCATGTATCCTCAGATTTGCTACCTGTTTAAACATTCCTTTTGTCCCGAAAAGAGTGTAAGTGAACACACATCCAACAAGCATGTTAACAGTTCCCTTTAAAATTTGCTATTACATTTCATAAGTTAATGATTTTGCTCCATCTTTATCAGAAGGTGAAGTCGATTAAGAAAAGAACACTGGAAAACAAAAGACCAGATTACTCATTCAACACAAAGGAATGCTTGGATCGCTGATTTATCATCTAGCAGTGTGCATTGAGTATCTTACCACACCACTGTTTACAAGAGATCAAGGCAAGTAGACATCTCCTTCTTTTCCATCTGCTGAAAAAAAAAGCAGAGAAAGTAAAGCAGACTTTGATTTTGTGCCTGGCAACAGAACAACAATAGGTTTCTAACACTCCTTTTCCTAGGGAGAGAAGGTTCTTTCATTTCTGCTAGTTGCCAGCAAGAAACATATCACAGGTGACTGCTCTCTTGTACATATGCTGTTAGCTCTGCTTGCTTGTATATTCACTAGGATGAATGACACAGCTGAGTCTCCTCACGAGCACACTCAGAGAGTTACTGCCATCAGCCTGAAGAAATCACACACCTGGTTAGAAAAGAAATGTACAATATCCACTGCACTGATAGGAGATCCTGTGCTTCTATTCATGGTACACTCATCTGTGTGCTGAGCAATTTATATTTCTGCAACTGGTGTGACATTCCAGATGACTTAAAAATCTAAATTTATTATTTCACTAGGCTACCAAGCTACAAGAACCAATAAGTTAGAAACAATTTTCACTTGTTTAGCCATTCCATAAAGGACAGCATTTCAGGATGAAAATTCATGTACTAGGGAAAGCAGAGAGAAACATACCACTGTTTTGAGTCCAGGTGCCTCAAGGTAATTTAGGAAACACATTGCACTATTATATTGAAGAAGCATAAAAATTCCACAGGGAGGCATTGTATAGTCTAATACACTTCTCACTCTTAAGACAAAATATTATACAGAAACAGCAGACTGGCAGGCCTAAGTAACTAGAAACAAAACAAATCCAGAAACTGAAACAAAATTATATTTGTTTTTAAGTCTTGTGAAAGGAAAAAGCAAAGGTGGCATTCTTCATACAGACTGTACCTTTGCATAAGGGGTGAGACACAGCTCTGCCTTTGCTTTATTTGATCTGTATTTTGCAGGGAAGATTACCATTTTAATATTGTAGTAGTAACCTGCTGGACTGGAGACATAGAAAATCTCTTTAACACGGAGTGACCAAATTCCTAGGGTATGTTTAGTAAAACATATTGAAGGAACAACTTAAGATACCTTGGAGAGGCATGCGTCAATACAGGGAAACTGAACAGAACACAAGAAAAACTCTGAGATGAAGTTCCTGAGAATGTACTTCTGTTTTTTCACATGGAAAATAAAATCTCAAGCCTAATGAGCAACTTGCTTAGACTGTCATGCTGCAGACCTATTTGCAGATTTCCAGCTCTGCCAGAACACTTGAGTGAGCTGTAGTACCCTTTCAGACATAAGCAGTGCAAGGTAGGCTGCTTTGTAAGACTTCTATCCCACATTGGGAACCTCTTGTGGACCAAGCCTACAATGCAGTTGATCAACAGTCCTGCTCTTTCAAAATGAGAAATGTCTGATAGTCTAGCTTCGGATGCAGCTAAATAGCCAGTATTATCCCCAAACCCATCTTTGCAGAACTAAAGTTCTAGATTCTAGATTTTTTGCTTCTGTGAAGCAGAACACAAACATAATCTCAGGCTTTACCAGCAGCCCCTCCTGATTTTGACTTAAACATAGCTGTAACAATGTTTGCACATTTCACCTTAATTTTGCTGTCCTTTCCAAAGCACATGTCATATTAATTTACTCACATTTATTGACTTAACCTCCTACCATGAGATACTTAATCATTATCATTACAGAGGATACAGTTTCTGTCCAGAGGCATTTCCACAACCTATTTAATCCAAAGCCAGTATCTTCTGTTGATCTGAACCCTAACTCCATCATAAATTTTACTGTTAACTGCAGATGGCTTAGATATACTACAAGGCTTGTGTTGAAGCTTTGCTTAAAGTAGCAGCTCCTTCAAAATATGGCTTTCCTGTAACTAACAGAAGATCCTAAACCAAAGCCATCACCTCAGCATCAGGTCAGGCACCTGTGTGGTGCTGGCCTAATATTTATATATTAAAGACAAAAATAAGGGGATAATCTTGGTAGCATAATCTGTAAGAACTAGCCTTGCTTAGGTTTACTTAGAGCTTAATTTAGAGCCGGATTTAACCTGTCTCACTGACTCTTCACTGGACTATAGACAGGTCATTTACACCCGTGCCTTCTTTTCTTTCAATCTGGAATTAACAGAACCATGCTGTTTTAGATGAGCTGAGATCCAGCTTGTTAATTATGCAACTCATTGGCTGTAAGCACTGTGGAACAAAAAGAAGCTTTAAAGAAAATACTGGAAAATAATTCCTCTTATTATAGGATGCCTGAGTCTGTTGTATAAAACAGATAAGGAATGAAGCTATTTTCTATATGGATTTCATTAGGTGATGCAGTGTCTAGAGGAAAGGAACATGAACTGAAATGGTCTTAAGTAAAGCTGGAGGGGGAGCTTCATGTACAGCTTTCTCTTTTTGACCACATATGTGTAGATCTCTCCTTGGGAGGTAAGCTACCCTTCTAAGGACTCCCCCAAGTGTGTAGTACCAGAAGCTTATCTCTTGTACATACGGGTTTGGTTATGACCACATTAAATGTCACACCCTTTTACTTCTTGGCACGGTAAGATTTTAATTCCTTAATGCTAAGAATTTAAAGATGAGATGTGTTGTGCGTGATGACAAACTACACCAGGCACAGCTGATATGTCTGTAAGAGTCTATGATCAAATATTCTAAAGGTTGTGGAGGACTGTGGTGGGTTGACCTTGGCTGGATTCCAGGTGTCCACCAAGCCACTTTATTCACTCCCCTGTCTCAGTTGGACGGGACAGAGAAAATAAGATGGAAAACAAGTAGTAAGTTGAGATATGGCAGTTTACTAAAGCAAAAGCAAAAGACTACACATGCACAAGGAAAAGGAAAAGAAATTATTCTCTACTTCTCATCATCAGGCGATGTCCAGCCACTTCCTAGGAAGTGGGGCTTCAGTGTGGGTACTGATTGCTCCAGAAGGCCAGTGCTGGAAGTAATGAATGCCACTCCTTTCTTCTTTTCTTAGCCTTTATATCCAAGTCAACATCATATGCTATGGAACACACCTTTGTCAGTTTGGGTCAGCTGTCCTGGTTGTTCCTCCTCCCAAGGTCTTGCCCAACCCCAGACTACTGATTGGGGTGGAATGTTGGAGAGACAGCACTTAAGCTGTGCCAGCAATGCTCAGCAGTAGTGAAAGCATTGGTGCATTATCAATACCTTTCTACCTACCAACACAAAGCACAGCACTGTGAGGATGGCTATGCAAAAAATCAACTTGATCCCAGCTACACTCTGTAGTCCAGTACAACAGAAATATTTCGCTGGACTAAACTTAAACAAGGGTATTTGTGCAACAAAATGTGTTTATTGAATTTGCTGGATTTCTGAGACATTTCAGAAGGTGAAATTGGGACTGCAGTATCTCAGCAACCATTGCAGCAGTGTTATTGCTGGCATAGCAGTAAGGAGACTCCTCTGGCATATGAACCACAGGCAGGAATTATTCCCTACATCAGATCAAATCTGTATGTGTGCACTGGGAAAATTCTGTCCAAGTTACACCTAGGCAAGTCTTCTAACCTACTTATTCTAGACACTGATCATCCAATGAATCTACTCAAATCTCTGGCCAGCAGTTGGCAAACAAGGTCCAGTTGCTACACTTCACTGGGGTGCAGCCAGGGGAACGCAGGAAGGATGTTCCCACATCCTGATAGACGCCAGCTTTTCTGCACCTATCCTCAGTCTATTCTATGCCTCCATGTTTGTATGCCTCCATGTAGTGGAGTGTCCAAGTTAATGAGAACCTCCTTCTTCATGTTATAATAAATAACATGCAAGAAAATGTTTCTCAGGATGTAGTGGTCTTTGGTACAAACCCAAATATCTGATCATTTTTTCACATCACCTGAGAAAACCATAGAGGAAGGCACCCTACAATGCCCCAAAGAGTCCTGCAAATTTCACTAGCAGCTATAAGATTCAGGAAAAAAAGCAAAGTTCTGTTTGGATATGTTAGCTGCATTTAAAGCCTCACATTACAAAATGGTATATATTTGCAGTGATTTCAGAGATAATGATAAAACAGCAAAACTCTAGACATTCTTCTAATCCATGAAAAAGACAATAATGTAGGCTTTTTGGCAAACTGGGAAGAATGTAGCTAATTTTTTTCCACCTGTGGAAATATTAGCCCTGGCTAACAGGCTTAACTATTTTTATTTGCTTTCATATACTGTTATTCAGCAGCCTTTTGAGTAGCTACTATGCCAACAAAGAACATAACACCATTTGTTGCATCCAGATAAAAGGTGGCATACCAGGTTTTCCAAAATGGGAACGCACAGCTAAAAATCCCTACCATTTAATTTCCCTGTTCTTACAGAATCTTTCTGCTTCCCTGCCCCTATCCTCCAAATCATCTGACTTCTCAGCAGAAGTTTGGTTCCTGGAAGCTGTGGATACTTTGCTGACGCCTGCTGCATCTGATAGTTTCTTCCTGACTTCTTCAATCAATCAAAGTCCAAACTGAAAGCACAACAACATGTGCTCTCTTTTGGCACTCAATCAGTCTGAAATGGTACGTTTGTGAAACAAGCAAATCTCCTCAACATGAGGCTTGGGAAGATAGGAGCACGTACGGGGTGTCATCAATCAATGAATTTTCCTGCAGGTCATTTGTCAGAACATCCATTTTCCTGAAAGCAGTTCCAGGGTTTAAAAATTAAACTAAATGCATTCTGAAAACAAGATTACTTACGACAATTTGTCTCTCTGGTATGATATTAATGTTTAAGATCTGCACCACTGTTTTAATAGAATAAATTGACAGAATTCTGTCTACAAAGTGGGGAGAGGGCTACCCAGCCAAGCTACTCAAAGGCCTGTTTTATTTCCAGAGTCCCACAGCATGTATCAATGAAGAGAAAAGCTAATATTGTTGCTGCTTTTAAGAAGTATTTTCCATTGTACACACAATTTGCCAAAGATCTTCTCCTTCTAGGAGATTCTCAGTTATGAATATAATATGAAGAAAATCCTGACTGTTTTAGAGAGCCTTGTCAGATCAGTTGTTGCTACTATTCATGTCTTCTGTGACTTATTTCAGGAGAAAACACACGGGTCGAAGGAAGCATTCAGCAGTGGTCTGCATTGTCTGGCGATATCTAATTCAGGATCATTCCAGTGAGTGCATGTACTCCAGTGAGCACATGTAGAGAGAAGGAATAAATTCTTTTATCAGTCTCAAATTTTCTAGCAAAGTGTCACTCAGATGTGTTCAACCAAAAAGAAAATCAAGAACTCCTACTCTTTTACACAAAGGACCAATATTTTTTCTTACAAGACTTTCCTAGCTCCTCTTTTTCATCCTTTGGGTAAGAACTGAAGTACAGATTTTCCTTCTTGACTGCCTGCAGTGTTTTCTGAAGTAGAGTAACAACAAGAGAACAGCAATTAGATCATGTCTACACAAAAACTTTTAATTTAACTGAAACTGGGTCAAAACCAACAGCTACACTACGCAGCAGTCCTCCTATTCAAAGCTGAATTTGCAAATTGGGGTTTTCTATTCTTTCATACTGCAAAATCAAATTTTTAAAAAATTGCAGGGCTTATGAGTTCAACCTGTGCCTTGAAGAGACACTTTACAGTGAATGCCATAGGTCAGCTGAGGAGAAAACAATAATTTATTTTTTTAATGTGTGCATTTCTGAATTTCAAAATCAGAGGTTGTGAGAAGGAAAAAAAAAAAGGTTTTTTCCTTGGGAGACTGCAGCATTTGGGGCTTAGCCTGGGACCTGGACACAGCAGACAGACTTGTTTTCAGATCCCTTGTTTTGCTTTAACTATCAGATGAAGATTGCTTTACTGCAGAAGTTTATAGGTTTTGTTTTGGCTCCTAATACATCTGATCAACAGAAATCTCTTTCTACAGCTTGGTGTGCCGATAGCAATAAGCCTGTACAGGCTCTCACTGAGATGCTCCCTCAAAATCCTAGCTCAGGCAACCCCACCCTGCTTTATTTATCACCAGAGGTTTTTTGTATCTCTTTTGCTTGCAATTTTATTTAAATGTATTTATTTTCTACAATAAAACTCAGGGATCAATCTAGATAAAATTCTAGTGAAACACTTCAGATGTCAAAGAACAAGCCCTGAGCTCAGGTCAGGTTGCTCTCTGTCACAACAACAGCAGTTAGGAAAAGGCTTTATTCACGGCTGATTAGGACCAAATCATGATGCCAATAGAATTATTGTCCTCTTGTGAGGATGAAACAAGAATAAACCTTGCATTTAGGTCAAATGAGGAAATGGCCATCAGTGGGTTTTGACCTGGGTCCATAGGCTTTGGTTTTGGGACCTGGGACAACAAGGGAGAATCTGGTTGTTCAGAGGGACAACCTTTTGGGCTGTTTATTCCTTGTAAAATGTCAAAGGTGTATTGAGTCCTGCTAGCTTGAAAACTAAATTCTAACATGTAGAAATGATTGAAATGTAAAAGTGCTCTAAATTGGAGACATTATGAAATGATAAATGCAGCATTGCTTCAGGTCTTTTATTTTCTGTCACTCGCATAAGCATCTAATTTTGGTCCTCTGTTCATTAATGCCACAGTGCTCATCCTATCAGGCTCAGCTTCCTACCCTCCATACAAAACCAGGGCAAGAAAGGGCCTTATTCTGAGCAATGACTTAGCACATCATGACATTTGGCTTCTCCACCACTGTCCTTGAAGTATAGTTTCCCAGGTAGTCAGCAAGAAAATAAGATCATTTCAGGCATATGAAAGAAGATAAGATAGGCTTTAATTAGGTGAGATGTTTATGAATTTAACACATTCATGAATGACTCACTACACCTTATTCAACATGGCTCTGATTCCTTGGCTATTTCTATGAGGCAAAGGATTTTCATAGCCACAAACCTTCTCAGACCTGGCTTTGAACCAATCCTTGGGAAGCTTACCCTCTGTATATGGATGATGCCCATGCAGAGGCAGTACCAGTCACTTGCAGTACCAGGCACATGGAACCCTAGCTTTCTTCCGCTGGTTCTTGAAAGATGCTTCCTTTTGCACTGTTACCTAGTTTTTAAAGAAACTGGATCGCCACTACTTGTGGCAATATCGCCAAAACTAGAACATCACATTCCTCCTCCTTACTTGTGGATGTGCCCGGAAAATTCTTCCCACACAGCATTGCTGCCTATGAAAAGACAACTTCCATTCCATCCCCCAGCATAGATCCTTCTCTCTATTGCATATCTGTTGCGGTGACTCAGCCCTTGAGTGGGCTGTGGCCTTCTGATGCCCCTCAAACCCTCGCCATCCAATGGTGGGAACGCCAGAATGAGGACAGCCCTGAAGGCGGATCTGAGGGCGGCACCGAGGTCTAGAGTCACCACCTCTTCCTCTAGAAAGTTCTCTTTAGGTCAATACCCCATTGGTCCCCAATTCTAGCTCCCGCCTCCAAGTTACCCCC